>CAUYUJ010022537.1:600751-615751 GCA_963575745.1 Prorocentrum cordatum
AACGCGCAACACGGCAACGAAGGTACCGAGCACCCTGAGGGCAACGTCCATTCGGGTGCTGGAACCCGAAGAGAGAAAAATGATATACGATTGTGCCAGATGAAACCGGAGTGGACTGGTGCGCGCTCCTGCATCCTGCGGAAGCGGCAGAGGACCCCCCCGCAGATACGGGCTCTGGGAGTGGGGCACCTCCGACGATGAAGAAGCACGATGGAAACAGACTTGGCATGGTGGGACAATCCTGCGAGATGGGGTTCCTCCCGACACAGTCGGAGAGGACCTAACACTCCGAAAATCCTCAAGCTCTAACAGGAACAGCCTGACTTCGAGTCCGGCGGCCGCCGCTTCGCGACGTAGCGTGCCCCGCATGCCATTGCAGTCACCTGAATCACCTCTTCCATCGCATCGAGAAAAATAGAGTTCTGATACGGAATATCTGTACAACCCGTTTACTCACGATATTCGGATCGTAGAACAAGCGTACAAATTTCAAGTTGAGGTAAGCCAACCGCGGAGTATTGCAGTCGTGGCACGACCCGCATCCAAGGCCGAAGTTGCGGTGATCCAAGATGCCCGCAAAGCACTGCAAGCGGGGCGGGATCGGCTGCGAAGCTGGCACTTGGGATTGGCCGGGCGCGATGGAATGCAACGATGTTGTTCGAAACGAAAAGGGCAAACAACCCATTGCGGACGCCTGTTTGCCATTCTGGTAGAAAAGAGTTCAGAGCTCCCAGTCGGGCATAAAGACCGCAAATATAAAGGCAGAGTTGTGTTTGATGGGTCAGACGGTAGAGATCAGAATAGAGACGTAGCCTTATTTCAGGAACTTGCTAGCAGCCCTGCCACTACGCAGGCCAGCTCGGCGGCAGATACGGGCGTGACATTCAACAGGTTGATGCCAAACAGGCTTACACCCGGTCCAAATTAGGGGGGGACTCCATCATGGATTCCCCTGCCAAGAGACGAGTGGCCGCCCGCTTGGAAAGACATGCGAAACCTTGTATGCCCCCTCATCCTTTCACTGCATGGACATCAGGATTCCGGTGGATACTGGGAACAGCATTGTGAAGGACACGTGATTTCCAAAGGCTTCATTGCATGTAGTCCTTGGCGCAGTTGTTATTTCCATACAAAACTGCGTATGCTTCTTATCATTTATGTCGACGATGTTAAACTTTCGGGGCCAACGACGAACCTCGAAAAAGGGTGGCGACTCTTGCAAGAAGCCTCCGAAGGCTGCCCCAAGGGCATCGAGATCGACCCGCCAACTAACGTGGGACGTTATTTGGGATGTGGACATCGTTTGTCTACGCAGTGCGTTGAAAGGCAGGGGGAGTCGCCAACTTTCCTCGATCCCCCACCACCAAAGGTGAAGAAAACGCCCGCCTCATAACAACAGGTGGAGAGCGATGGCGAGAAAGCGGGGGGTGACTCAGCGGCGCAGCCGAGTGAGCCATATCAACTTAGACAGCCGAAAATGGTCAGAGCCATTGAGTACGATATGACCGAGTTCTTTAAATCATGTGTGACACTCTATGCACAGCTAACCGATACCGGCCCTGCTACATACCCTGCTGCTGGCACCCCATTTGACCCCGAGTTGACTGATTCTTGAGGATGGACAGGGAGGCCCAAGAGGAGAAAAAAACATTCCCCAGCTGAGGAGGCCATAGCAGCGGCACTCGGGATCCGAGTTGACACAGGTTTCCCAGACAAGCCAGTCGAGGTTCCCGGCTTAGCCGCGGAACCCGGACCAGACGACCTTGAACCGCCGACCCCGTCGGGAGTTCTTCAGCCTATTGCTGCCGAAATGCTCATGGAGATCTTACATGGTGCTAGGATGGCTCGGTTTGATATGTTGCGTGACGTTTGCCACGCGGCCAGCTGCATAACGAAATGGACTGAACAACAGGGCATGGGCCTTTCTTCCCGAAGAATATGTTACATCAAGTCCACAACCCCATTTAAAATGACGTCGTAGGCGACAAAATGGAGGATGTCACTATCCGACAGCACTCTGACGCAGACATCGCTAGCGATTTACGAACGCATCGCAGCACGATCGCCAGCCACCAGGTAATTTGGGCACCATGCACGAGAGCCAATCAGAGCATGGCTTCTCGTCGGCAAACATGCGTGTCCCATAGCCTGCTTGAGGCAGAAATTGTTGCTGCAGATCGGGCTGCACGGACCGAGTTACTGCCAGCTCTGCCGCCGCGGGAAATTCTGCTACAACGAGAGGTCACATGCACGTTTATGGACGATCACCAAGCGGTTTGCAAGGTGATAGAAGCGGGAGGCTCGATGCAACTTATGCACCTTCCGGGAACCAACCGTATAGATGCTGCTGCCATTTCTGAACAGTTTATCCATGGAGCGGTTAGCTTGCAGGACGAACGCGCCCAGAACGAAGCCGCAGATGTCGGCGCACAGCGTTTTACTGATCCTCTTGCATGGGTTAGGGTGTTTTACCTTGTCAACAGTGTTACCCCATAAGAAATGGAAAGTTAATCGACATCGAGACTATCTGGCATCAATGTTCACTGACGGATTCCCCCTGAACCCGGGGGGGTCTCAAGCCACGCATAGGCCTGAAGGCCGCGGCGCGCCGGGGGAACGCGGTGCAGAGCAAAAAGATGCACGCAAAGAAGAGAATCACCAAAGGTAAGCCAGTGACAGCCGCACCATTAAAATACGTAACCAAAATCACAGCCATCTCACCAGACGGCAACGTCGAATCTGGCGAGGTACATGCACGCACGCATCCTCTGCCAGCACCAAAGTCGGCAGTCGCCACCAAAGAAAGATCTAACAATGCACCCGGCAAGGCCAGAAATGCTGACAGCCCGAGACCCTGCGAGAGTGGCAATGATGGTTTTAGGAAAAGCTACCATCAGCGAAGATTGAAAGAAGACAGAAATGATGGCTATGTTTGATACAATTGGCAGTGAGTCAGACGCTTCAGATGTGCAGACGCAATGTCCTCAGATCCGGGGTCAGGAAGAGCACCGTGACAAAATTACTGATGCGGCTGCGGCCAAATCGGATGACAATGAGTCGATGCCTTCGATATCGCAACCTGAAGAAGAGCCAGCGATGGACAGAAACGATTGGAAGGAGAAAGATTATACTTGAGTATTGTTGTGGATCAAATAGCAAAGTAAGTAATCACATCAACTTCGCTCATAACTCGTGCAGGGTGATACGACACACCGAAAGCGAGGATACTGGGACTGAAGGTAAAAACAAGGCACTCACGGATATCAGAGAGTTCAAGGGGAAACATATTTCGCTCTGGAGTTCGATCCCGTGCACTGGAGGTTCTCCTTGGCAATATGTTAATGAGGCCCACTATTTCCGTAAAGGTGGCTCTGAGGAATCCGAACCGATGTTCGATATGTATTTTGGAATGTTAGAGAGATCGCCCGCGCTGTCGTCGATGCGGGGGGTATAGTTTGCATTGGGTGACCCAGCCAGTGCCAGGATTGGAGGGGCCCTCAAGTGAAAGCATGCGTGAGAGAGATAGGATTGCATAAGACAGCATTGCACGGATGCGCGTATGTATTGAAAGATAGAAAGGGAATTCGATGAAGAAGCCGCGGGCCATTGCTTCCATATCTGACATTGCGACCAGCGACCTGGGGCACAAGCGCGGCGATGCGCATGCGCACGTGGAGGCGCGCGGCAAGGATTGCAAGCTTGCGGGGGATTGCGCGGGTGAATTTGCAAAACAGATTCACGTCGTTCTTGCGCGTGCGCCATCGCACTCCTCCCTTGATCTTCCCCCCCTCATCATGATGCATGCGCCGCTGCAGTTTTCTCTCGCGAGCAGGGGCGGGGCCGCCATCGGCCGCGCCCCCCCCCCCCCCCCCCCCGGCGGAGCCGCCGCGTAGCCGCGGCCGCCCCCCGCTCGCCGGCAGCGGGCGTCAGCCTGTGGCCTCTCGGCAACTCACCCATCCAGGGCAACAGGTCCTCGGCCTCTCAGCGGCGCAGCCGCTCGAGATGATTAGCAGGGAAAGGCGGCTCTCTCCATGCAAGACGGTGGGATGCAGGCACCTCGCGGGGACCACCTGGACACGGCCCAAGCTGAACCCCACGGACGAGAAGGATTCGGCCAGTGAGCAGACGAAGGAACCGGCGACGGCACGGCCGAGGGAAAACTACGAGAACGTAGATTGCCCAGATCATTGCTGTAAGGCTTGTCGGGATAGTTCCGAGGGAAGCGATGCTGACGATATTTCTACTCATGACGATGGTTGCCTCAAACATGAGTTCCCCCCAAATAGCCCGACACGGATAGCAAAAATAGTTGCCGAGAAATTGGAAATATTTGGCTCCCGAGCGGCGCAGCCGCCAGGGAAGCTTAAAGTACCGGTTATATGCACAACGGAGCGGTGCCCGAATATTCTGGATATTATTGAAGTGATCGTTACAGAGCATTATGATGTTGAGTTGAAAGAAACGAGTCTTTCCGAGTCAAGGGTGCTTACCAAAAAGTGGGCCAATGTTGAGTTGAAAGACACATGCCACTCAGAGCCAGAAGAGGATGACAAAGAGCTCCTTTGTGGCGAAAAGATACCGCACATGCCTGGCGGACGGTGGATACAGCAGGTTGCGATGACTCGGAATGGTATCAAGTATTATCGGACGCACAACGTTGTGAGTGTATTCTACGAGGAATTGAAGACATCCAACAGGTCAGTATTTCAGCCACTGTACAATGCAATGTCTGTGGACCCATGGCTTGTTTTCTGGGCAACCTGCAAACAGAATTCGCAACGCAATTTCAGAAGCAACTTTGGTCCGGCCCCGGACCTTTCGCAGATCAAGGAATGGCAATATTTCCAGTCCAATGTTGACCCGAGCACGACGCTGATATTTAGATTCCACACCGGGCCTCCAGGGGGCCCGAAGAGGAAATCTGTCCGATTTTGCGATCACGGGGAAATGATTGGACCAGTTCTGGGGACCGCTAGACGCACCTACATGAAGGGCGCAGGATTTTTTCCACGATTAAAACCATTGACCGACGCGCGGATCAAGTTGTCTTGGAGGCCCCAACGCGAAGACACATGTAGTCGCGCAAGTGCTGACTGAGGAAGCCCTGAATAGACACCATGCGTGAAAGGAGTTGCAGGAATAATCCCAACCCAAGAGGGCCAAACTCCACTCGGCGGCGCAGCCGTCCGAGCGAGGAGGGCCGCCCTCCAGGGAGGACAGCGTATTGACTCAAGAGAAGAACCCTCCGCTGAAGCGAATGGGCGATGTTGAAGAATCGAGGCCAGCCAAGGCTGCCAAAATCGAAAAGTCCATGCACGCTGAGGAGGAAAAGATCCTCCGATATTTCGATTTCCGATGCGCCCGTTAATGCCCCGTTGGGAGGCGGTTCCTCGGGCTCTGGTGCCGCGAGTGGCGCTCCGAGCGGAAATGTTGCTTCCAATTCTCCCTCCGCCGGCGCAGCCGGGGGTTGGGGGGCGTCGTCTGGATCGGGATCCGGCGGTGGAAGACACCGGACGGGGCCCTGGCGCGCCGAATGGGGGTGGAGGTGGTGACCCACCTCCGGGTTCGGGCCCACCTGCGCCTCTTGTTTCGGAAGGAGCGGGTGGTGAGTCCGACCCGCCCTACTTGGCGCGCGGCACATGGGCGGTGTTACAACGCGGAGAGCAGACAGGGGCCGGCGCAGCCGCGCCCCTGAATGACGAGGAAGTACCAGATGACTGGGCTCGTTGCATTGTCGCGCTGTATGCTGGCATAGTAGTCGATCCTGCCCTTCACGTGTCGTTGGGGTGGCTTAATAGGCAGAAGATGTGTCAGGCCATTGCGAAATTGGCCGAGGTGTACGGTCACGGATGGGTTCCCTTTAGTGGTAAGGATCTGGCCGCCATGATGCGGACCGGTAGACATCCACGGGAATCCTGCCGGCTTTTGACCCAAACCTCCCACAGAGGGCACAAATTTTGGAGCACTGCCATTCATATAGTCTCTGATTCGACATGTAAGTTCAGCGATGTACACGACAAGAGATTGGGTCGTTCTGCGAGCCCCCAGTATTTCTCGCGGGAGAGTCTCCAAGGTCTGGGCGCAGATGTAAAGGGGGGCGCCTGCGGAAGAACACTCCTGCATCGCACGATGAAACAAGATGCGTGGAATAATCAGGTTTCGAACCACATGGGAAATTTCACCCCGGGCCAACGCGCGCCCATACAATGCATATTTTGGTCCCTGAACGATATTTCCGAAGGAGACAAGTGTAACATCAAGGGGCTGAGCGGAACGAAGAAGGATAATGCGGAGCCTCAAATGCGAATAGCGTTACTCGGCCCCTTCTTTTGAAACAGCCGAGAGAATGATCGATGAGGTTGTGAATCGTTCCAAGACGAGCGATCCAGCTGTTTTATCTCGGCGGGGACCATCGACGTTGGCAATCGGAAAACGGCACATTCAAGATGAACGTCCTGTGGGATGGCATTGCCATTTTGCTGCTGGCACGCATGAATCTGCGCGCTGAACGGTGCAGGGCGGCGGGGATTGATTCAGCTTGAAATAATGATGTTGGACGGCGCTTGCTTGCATTGGAAATTGCGTCACACCCCGCGCGATGCATGTCATTTTGCTGATCAGCGTGAATCTTGCACATTGGACAGAGATGGCGCAATGGCCAGGGTTGCAGGGGGTGAAAGAATGGCTGATCACACGATGAGAGCAGCAAAGCTTGCGGCCTGGTTTTTCTGTCAACCCTCTGGCGGCTCAGCCGCCCAGGGGTGAATCTGCGAAAATGAACTGCGAGAAGACGGGCTTGCGAAGATAGAAGCTACATATGAGGAGCATATGTCGTATTGGACCAATTGGTGTCCTACTGAGAACGGTACTCCGACTTCGATTTTTGGGGCGCTTTTTTTTCGCTGGGCCGCCTTTGCAATTTCCTGCCACCGCGACTGGCGCAGGCCAAGGAGCGCGACATTCTTTGTTCTCACAAGAGTGGCGAGATTTAATTTCGAAAGGAAAAGGGCATGAGACGCATTTGAAATGGAACGTATTCCATTTCTTTGTTCAAAGGAGTTTGCCATGCATTCCCGGCGCGCCCCCCGAGGGAAGAGACGCGCGGCGCACCGGAGAAAATATCCCCATTGATCAATTTACGCAGCAAGCAATATATATATTATATATATATAATATATATATATATATATATATATATACATATATGTATATGTGCATATACATATATTTATAGATGCACATATCGGAAGCATCTCAACCTAGCTTTCGGCCCCCCGCCCAGTCTGCCAAACGGGCGGCGCGGCGAGCCTCGGGGGCACAGCCTGCGACTGGGCAAGATGATCAATTTCGAGTCAGCCCCGCAGGAGCTGCGTCGACCGCCGGCACAGCCGCGCAGAGCCCGAGCGACGCAGGGGGGCTGGTTGGACTTGGCACAGCCGCAAGTTCGATCAAGAATCGGGCGCGGTCAGTTGAACCGGCGGGAGCACTGGCCGCTGTTTCCCCCGCGGCCCATTGGGAGCGAGTAATAGAAGAGAAGTGCCCTGAGTTCAAAATAACACCGCTGTGCAAGAAACGCAAGAAATTCCCTCCACTTGGGCCCGATAGTGTTCTCAGATGGCCTATCACATTGTCACATCGGTCAACGATTGGAGCGACTGAAGGAGTTGGGGGAACTGAAAGAGGCATCTCCCTGAAGCCCGCGAATGCTGGAGAGCTGGCTAAACGTCTACAGCAAGTAGGATTTGTGGCCAGGAGAAGACGATGACGAGTTGTTGCGGAAGACAAAGAACAATGAAACATTCCTGCATAGCGAAGCTTACGATCGTTTGTGTGCGGCATCGAACGGAGAAGCGTGGTTGGCGGATCAACTGCTTCAAGATAGTGCGAAACGATCGGTTCTGTCTGCGGAATATGTGATTCCGAATGGGGCAAAATTCTTCATTGCACGACGTGACCGCACGGTGTCAGGGGAACCGAGAACTATTGTTGATCGCGTCACGTGGGAGAAGGCAGCAGTTTTTGAACACACAGAGAAGGAGCAATGTGTCCAATTGCCGCTACCTCTTAAAGTGAAAGAGGAAAAAGTGGGATAGATGATTTCGGGCAAAAAGTGGGCAGGGAAATCCCGCGGAGCATCCGCTGGGGCGCTCAATGCGATCCTGGAAGGATATCAAGCCCCCCCCCCCTCGGACCCTGAGCACGGGGGAAATGTGAAGAAGACAAACGTCGGAATATTCCTTTGCATACCCTGACGATAATCCTTCGACCCACATGCGGCACATGATGGTGGGAGAAGCTTTCGATGGCGGGCACTGGAACACTGCGAACATTGTAGCTTGATGTTGTCCGAAGTCCACTACTGCTGGAGATGGTCCAACACAGCAATGCATTAGAAATACTGATCAGGTAGTAATGACTGATGCGCATTTTCCATTGGCACCCCGCCGCGTTCTTTGCGTACGGGGGTGGCTCTTGGACGCGAATGCGACATTTAGTGGAAGACGGCGAAGCCGTGGACACATATGTCAACGTTGAACGGACGAAGAGCCAAGAGGGAGCTGAGATGATAGACGAAGTCAGGAACCAGCAATGCCAATGGGCTTCTGACATCCTTCCAGTAGGTTGGCAGGAAAATGCTTCGCCGCACCTTGAATATGATCATTCGATGGAACATGCATGGGAATATTTGTAGAATAAAGGCCGCAAGCTCAATTTCGAACGCCCGTTTTTGGACGGAGCAAATGAGGGGAGACAGCGCACGGCTCATGGCCAAGTGGAGGCTAAGACCAAGCCGCCAGCCGGCGGGCGGGTCTGCTTCTAGCGCGACCAGGCCGCCCCCGCGTTTCGGTTTCAATCAGAAGCCGAAACTTCCGCCTCCTAAATCAGCCAGATTCACTGTGCCGCCTACTCCTAAACGTCAAGGAGATATGACGGCTGCGGGGTCGGATAACGATTCTCAAGAAGGGAGCCTGCCTCCTACGGCACCGCCGCCAGGAGACAGGAATCCTTGGGAACCATTGTCAGATAGCGCGTCGAAGCCGCTTCCGCCCCCCCCTGGACCTGCTTCGAAGTCATTGGCCAAGCCAGGTGAAACGATCAGACGCCCAAGGAAGGGGCGAGGGCGCCTCCACCAGACATCCGGCCACAATGGGAACCCTTTTTGAGAGATGCTCCGCCTACAGCGCCGGCGGATACGCCGGATGCCGGATGTTCGAATAATTTACCTATACCTGCGACGCCTCTTCCAAAGGACCCTCCGATTCGATTTGCAAGATGACAAAAAGACACTCGGCGCTCCCGCGGATGCGCGACATGAGCAGCCCGGCACAGCTGGAGCTAGCCAAAAATCTGTTGCAGTGAGTGCCCCAGGGGGGCCCAAAACTTTCCTGCTTGACTTGGCAGACCCCCCCCTACTGCGGAACCGATTGTGAACGGCCCGCGGCCCTCCCAGCCGGAAGGGCTTGGTGAGGGCGACGGAGCGGGGGAGAAGTGCAATTTTGATTTGTCATTGCCCCCGATTGATCTCGAAGGCGATGACCCCGTCTTGCTAGTCATCAAGATGCTACGAGATCTTTTGGCCATGCACTGTGGATCGCAATCGAGCCGAACGTATCTGTCACTTCGCAATGAATTAACACAGCTCCGGCAAGCCCGCCCTGGTGGAGTTCTGCTGGGGAGGCAATCTTTTTGAGGGGTGACATGATCACCTGGGCACTTTGCTATCTGAAACAAGCAGATGAGCAGAGGAATGAACCACCGAAAATTCGTTGCCTTATAAGAATTGGGCTTATTACTTGTTCAATTTTCCCCAAGCTCACTCTCCGAATTTCATTCCTTCGGGAGAAGTTCCAAACGCCGGAATACTTGCTGACCCTGCGGCGTTAACGGGCACAACCGGGATCAACGAAGAGCCAGCCGCTGCGAAGACGGATGGAGAAGGTGACTCGCGCTCTGCGGAACCGCAAGGACATTGGCGGAGGATCCCCGTCGCTGGGGAGAAGTCCCATTTGTCAATCACTGCAGAAGTTGACGCAGATATTAGTCCAGGAGTCACAAATATGTCATTGCGCATGACTCTTCCGCCGACGCCTGATCACGAGCAGCTCCGCCCTGAAGAGCAAGACCCCCTGGGGCGAACTAGGAATGTTAGTCGTGCAAGATTTGCCACTGATGGGGGGCTCCTGTATTTTGACCAACAACAACTGGGGAACGGTCTTGATGGAACGAGTGACAGGGTCGGAAAGCAAGTTATCGATGCCCACAGGGCTGGCCCAGTGCCCCCCCGCATCGCAGCCGTTCGTGGGCGCGCCTATTATACGATCAAGGAAAATGCACGCATGGCGCACGACCCAATTTTTACGCTGCCAGGGGAGCTATAAGTGGAAGGATTTAACCAAGCAATCACATTTCTCAAAGCAGAGTTTGACTCAGATGACAGACCAGATTTCATCGCCCAGGAGGCCTACAATGCATTTACTCTTCTAGTATTGCCGAATAGCGCGACTGGCACAGCCGAGGAAGCGGAGGCAAACATGTCGAGGCAGGGCCGAAGGTCCGCCACGTTGGGGAGCTCCGAGTTTGGGAGAAAATGCAGCCACCGAACGGAATTCAATGCGCAGTTTGTAGGTGAGCGCGCGGTTTACATAGCCGGACCTTACACCAGGTACGCCCGATCATCGGGCGGGTGGGTGTATGTAGGCGATCTCATTCGGAAGATGACGAGCGATGGAATCACTCGCGCCACCACTGCTCTTGCAATACATGGCCCAACAATGTTACCATCCGGAGCAATTGATGTGATGGGCATGAGGGCTGATGACATTCTGGTTCTCGATGAGACAAATCTAATGGAGCACTGGCAGTCCTTTCTGAATCCAGACGCTTCACGCGACTCAGTCGTCGATGAGGAAAACGGAGACATCGTTATCTCCACTAGAGCTGAACAGGGTTCCAGGCCTGTGCCAGCGTTCTTTCGTGCATGTCAAGGACACTCTTGTTTTGCCCACAGCATAGAACGCACGTATGCGCCTTATGAATTTGGGATGGCGCGATGCCACGGGCACTTGCTGCACGTTACTTCCTTAGAAACCATCATGGAGTCCACATTAGGATCAGGGACTCTCAAGTACCCGAATAAGCTTAGTGGATTGTGAAAAGCACCTGCTGATGGACTTCTTAGATTGATACCTACGAGGCGTGCGTTCCCTGCAGAATATGCCGAGCACGTTCCTCACTGGCTCAGCCAGCGGAAGGACGGTGAAGCTCCACCCGCACAGGTATATCAGGCTGAGGGCAGTGCCCCGGCCGGCGGTGGACATCCGACTCAGGGAACTCGGCCTCGCGCAATTGCTCAATCTGTTTGGGAAACTGGTACGGCGCATAACGAGAACTGGCAATATTTTGTTGTCTTCAATGGGCGGGTGGTGACCCGCCTAACGCATCGCATCTGCCGCGATGCAACTCTAGTGACGACAGGACAAACACGTTTCAGTGACATTTCTCGTATCGTACTATTGACATCTGTTGAGCAAAATGCACGCAATGCGCAGCAGATGATCTGGAACTTGATATTTTCACAAGAGCGGTCTGCGTCTGAGGTTGCTTTCTCGCATGGCACAATTAGAACATGGATCTTTCCTGGCGAACAAGTGGCCGATGCAGGGCAGAGTCAACTGTCAGAAAAAGAGAGGGCCCTCATCGCGCGGAGAATGTGGACAGACGGTGGGAGGTACATTTGTAATCGATACCATGCCGTGAGGGCTGGTTTCAGATATTGTCTACAGTGCCTCACCCCTGTCACGTATAAACGAAACGTCAGAGTGAATCATTTACAATCGCCCGGCAGAGATGCATTGGTTGCTGCATGGACGAGCCTAGGACTGGCTCCACATCTGGATGCCCCCCCAAGAGGGGGGAGCCGATCCAATATCATTGCTAACAGGCTGAAAGCAATGAACAAGAGCTCTTCTGATGCATTGGAAAACGTGAACAAAGCTGAACAACGCCAGCGCAAGTGGGTTAGCCAGGCGCATATACGTTCCCGGGCTGCTTTGGCCGGCTGTACGTTCATACATTCGCAGCCAGGGGCCGCCCCTTCCTGGAGACCCGACGGCGCCTCGGCACAGCCGCTGGCGCGTCATGAGCCATACTTCCAGTATCTGGAACCACTTCATTCAAGCTCCGATTCATTAGCTGGCTGAAGTTCAAGCATGGGGACAATGCCCCAGCCGCTGCCCAGTGGTGGCCATTAATCTGGACACCAGATCTGGACCAATACGCTCGCCCGAGGAGATGCTCTGCACTTGCTGTTTTGATTGGGAACATGTCAGTACCGAGCAAATGGGACCACTGGGAACAAGAGATAGCGGAAAAGGGAGTAATAATTCCATCAGTTCAAGTGTTGACGGAAAGCTTGAATGCAGCCAACCGAGCATCTGCGCCGAAGCAAGTAGGAGATATAGATGTCCGAATTGTTGTTGGACTTCATCATCGGCCCAGCCGCATTGATGAAGTAATATCAGCACGTGAGAAGGCTGCGACGCCGGACGGCATGTGCAATCAACTTAATAGCCCAGCGTCATCAGCTGATTGTTCCGACGAAAATGCTACCCTTTGGGCTTGATTTGGTTTGTACGTTTGGTTGCATGTCTAGCTATAAGTACGATAATGAGTTATCAAAGTTGCAACGCAAGGCATTCTTGAATATGTATCGACAGTTCCAACTACGATGCCGTTGGACAAAGACATCATTCACGATGCACCGCCGGGATTATCCGAGCTCGTGGATATAATATGGAATCAACCATTTGATCGAGTCCCCACTCACGGAAGATGGGGGCGGATTATATTAGCTGTACGAGAAGTAATATTATTGTTCATGTCTGCGGGGATCAATGTTGAATTTCCAGAATACGAGGTGCAGCGTGATCCGAACAATGCGAATGCAGCTTTTGAAGTCATGAGGGATGCTTATGCCTTGGATTGTCGGATTAGGTCCGCGGTCGAATCATTTGACTTACTTCGCGAATGGACCAAAGGACTAGGAAATGAGGTATCAGAGACCGCAAGACGGAATTGCTCAGGCATCCAAGAAACTATGGTTTTTGATGCATACGTCTACGGAATCTCATTTCAATGTCAAGATCTGTCTTGCCAACAGCCTTTCTGGAGTTCTCGACGCTGACAATGCCATTGGAGCTACCAATTGCCTTAAGAAGAAAAAGGAGGAGAGCGGCCCAGCCGACTCTCCCACAGAGACAATCCCAGCTGAGTCCCCAGCGGATGTTGCAACCACAATCGTTGAGGAAAATGCACCGAGCGGCGCCGACGCTCCGGGACAGCGAACTCAGCGATACCCTCGCCCAGAATCGAGGCCGAGGTACCGGGGAGAAAAGCAGCCCTATAGGGCCGCCCCCTATCGTCCGGCGCCCGCCGGCTCAGCCGCGTCGGGCACCGACGCTGGCTGGATTGATTATGGCAGAAGCCAGTCGTGGGCGGATGAATCTTGGACTGATGAGGCTGTTCCTGCAAGACTGGCTGTAGAGCTGGGCGGCGGCCGCGCGAGCGATAGCGGCGGCCCCGGGCCGGCCGCGGGCGGCGTCTTCGACGCGACCGCCGACTGCGCGGACAAGAATGAGAATGGAGAAATTCAAGGTCACTACGTACGTGTATCTCGGCATCAGCGAGTCACTGGCCATGGCAAAACGCGGCGGCGGTATATTTTGAACGAAAACAACGACAAGTACAAACGTGACTCTGGGTGCCAAGTACCTTGCCAGGGCCTCCACCGCCGCCCGCGTCGAAGGCGAGGCCGCGCGAGAAGGGCCAGGGCAAGAGCGAGCCAAGCGGCTGGAGTTCAAGCAGAAGAGAAGATAGACAGGACATTTATTACTCCAGGGATCCGAACCAGTGGAACTGGAGTAACAGAGACACATGGGGTGATTCTCGTGACTGGAGAAAGTCGCTGGCAAAGGTGACGCAGCACAATGGAACCAGCACGGCATAGTCGATGCTGGTCCAAACTGCATCATGGTGCGGGCGCACCAGGCGTTCACGGGCATTGTGGCCTGATCTGGGAAATATTAGCTCAGGCGGGGAACGTCGGGTTTCTTCGGCCCTCCGCCCCCTGGCAACCACCGCTGAGCGGTAAAATGCTTTTGGGGTTCGCTCCGGTGGCTGAGCATATGCACGGGTCAGGTGGGTTGGGGGGGGTCGGGGCGGCTCTACGGACCCCGCCGCGGGGGGAGTCAATGCACCCTTTCCGCACCGCCATCCTTTCGCCCTGTCTGCTATTTTGCCATGCGCGCACTGCCATAGGTACTGACTGCTTCTGCTTCCGCAGCTATACCATTTTGGCTCGAGGGAAACGGAAAAGGAGCGAGCCTGCGGCGCGCGCGCGTGCGTCGGCCGGCGGGCCGGCCCCCTCCCTTCAGTGTTACCTTAGTGCATGCTTGACGGCATTATCCCTTCTTTTCTTCCCCATGTCATCGGCGGAGCCCACTGACCATGAGATGCGATCGGAACATATTGCAGGGATCATGAATATCCCGGCAAAAGACTTAACCTTAAGGGATGAGCAGGAGGAGGAGGAGGAGGAGGAGGGATTCCGTGCCTTCAGTAGTCAGTTCGTTGCCAGTCCCTCAGGGGTGCACCGCAAGTTTGCGACCTCTGAGATGCGAAATCTTTGCAGGGCGAGTGCCAAGCGTAGTTGGATATGTTGTTATTGCCCATCGTCTGGGAGGGGGGGCTAGGGATCTTGGGCGGAGTGATCAAAGCTCAGAAACAAAAGCAGGAGGATGAGCAGGAGGAAACGGGCGATGCGAAAGAGGAAAAGGATGAGAGGGGGGAAAGGAGTATGTCGTCTTACGACCCGCCAGCGGGCACTGGCTCTCGACGGGGTCCAGGCCCTGGACAACCGCGCGCGCTCGAAGCGAGCAGGTTTGGTTTCATCACCCTCGTGCTGCTCCTCCTGCTTCTGCTGGTAGCGCTGCGAATCTCACG
>CAUYUJ010022537.1:620751-633251 GCA_963575745.1 Prorocentrum cordatum
CCATCGTGGGCTCTTTGGACCCTCGTGGGCAGTCCTGGCGCTCTCTAGGACCGTTTTGGGCGTTTCTTGGGAGACTCATGCAGGTTCGTCGGGTCGTTCTGGGCGGGTTCACCGTCCCAGAGGCCGACGCGACACGCCCCAGGAGCACCCCAGAGCGCCTGGAAATTCTAGACGCTTCGCGTATCCCCACCAGTCCGTTGCCCTGACTCAAGCCTCTGGCTCAAGCCGCTCTGGCTCGAGCCGCGCGCCGCCAGGAGGCCCCTTCCTTTGCCCCCCCTTTCCATCTTACTTGTTTCCCGTCTCCCTGGCATGGCCGCGGCTCCAGCCGCGGACCCGCTGCAGGCGGCTGACCATTGGAGGAGGGTGGCCGCCGCAGGTGGGCATTGGAACACCGCTGCCGCGCTCCCGAGCGTATGCTGGCGCGCGTGGCGACCATGGGACCAGCAGGAGTGGGAGACGCCAGCTGCGCAGCGACGGCGACACCGACGTTTTGCCGCGGCTCTTCGGCCCGCGGCTCCAGCCGCGGGCGCCGCCGGTGCCGCCGGCACCGCCGGGGCCGGCGCCGCGGGCTCGGCGGCTGGCGCCGCCGCCGCAGGGGCGGCTGGCGCCGCGGCTGCCGCCGCTGCCGCTGCCCCGCCGCCGGCGTGGCGGAGGCGGCTGCCGCGGCGGCCGCTGGCCTCGCGGCTGGCGCCGCGGCCGCCGTGGCCCGCGCGGCCGCCCTCGGGCCCGCCGCCGCGGGCGCCGCCGCGACAGCAGCACCAGCCGCCGCAGCGGCACCTGCAGGAGCAGCAGCAGCGACAGCAGCGACAGCAGCAGCAACAACAGCCGCGGCAGCGACGGCAGCAGCAGCAGCAGCCGCAGCAGCAGTGCCTGCGGCAGCAGCCGCAGCTGCTGCCACTGCAGCCGCAACAGCAGCAGCAGCAGCAGCAGCCGCGGCAGCAGGGCAGCAGCAGCAGCAGCAGCAGCAGCGACAGCCGCAGCAGCAGCAGCAGCAGCAGCAGCAGCAACAAAACCCAGCAGCAGCAGCAGCAGCAGCAACCGCAGCAGCGGCAGCGACAGCGGCAGCACCCCCCACCACAGCCACAGCAGCAGCTACAGGTGCTGCAGCAACAGCACCCCGCAGCTGCCACAGCAACAACACCCCCCTCTCGGAGCCAGCAGAACCCACGAGAAGACCCAGAGGTACCCTTGCTCCCTCAGCAGCAGCAGCAGGGCAGAGAAAAGGAGAGGGAGGCCGCGGCGGAGTCGGCGGAGGCTGCGGAGGCCGCGGAGCATCGGGGCCCCGAAGCGGCGGAAGCCATTGAAGGTGCAGAAGTGGCACATGCCTTCATCCGCGTCACTGGATTAACCGGGCGGGCAGGGGGTGGCCCCCGAAAGTGTTGACGGCAGCCGCAGCGGTCAGCTAAGCGAGACCCCAGAACAGCAGGGGCTCGCCTGCCACACCGCGCCACCCTCACCTCCCCCTCAAAACAATCAGACCGTCAGCGGTTCTCTGGGGGCGCCACAGACCCAGCAGGGGGGCCGCGGACCAACCGTCCAGGCGCAGCACAGCGAAGCCATCCATTGGCTCGTCGGGAGAAACCCCTTCGCGCCGACGCGCCCCCCTTCCCCTGCCAGTGAACCCATTCTAATGGACGGCGAGCCCCCGGCGCTCTCTCCTGACGCCCAGGACACGACCGACAAAGAATCTCGCGCTCTGGCAGCGGAAACTGCGTCGCCGTACGTGCACGCGCCTGGCGCAACCAGCGATGCCTCCGAGACCGGCGAGAGTCCTCCTTTGACCGAAGGGGGCGAACGAGCGACGGCGGGCGCAGGCCCGAAGGCGAACGCCAGCGAAAGGGGCCTCTCCCCATGCACCACAGGGCAGCGTCCGCCCTGGCCCTGGCTGGCGGAGACGATCCGACCCCCGCCCGGCGGCCAACCGTGCGGCCCGCTTCTCCCCGCAGAACCCCGCCAGGCGCGCAGCCGGAACTGTCGCGGGCAGATCGCGAGCCCTCCGGCCAGGACAGCGAGGCCGGCGCGCTGGAGACCTGCGGCCAGGATACACGGCAGCACCAACGGCCTGGCCCGCGCCAATGGCCAGAGCCCACTGACCCCGACACGGGACAGCAGCTGCACAAGACAGAAATCAACAACGTCCAGTGGCGAGGAGACACCCGGCGAGGCGATATGGGAACAATGTTCACAGGCACCTGGCGCGCCTTCGCCAAGCGGCAGCCCGTGCCTGGCAGCAAAGGCGCGCTCGACCCGCTTCGGCGCGGCCCGCAAACCTGCCACCTCTTCCTGGAATCCCCCGCAGCCACAAGTGCGATGTACGGGTCGTCAGCGACGTGCTGGGCCTCGACGTCGACCGGGCTCGGCCGCGGCATCTGCGCCCGGGCCGAAGCGGCGGAGCGAGCAGGGGCCGCCGCGCGGCAGACGCCCAGGCACCCAGGAGGGGCAAAAAACAGTGGCGGGCCGTCTCCCTGCAGTAGCCGTTGCTGCCCCACCTCGCGGCATCGCACGCGCTGGGATGCACGCTTCGTCTCCGCGGCGCTCTCTGCCATCAATTGCAGCGCTGGAGCAGGGGCGGGGAGGCACTATCCAATCACAGATGGGGCTCTCGCAGACGCACTTTCAAACGCGTCGTGTTCTGCGGCGGTTAGCTGCGCCCCCCGCGCCAACGAAAGGTCGATGTATCGTAGATGGGGATCTCGCAGATTCACTTTTTTCAATCGTGCCATCTGCGGCGGTTAGCTGCACCCCCCGTGTCAACGAAAGGTCGATGCATCATAGATGGGGCGCCCTCGCAGACGCACCTTCTCCACCGCGTTGCGCGGCGGATAGCTGCGCCCCCCGTCACGCCGTCGTTCAGCTCCCCCACCACTCTCAGCGACAAGCGCGCCCACTGCCATCAGTTGCAGCGCTGAGAGCAGAGGCGGAGGCACTTTCCAATCGTGGATGGGGCCCCGCAGACGCACTTTCCATCAAATCGCGTTCTGCGGCGGTTAGCTGCGCCCCCCGTGTCAACGAAAGGTCGGCGCATCATAGACGGGGCTCTCGCAGACGCACTTGCGGCGGACCGGATGGGAGCGGAAGGGGCCTGGAGACAGATGTTCAGGTTCGGGGGTGTCTTGTCTCGACCCCCCCCCTTCCTCGCTCCCTTGCCCGCCCGCGCCCCCCCCCCCGCCTCGGGGCCGCTCGGGGCTCCTCGCCTCCAGAAGGAAAGTCCATCCAACTCCCTGAGGCTGACAACTGCGGCCCAGGGGGGCACCGAGAGGCATCGGACGAGGCGAACCCAAGGGGGTGCCAGGGGGAGGCGCAACAGCTCGCAGCTGCGGAGGACGTTGTCCACCCCCCCAGAGGGCACGCGCCTGCGTATCCTCTGACAGCGGCGAGCCGCACCCCCGAGGTGCAATCTGGCGACGGAGACGGAGGCAACCACCAACAATGGTGACTCTTGCGGCGGTTAGCTGCACCCCCAATGCGCATGTAAGAGCGAACTCGGCGGCGGTTAGCTGCACCCACTTGGCCATGAGATAGAGCATTCTGCGGCGGTTAGCTGCGCCCCCCCTTCTCGGCGCAACTCAGGGCGCGCGCTCCGAGGGGCCTCGAGGCCTACGAGAGCGCCCACCTCGGGAACACCCGTGTTCTTCGCTTCTTGGTCTGGCTCCCACTCTCTGCGGAGTGTGCTTCGGCCCTGGAGGACCTCGCGGTGCGCGTCGGCTCTCGGGTCTGGGGGGCAGCGCCTACCGGCGAACTGGGCCCGGCTTGCCTCCTGGCCCACACGTCCTCCACAGCGCGGCCCCCCCAGGCGCCTCGTTCTGACACCGCAGGAGGCAGCGTGCCACCAGCGCCGCCCTTCCCGTCACTCCTCCGCTGGCGGTGCGCCCCCGCCTGCGCCCCCCCCCTCTCTGCGGCTGGCGCCGTGCCGGCGCGCGCTGCGTGGCCCACAATCGCTTGTCCCCCCCTTGCCCTGTGGAGTGGTCACTCGGGTGTTGGGTCGCCACGGAGTGGTTCAGCCTTCCGCAGCAAGACAGCACCCAGGCCCCCAACAGCTGCCGGCCAGTGTGCCGCACCAGTTCTGCGACAGCTGCTTGGCTTGCAGACGTCGTCGCGGGCGTTCGGAGTTTGGCGCCCGACAGGCGACTCACTCCACCGGCCTCTCACTTGCCTCCTCGGCTGCAGGACCCCCCCTGGCAGGATGCGCAGGCGCTTCACCGCTAGACGGCGGCGCCCCCCACGCCTGCGGATTTCTGCTTCAGGGATCGGCATCGCAGTTGCGCCTTGGGCACAGCCGCATGGCCCCACCTGGCACTGGGGGGCGGACTACTGAGGTCTGGGCGCCGTGTGGCTCAGCCTGCTACGCCTGCACAGTCCTCGGTTCTCTGCCTGGGTAGTCGAAGGCCAGACTGTCAGATTGGATTGGGCCCGAAGGGCCAATCTGGCCTGGCCAAACTGGATGATTTGGGTTATTCGCCAGACTGGATTCGCGTTGGCTCCCTCGCCAGATTGCCCCCCTTTGCCAGATTGGGCCTGCCAGATTGGCGCCAGATTGGCTTCGACTACCCAGTCTGTGAATGTGGAGCATTTTGCTCAGTGCGCGTGCACCGCACGTTCTGCGTGCAATTAGCTTTGCGCCGCCGCCCCGGACATCGCCCGTTGCCGCCAGACCGTTGTCGCGCGGCTGCCGCCGACCAAAAAGTATCCCCACCAGTGGCCTGTGCCTGTTGTAGCTAATTTGCTTAGCTCGCGCCCCGGACTTTGCTCTTGCCGCCTGACCGTCGTCTCGTGGCCGCGACCAAACAAAATATCCCCACCAGCCCATCCAGAAACGATGTCCAGGCGAGTTGAGGTGATCAGGGAAGTGCGGCAGCAAAGAGGAGGACGGCCGAACCGTGCAAAGGAGTGAGGAGGAGAAGGAAAAAGTGGATGGATGGATGGATGGACGGAGTGGGAAGAAGGGGGATGAATAGGATGAGGAGGAGGCGGAGGAGGAAGAGGAGGAGGAGAAGGAGGAGGAAGAGAAGGAGTAGGAGCAGGAAGGAGGAACATGAGGAGGACGAGGGCAAACACAAGGGCCAGAGGTCTCGTGGATGCCTTTTCGGGGCCTCTTGGAGTATCTCTTGCGCGATTATTGGTGGCCTCTTGGGACGTCTTGGGGGTCTTTTGGTGATCCGGGGGGCTCTTCGGGGTCTTGGGTGCCTCGGGGGGGGGCCTCTCGGGGCTGCTTAGGGTCTTTTGGGGGGCCTCCTGGGGGCCTCGCGGGGCCATTTTGGGACCATCTTGGGACCTCTTGGGGCCTCCTGGGCGCTTCTTGGGGCCATATTGGAAGAGATCGGTCAACGAAGGGGAGTCCTTCCTTCGTAAAATCAATGGTTTTGGTTTCCTCGCCGAGGCCGTTTTGGACGCTCTGACTACCCGCGCCCCCCCCCGTCCGTCCAGGTCCAGGGGAGGGGGTAGGGGGAGGGGTCAAGACCCCCTCCCCGCCCGCAAGCCGTCCCGCTCACTCCCCCCCGCCCTCCCAACACATACGTAGCACCCGAGTCTGGCCCGAGCCTGAGCATATTCAGCAGTCGCCTTGGGATGGGCAGCTACTGGGGGCCAATCCGCCGCCGCCGCCGCCGCCGCCGCCGCCGCCGCCGCCGCCGCCGCCTGCCGCCGCCGCCGCCGCCGCCGCCTGCCGCCGCCGCCGCCGCCGCCGCCCGCCGCCGCCGCCCCCCGCTGCCAAACTGCCGCCCCCCGCTGCCAAACCGCTGCCGCAGCCGCCGCCGCCACGCCGCCGCCGCCGCCGCCGCCGCCGCCGCCTCCGCCGCCGCCCGCCGCCGCAGCCGCCGCCGCCACCGCCACCGCCGTCGCCGCCGCCGCTGTCGCCGCCCCGCCGCTTCCGCCGCCGCCGCCGCAGCCTCGCAGCCGCCGCAGCCGCCGCAGCCGCCGCCACCGCCGCCGCAGCCGCCGCCCCCGCCAAGTGTATGTTGTATTGCTTTTTGACAGGGATGGTGGGGGGGGACCGCATCGGGTTGGCTGCGCATGTTCCGAATTTGGAGGCAGAGTGTGTTTTGTATTGGTTTTTTACAAAGGATGGTGGGGGGGGGGGTGGCATGGACCCTGGTTGGCCCCCAGTCGCCTGGGGGAGAGGGTGTTGACTAATAGGGAACAGTGATAAACCCCCACCCGAAGAGGGAGGGGTGGAAGAGGAACCACCGACGCCCAGTGGGCTGGTGGGACAGGGGGTCGGGGCGGGACCCGGCGCGGCTGCCGTCGAAACCCAAATCGCTTTGGACATCCTCGCAAAATCGCTCTTGGCGCTGCTAGAACTCCATTCCCGGCGCACATTTTGGATGCCCGGAGCAAATTGTAGGCAACTTCGTGCTCTTCGACTTCCCAGAACTCCATTCCCGGCGTACATTTTGGATGCCCGGAGCCAACTGTAGGCAACTTCGTGGTCTTCGAGTTCCCAGAACTCCACTCCCGGGCCACATTTTGGATGCCCGGAGCCAACTGTAGGCCATTTCGTGGTCTTCGAGTTCCCAGAACTCCATTCCCGGGCCACATTTTGAATGCCCGGAGCCAACTGTAGGCCACTTCGTGCTCTTCAAGTTCCCAGAACTCCATTCCTGGGCATGATTTTGAATGCCCGGAGCCAACTGTAGGCGACCTCGTGTTCTTCTAGTTCCCAGAACTCCACTCCTGGGCCACATTTTGAATGCTGAGGCAGGCTGATGCTGCGGCCGAGGCAGGCTGAGGCTGAGGCAGGCTGAGGCTGAGGCCGAGGCTGAAGGCAGACTGAGGCTGAGGCTGAAGCAGCTTGAGGCTGAGGCTGAGGCAGGCTGAGGCTGAGGCTGAGGCAGGCTGATGCTGAGGCAGGCTGAGGCTGAGGCTGAGGCTGATGCAGGCTGAGGCTGAGGCAGGCTGAGGCTGAGGCCGAGGCTGAAGGCAGACTGAGGCTGAGGCTGAAGCAGGCTGAGGCTGAGGCTGAGGCAGGCTGAGGCTGAGGCTGAGGCAGGCTGATGCTGAGGCAGGCTGAGGCTGAGGCTGAGGCTGATGCAGGCTGAGGCTGAGGCAGGCTGAGGCTGAGGCCGAGGCTGAAGGCAGACTGAGGCTGAGGCTGAAGCAGGCTGAGGCTGAGGCTGAGGCAGGCTGAGGCTGAGGCTGAGGCAGGCTGATGCTGAGGCAGGCTGAGGCTGAGGCTGAGGCTGATGCAGGCTGAGGCTGAGGCAGGCTGAGGCTGAGGCCGAGGCTGACGGCAGACTGAGGCTGAGGCTGAAGCAGGCTGAGGCTGAGGCTGAGGCAGGCTGAGGCTGAGGCTGAGGCAGGCTGATGCTGAGGCAGGCTGAGGCTGAGGCTGAGGCTGATGCAGGCTGAGGCTGAGGCAGGCTGAGGCTGAGGCCGAGGCTGAAGGCAGACTGAGGCTGAGGCTGAAGCAGGCTGAGGCTGAGGCTGAGGCAGGCTGAGGCTGAGGCAGGCTGAGGCTGAGGCTGAGGCAGGCTGAGGCTGAGGCTGTGACTGCGACTGCCGTTGCCACTGCGACTGTCATCGCGAATGCGACTACGACTGCGAGAACAGCAGAATTCTACAACTGGATTCTCATCTGAATCTGAAGGGGAATGCTTCCAGATATGCTCCTACACATCGCTGTTAGGTTGCTTTGCCGGGATAATTTGAATTCTCACAGTGGTATGAGCCCTGGGGCACTCCGCTACGTACTGAAAGCTCGGCGGTGGTTTTAGAGTTCCAGGAAGGATGCAGGGAAGCAGGCGGTGGAAGAGAGGAGTGGTGGTGAATTTTGCCACATCAGCCTGGGCGCGTTGCGCTACCATCGAGACATGGGTCGCTGGAGAGAGCCGGATAATGCGCTTGAGAAGTCTTCCTCGAAGTTGCTATGCCTGGTGCGTGCACATTTATCTAGAGGGTACCTTCTTCGTCCTCATCCCTCTTCATCTCGTCGGCATCCATATCCTTGGCTTCCGTGGCGGAGTGCCGCAGCAAGATTCGCCATCGTTCTGCATCTTCACAGCCATCAACGGGTTGCTCGGTTGGCTTGTTGGCTGGTTGGATGCGGGGACCCCAGAGCTCTTGCCCAGTTATGGGCCACCATCGCTGCAACCGCGACTGTGACCGCCGCCGGCACCACCACCTCCCCATCCATCCACACCACCACACCACTGTTATAACCACCACCCTATTGATCCAGCTGCCTGCGACAACCCTGCCTGATACTCGTAATTACATGTATATGGGCCAACATGCGCTCGACGCTTCTGTTTTGGATCAAACCGCCAGCGTCCGTGATGACGTACATGTCTCCATATTGCCACCAAAATTGTGCGACGAGTTTGGGTTTGCCATCTTGGTTTGTGGTCCATGACGACGTGCTCCCGCAAATGCCCAATCGGCGACGAATGACGCAAGATATTTGCAGACTATTTAGCACGAACCGTCGTAGTTAGGCTTACCCTTTTATCAAATTGCGGCATGCTCCCATACTTGAGTAGACCTGTGATCCACCCGACGTTGAGGCATTGATCTGGACTGTCTGTTCTCCTTCCCAATTCTTGTAATGTATTATTGTGTGATGCTTGTCCCAAGGGATCCGATGCGTAGAATTGCCATCCGCATGTGCATGTTCCGAAAGCTATCGGCTGGTCGGATAGTGTTGGAGGTCAATGTCTGGCTGCCAGTTGAGCCCAAGACACGACCTGTCCATCCACTAGTATCGCACATTTTTCCGGCACGCTCCACTTGGCGCTAGCATTCGGGGCAAGTGCGATTGTTATCGATACCATGTGTAGCGTACAGTTTCCAGTAGTCGGAAATTCATCAATAGAGATGCGTATGGGATCCGCCCAATTTGCCCAAGAAGCTATCGGAGCGAGCCGGCAAGAGTTTGGCAGTCCGAGTCCTGCATAAAGCAAAAATGCATGTTTGAGTTACCCACGCGCTGTCGTATATATCATGTAATAACCTATCCCTTGCTCGCTCCAAGGGTCCCGAATAGTTTCCGTAACAAAAATGTGATATGTCGCGCAGCCCCACCAGCCCATCCAGAAACGATGCCCATGGAGTTGTTTGGTGGAGTAGCGCAGTTAAGCATATAGTGAAACAGTGAAACAAACAATGGTAACATGAAAGACCTCGGGGAGCCTCTCGGGGCCCTCTTAGGTGCCATTTTGGACGCCTTTGGGGCTCTCTTGGGGCCCTCTTAGGGCTCTCTTGGGTCTCTCTTGGGGCCTTCTTGAGGGTCCTGTTCGGGCCATCTTGGGGGCCAGAGATCGAAAGGGAGGCAGCGTCAATTACGCCTCCCCTTCCCATCGGAGGCCGAACGATTGCCTCTTGGGTCCCTCTTGGGGCGCTCTTGGGGTCGACTTGGGCCCCTCTCGGGCCCCTCTTGGGGCTTGGGGCTCTCTTGGGCCATCTCAGAGTCATCTCGAGGCCACAAGCACCCATCGGAACTGGCGAAACTAAAAAACATCTATCCACCGTAGGTTTTGGAAGAGTTTTGGCCTCTCTGGGGGGGAGGCTCCGTGCCACGGAATCCGTGGCCACTTGGACTGGACGACAATCAAAACATACATTTTAACATATCTTGGACTGGACGACAATCAAAACATACATCTCAACATATTTAAGCACAGTTCAAAGGCTCCGTCGGCCTGGCCAGCTCAAGGGTCAAGCGCGCCATGGATGCCTTGCGACTCCCTGGGGGCAAGCGGCAGAACCTCCACGGGACGGGACGAAACGAGCCGCCGAAGATCGTTCAGCTCAAGATCCGCCCCAAACAGCTCCACACCCTACAGTAGGGGTCTTGAAGAAGGAACCCTTTTCGTTGGGGAGGGGCTCCGCGTTCCTTAAGTGTTCGCCACCGCCGCCGCCGCAGCCGCCGCCACCGCCGCCGCAGCCGCCTGTCGCCGCCGCCGCGCCGCCGCCGCCGCCGCCGCCGCCGCCGCCCCCCGCTGCCAAACCGCCGCCGCAGCCGCCACCGCCACCGCCGCCGCCGCCGCAGCCGCCGCCGCCGCCGCCGCCGCAGCCGCCGCCGCAGCCGCCGACACCGCCGCCGCAGCCGCCGCCCCCGCCAAGTGTATTTTGTATTGTTTTTTGACAGGGATGGTGGGGGGGGACCGCATCGGGTTGGCTGCGCATGTTCCGAATTTGGAGGCTGAGTGTGTTTTGTATTGTTTTTTACAAGGGATGGTGGGGGGGGGGGGGCATGGACCCTGGTTGGCCCCCAGTCGCCTGGGGGAGGGGGTGTTGATCAATAGGGAACAGTGATAAACCCCTCCCCGAAGGGGAAGAGGGAGGGGTGGAAGAGGAAACGCCCTAAACCACCGACGCCCAGAGGGCTGGTGGGATTCTCGGACATTCGTTGTCCAGGCCCTCGGGGACCTACAATCTTTTGAATTCGCACAGTGGTATGAGCCCTGGGGCACTCCGCTACGTACTGAAAGCTCGGCGGTGGTTTCAGAGTTCCGGGAAGGATGCAGAGAAGCAGGCGGTGGAAGAGAGGAGTGGTGGTGAATTTTGCCACATCAGCCTGGGTGCGTTGCGCTACCATCGAGACATGGGTCGCTGGAGAGAGCCGGATAATGCGCTTGAGAAGAATTCTTCGAAGTTGCTATGCTTGGCGCGTGCACATTTATTTAGAGGGTACTTTCTTCGTCCTCATCCCTCTTCATCTCGTCGTCATCCATATCCTTGGCTTCCGTGGTGGAGTGCCGCAGCAAGATTCGCCATCGTTTCAGCACGGGCAGGGGCTGCATCTTCACAGCCATCAACGGGTTGCTCGGTTGGCTTGTTGGCTGGTTGGATGCGGGGACCCCAGAGCTCTTGCCCAGTTATGGGCCACCATCGCTGCGACCGCGACTGTGACCGCCGCCGGCACCACCACCTCTCCATCCATCCACACCACCACACCACTGTTATAGCACCACCCTATTGATCCAGCTGCCTGCGACAACCCTGCCTGATACTCGTATACATATAACGGCGCACCGGGTCCGGGGGCCCGGGGCCAGGACCTCGACCGCAAATGTGGGCCCCGGGGGGCCCGGAGGCTCGTCGGGGCTGCCAGAGGCCTCCACGGTCAGACAAGACGGCCCAAGAAGCGCCCAAGATGGCCCAAGAAACTTCCAAGAGGCCTCCAAGAGGGCTCCAAGATGCTGAATATGGCCTCCGGACGTCCAAGGACGCCCCCAATACGCCCCAAGAAGCCTCCAACATGCGTCCCAAGAGGGCCCGTAGACGCAAAAATTTGCCCATTCCCTTCGTAAAACGTGCATTTTTCACAAAGTTGCCTTTTGGTATTTCCGACGTTACAGGACGGCCCAAGAGGCACCCAAGACCGCCCAAAGACGGCCCAAGAAGCTTCCAAGCGGGCCCCAGGACAGCCCAAGAGGGCCCCAAGACGGCCCAAGAGGCGCCCAAGATGGCCCAAGAGGGCCCCAAGATGGGCCCAAGAGGGGGCCCAGAGGGGGACCACGAACCGCAAGCTGGAGCCTTCCGCCCCAAGAGGCCGCCAGGAGGCTCCAAGGAGGCCCCTCAAGAGGCCCCAGGAGACCCCCAAGAGGCCCAAAGGAGGACCCGAGAAGCCCCAAATCGGCCCCCAAATTGCTTCGAACCTGCTTCCAGGAGGCCCCCGACAGGTTCAGAGGCTCCCGAGAAGCTACGTCAAAATCCCAGCGAGCGGCCGGACGAGGCCCCAGAAAAAATCCCAAGAGGGTTCCAGTATTTGTATCCTTCAACGCTCTCTGGCCTTCTTCCCCCTGCCCCCTTCCCTGCGACTTTCGTAAACACAAGCTCGCCTCCTCTCCATTTCCTCTCTCTGCCTCTCTCTCTCTCTCTCTCTCTCTCCATCTCTCTCTCTCTCTTTCCTTCGCTCTCTGTCTGTCTGTCTCTCTATCCCTCTCTTTCTCTCTCTCTTTCTCTCTCTTCCTTTCAGATTCCGTGTCCTTGCGACCTTCTGCAGTCCCCGACGTCCTAGCTAGAACCTAAGCGCGCGCGAAGCGCGCGCGTGGTTCTAGTACATGTATATGGGCCAACATGCGCTCGACGCTTCTGTTGTGGATCAAACCGCCAGCGTCCGTGATGACGTACATGTTTCCATATTGCCACCAAAATTGTGCGACGAGTATTGGGTTTGCCATCTTGGTTTGTGGTCCATGACGCCGTGCTCCCGCAAATGCCCAATCGGCGACGAATGACGCAAAATATGTGCAGACTATTTAGCACGAACCGTCGTAGTTAGGCTTACCCTTCATCAAATTGCGGCATGCTCCCATACTTGAGTAGACCTGTGATCTACCCGACGTTGAGGCATTGATCTGGGCTGTCTGTTCTCCTTCCA
Organism: Prorocentrum cordatum; assembly: GCA_963575745.1. NCBI lineage: Eukaryota > Dinophyceae > Prorocentrales > Prorocentraceae > Prorocentrum > Prorocentrum cordatum. The sequence continues at coordinate 633,071 of CAUYUJ010022537.1, forward strand.
AATTCTTGTAATGTATTATTGTGTGATGCTTGTCCCAAGGGATCCGATGCGTAGAATTCTATAGGCTTACGCCACATCCGCCGACCCCTTGTTTTTCTTGTGGAGGAGGAGGAGAAGAAGGAGGAGGAGGAGGAGGCGAGGCGGGGAGGGTGAGGCGGAGTGGAGGACACGAAATCGATAA
>CAUYUJ010022537.1:638251-678059 GCA_963575745.1 Prorocentrum cordatum
AGTCGCCACGGCTGGACGCCGCTTGAAAGGGTGGTGCGTTTGGATTCCCGTCGTTTGCGGCGCTCTTGGGCTGCCCCTAGTTCCCAAAGTCGTGAAGGAAGAAACGACTGAGGCAAAAGGACGGGGAGGGGAAGCGAGTGCATCCTCTCTCCCAAACTTGAAAGCGGAGTGGGGGGAGTGTGGCTGGAAGGCATTGTCTGTGTGAGGGCTGGCTCAGGTGCGTGTCAGAGTCAGCAAACGGAGGAAGAGGAGGAGGAGACGGAGGAAGAGGAAAGGAGGAAGCCAGGAGGAAGAGAAGGAAAGGGGGAATGCGGTCAGGAGGGAATGTCTCTGCGTAGGGGCAAGGGGGATGTACCGAACCTCTTCCGTCGACCGCTCTCTTCCACCCATTATCTTCCAGTTTGCGTTGCCTCTGCTTTCCTCGGACTTGCTGCAGGACGTGTATTCCCTCCTACGTCTTCTTTCGCCTTCCCTCCTCTTCGTGCTTCCCCTTCCCTTCTTCCTTCTCGCATTCCTTTTCCTTGGCGCCTCCTTCTTCTTCTGTTGCGCTGCTCCTTTTGTCTTTTCGTGTTCTTTTGCTGTTGCTGGTTCTCCCGCGCGCCTCCCCTCCCTGTCCTCATTTTGTTTCGCCTCTTGTGCCTGTAGGCGGGGGAGAACGGGGAGGATGGGCGACGGAGAGAGAGAGAGAGGATCAGGAAAACGAGGAAGATATGGAGGAGCAGCGCGAATACTAGAGGGCATCGGTGGAGGCTGTGGGCCATTTCAGCAAGGGCGAGTTCCTGATGGGGCCCGGCTCGCTCGCCCGTTGTCGCGTGGTGGCAGCGCGCCGCGAGAAACGAGCACAATGTGGTCGCGGCCACGCAGGGTGCACGTGCTTTGGTTATTGTCAGGAGGTGCTAATGCACTGCGGGCTGCTACGACGACGGCGGACGACGACGCCGATTTCGGTGTTTTGTCGCCCTTGTCGGCTCCCGGGGGTTTTGGGGCCCCGAGGCCGTCAAAAACGGATCCGGCCAGATGGACCCCGGGAGGGGTCCGGGGATAAATGTTGAGGGGATGTCGCCGATGTTCGGGGGACCCAACCAGTTCAGACCCCCAGCCGCCGTCAAGTTTCCGTCACCCTGGTTTCCGCCACTCGCCGACGCGTAAGTGTGACCTGTCGCCGGTGTGACCTTTGGTACGCGGCGTTGTGGCCCTCGGGGGGCCCCCTCGTCACCACGGCAGGACACAGCTCGGAAAACTGGTGCGTTTGGACCCGGGGAGGTGTCCGGGGGTCGATTTTGAGCGGATTCTTGCGCACCGAAGGTCGCTCCTGCCAAAGGTCACTCGTACGTTCCCCCGAACCGTGGTTGCAGTTTGGCAGAGCGGCGTTCCGTCCGACGGACGACTGACGACGGTGACGACGACGGCGGACGACGACAACGATTTAGGTGCTTTTTCGGCCCTTTCGGCGTCTGGAGGTCGTTCTCGGGCCCCGGGGGGCTCAGAAACGGACCCGGGGTCCAAAACCGCGTCGGACGGACCCAGGGAGAGCTCCGGGGACCTACTTTGAGCCGACTTCGGACACGTTGAGCGTGATTATCTGACACGTCGTCTCGTAACCGCGCGGAGCCTCGCGAGGGCAGCGACGCACTGGTCCCCATTCAGAGGAGGAGGAGGAGGAGGAGGAAGGAGGAGGAGGAGGAGGAGGAGAAAGGAGGAGGAGGAAGGAGGAGGAGGAGAAGGAGGAGGAGGTGGACGAAGACATGAGGACGAGTAGGTGGGATACCTGCCTGCTCCTCCTCCTCCTCCTGCTTCTCGTGTTCCGCCCTGTTCAGGACTTTTCCGCTCTTGTGACGTATTTGCTTGACGTCGACGTGTATATGTGTGACGTCGGTGTATCAGGATGACAAACGAGTAGGAGTAGAGCGAATGTTCATGGGGTGGGAAGGGATAGGGGGGGGGCCAGGGGCGGGAGGGGAGGAAGGAGAGAAACGGAGGAAAGGCGACGAGAAGACGGACGTCGCGCGATCTCAGGCTCAAGCCTTGAGGGCTACAGCAGGGCCCCTCCAGAGGGCCGGCCGACAGGGAGGCCCGTCTCCGGGGGAAGGGGGAGTACGAAGCCCAAGCTCCTAGGTGGGGTGGGCGCAGTACTTCCCTGGATGCCGGGGATGGCGCCGTCGGGCCATGAGGGTTTTACCGGTTGCACCCTAAGCAACCAAGGGCTTTTCCGGTTGAGCCAATTTCAACCTAGAGGTCACCCCACTAGCCTGAAGGCGGGCCCCCGGGAGGGGTGTAACGCGAAAGAGTCCTTCGGGACTCGTTCGCGTTGCTGCAAACATCCAATACTGAGTCGATGTGCATTGAAACGGTCAGATGCAGCAGCCCTGGACGTCCACCGGGTTGGGAGGATGAAGCTTCCGATGCAGGCTGCGAACGCAAGAAGGGGGGCACTATTTCGAAGGGCCCCCCAAGCAGCCTTTTCGGATGACAGACGGCGTGTGCCGGCGCGGCAATTTTCGCAGACGCTGTTTCTTGGCGGTGGAAGGGGGAAACTATCGCGGATTTTTCCCAAGGACCGTGTTTTGGACGGCACAGAGGGGAAGCTGGCGCGATTGACTCCGCAGGCCCCCCTGGTGGATCATAGAAAATGGGTGCGATCGCCATTCTGGTCCGAAACGCAGTCACCGGTCCAGAGAGAGGGCAGAGGCCTTTGGAATTGCGCACACGGGCGAACCCTCTACGAGGGGAGAAGGACACGCGTGCGAATTGTGTCCCAGGGGCGCCCGATGACAGAGAAGAGGGGTGATCGGCGGCTAGGTTCTCTCCAGACGCGCCCCGTGAACGACAGAAAGGAAAGACTATCGCGTTTTGCGTCGCAGGCGTGTCTTCTGCGTCTTGCTGCGCGCGTGTCGGGCCGCGAAGCGCGCCGCGCGGGGAAATCTCGCAGAGTTCGCGCGCGGCGCTCGCCGGGGATTGGCTGCAACCGCAAATCAGGGAGGCAACAGAGAAGGAGCCATCCGAACAGGGAGGGCGCGGAGACTGTTGGCGAAGGGGTGCTGCGAGTGGCCGTCGCGTGGGCCATGTACGCGTCGCCTGCTTTGTGTGCAGAACTTCGGGTGTTGGCAGAGGACGTGGACACTCTGGGGCGCTTTGAGAATAAGTGTGTCCAAATTGCAATAGCTAAGATGCGTCGAGGACAATGGCGAAGGGACGCTCTCAGAAGTTTTGAACGAAGTTGCGCCAATCACGTGGTCTCTGGGGAGAGCATGGGGGATCCGGATGCGCGGCAGAACATGTTGGCCGCCGAGGCATGGTTGTGTTGCCAACAAACGTTCGTCTGGGTGTACGAGGCGCAAAGTGTGGCACACTTCATGCAAAGAACTCTGCTCGTAAAATGGCCGTTGGGCGATGTCGGAGGGAGTTGTGTAGGTGCAGCCGTGTGGTTCGCGGAGGGCCATCTGGTGCGCGTAGGTCAAGGATGGCGCAGCCTGCGCGGAGTGGAAGGAGCACGTGGGCATGCACCGTGGCTGCGGTTTGCTGCCGGCGGTCGCGGCGTCGCGGGGCCACCGAGCAGCGCCACCGCGGAAGGAGAGGACGAGAGAAGCGCGAACGGAAGAGGGCGCGAGGCAGCTGACTGTGCATCTCGCGTGCCCGCCACGATGGACGCAACTGGCCGTAGCTGCCAAGAAGGACAGAGGACGTGCACGAGAAGCGCCAGTCACGCAGCCGCTCGGCCGTTGGGGTGGGCGCGAGGCTCGCCGCAGCCCGTGTCGGGGGCGCTGCAGCGCTACGTGTCCGCGTTGAACAATGGCGCAGGCAGGAGTCTGGGGTACCTCCAAGGTATAGAATTCGGTGGTGGTGGCGACTGCTTGTTTTTGAGCATCGCAGGGATCCTCGCGCGCATGGTAGTTCACGGTGGCGAACCAGCGCAACACGTCTTGCAGAAAATCCCGAAGAGTGTGTTCGACGAAGGTCAGCGCGCGGTCATGCTCGAGCTTCGACGCCAAGCTGCACAGGTGTTTCACGCGTGGGACGACCTGGATGTGCTGAATTTCATGATAACTGCGTGCATGCGAGCGCGCCACAGAGACCACCCGGACGAGTGGGATCCTTTCGAAGTACTGCACGCGTGCAATATGCAAGCATTGGCGTCGCCAGATAATGTTCCAGATGCAGTCCGCGCGTGGCAGGACGAACCCGACGGGGACGCCGTGGCCATCGTTGGACGCACGGACGCGCGGCGTGGCGGTGGGGCGTCGCAGGAAATACACGTTCGCATACCTCGCGGCGCCGCAGGTTTGCTGCAGCTTCGGTGCACATTAGAGGACGTGATGAGCCGCCCAGGCCACGCGCATTGGGGTACCGAAACGGACGTGGCCAGTTTGAGCGACAGACTACAATTGGGGGTCCTCTTGTTCAGCCGTCCGGCTCGCGCAGTTGTGTGTGCAGTATCGGCAGCGAACAACGCGATTTCTCTCATTGGATTGCGCTGCGGTGGGAGGAGCCAACGCATTTCCGAGGAGCGGAACTCGACGGTCGGGCTTTCTGGACCGATACGACGCTACCGCGGGCGTTGCGCGACCAGTACGCTGCGTGCAACGAGAACGCTGGTAGGCGGGTGGAGGAGCGTCCAAGAGTAACGCCGCCGCCGCCGCGCATGGAACTGGAAAGGGACGTGGCGCGTGAGCGGCGGAGAGCAATCACCGCAGAGAGCGCGAGTGATCCCGGCGCGAGCGCCTCGGGCGCGCTGGCGCCGCCACCACCTGGCCATGAGCCCGGGGCACAAGAAGCCGGAGCACGCAAGCGGCGGCGGGCTGGGGCCACCGTGGGCGACAGCGGCAAATCGAGGAAAGGTTTGGTTGCCGCGTGGAGCGGGGGGGGGTGTGGCGACGCGGCTGGGTGCGCCGCCGACTGCGCGGGAAGCGCCATCGGATCGGCAGCGGGTGGCGGTGGAAACGCGGCCGGGGAGAAAGGAAAGGAGAAAGATCCATCGGGGAGCGTCGGAGACGGCGCCCCCCCAGCGGACGCAATGCAGCAGGCGTTCTACAATGTCGGCGTAGACGCGGCGTCGAAAGATCCCCGACGGACCCGAGAAGTCCTCGTGGCAGCTGCTGCAGCCAGTGTACGGCGTCACCCAACCGTGCCCGCGGATCCAGACGACCCCGCGCAACCATGGTCGCAAGCCCTGGCGGAGGACATGGCCGTGGAGTTGCCAGTCGTGCACTGTGCGTTCGTGGGATGTACGTGGCGGTCGGAGGTAGTAGGCGAGTTGTGCGGGCACGTCCGCGAGGTGCACGGTTCCGTCGTGCTGCCCATCGCCGAACTTGTTCATCCAGCGGACGAGGACGAGGACCTCCGTATCACGGCGGCGTACAATGCAATCGTTGCACGTGCTGTTCGGGGTGGTGCGCCGCTAGCGGCATACTCCTTGCACAGACGGAGCCTGGCCATGTACGCGAAAGCAACGCAACAGAAGAGCATCGCGTCTCCAATTTGTTTTCTGTGCGCCTGCACGTTTCCTTGGGTGGAAGGTAGACGGGGGAACCAGATTGCCTGGGAGCAACCGTTTAAGGCAGCCGTGGGCGACCCGACGCGGGTGGTTCGGTTTGGTGATTGGACCATGAAGGAAGTGCAAGCGCGGTTCAGCATCGACGCGTACCTGCGGGACTACTGTCACGAGCCAGGGAACAGCGCATTGGACCTCGAGGAGGCGTGGTATCGGGAAGACTTCACGGACTGGCTTGTGAAAGTGCCGACACCGTGCGGTGAAGTGTTAATTCTGTGTTGCCCCGAAGATCAGCGGTGCCACAGGGGGTGCCAGGAGAAGGGAACCGCGTGTCCCGAATGCGAAGTGCCTCTTTGCGAGGAATGCAAGGTAGAGGTGGAAACGCCGTATCGGCGGCGAGTTGCCGCGACCCCGGCGGTCCCGCGCCGGAGCCTTGCGAACGACTTGATGGCGTTCTATGCGCCAGATCGCATGTACACCGAGGGCATGACGGTGATGGAGATGATTTGTTGCAGCCCTTGCATTACGTCGATGATTTGTTTTTCGCTGGAGGTGAAGTACCAGAACGACCGGGGAAGCAGTGCGGGCAGAGAGAACCTGTTTGACAGCACGGCAGGGTTCCACAGCGGGCGTCTGGCGGCGCGCGGGAATGCTACGAGCTTCTTGCTGCCGTGGCAGGGGATATTACGAGAGCTCCGTCAGCTCGAGAAGGAAGGGCGCCAGGGCGGCGACTCGGCGGTGCCAATCGTGGGTGAGACATTGGGGTCGGTGGTGCAGATCCTTCTGAAAGTCAACGACGCCACGAGCAAGGACAACCTGCCGCGTTTCATTCATCAGGCAAATGTACGGCGCGAGGTTGCGAAACGCCACATCAAGATGATGAAGCACCGCGGGCACCGAGCTTTCGCCAATGTCAACGTGGAGGCGATGGAGAGAAAGGCCGATCAATTGCCGCAGGACGGCGTGCCTCCGGAGATTGTCCGGCTGCTTCCGCACGACACCACGTTGGACAAGCTTATGGTGCAGAAGAACGCGACGCCCTGTGATGGGGCGCGAGATTCGGTGGGAGCGGCTGCGCGCGACATGGACTTGCGTACGCCGAATGCCGTCATGATGGAGAAGTCGTCGGTGGACGAGGTGGATGCAAACAGATTGAGGCAGGGTGCGTTTGAACATGTGTCGGGCAGGCCGCGCGCCGCAAACGCGGTCGTACAGACTGGCGCATTGGCAATGGAAGCGAAAAGCTTCGCGCTGCGTCTGGCAAGTACGTGGACAGGCAGGTGCGACAGACCCGAGTGCCCGTGCGGTGGAGACAGGGACGAGCGTGCTCTTGCGAGGACGAGCAGAATGGGAGACAAGGCGGCCAACGTGGATACGGAGACATTGCAATTTCGGCTTTGGGAGATGCTGGAAACAGACGCGACCCGCATTCGGTACGTGGTGTATCCGGGCCGTGCGATGATGAATCAGTTTGTGCCGTGGTTTTTCGGCGTGGCATTCCCGTTTTGTTTCAAGTACGGGGTGGGCATGCCGGACATGCCTGAGTGGCAGGAGAATGCGCGACATCGACGTGGCCCAGCGGCGCCCCGCGTGGAGCTGGCTCTGTGGGCGCGCATCATGACGCGTCGGGTGGAGTCTCAATTCCGGCGCGAGTGGCGGTTTGGTTTTACGGTGTCGTCGGTTTTGTTTCAAAGTTCCGTGAATATGGCCCGATCCGTCCGCTTGGCGGACTATAGAAAGGACGGGGAGACGGAATGCCAGTATTCGCAAGGCGAACTCGAGAAGGCAGCCGTGAGCATCGTAGATGCTTTGTATGGTACGTACAAGGATCCGTCAACCGGGAAATCCTCCAACGTGCGCGGAGATTTCTCGAAGCTGAAATATGTGAAGTCGCTCGACCCGATAGCGAAACGATTGGCTGCAGGAGCCAGCGCGGTCGCTCGCAAGATCGAAGGGACCAACGAGGTGCGGACGCTCATGAGGTACGACACCCATGCTGCTCGAATCGCCCACGGGGTACCGTTGTTTTTCACCATGTCCCCAGACGAGAGGCACAACCTGGTAATGGTGCGGCTGTCGCGGTCTCGAAGAAAGGACCCCGTGAATCGTAGTGCTGCGCGGGAACTGCACGGCCCCACGCATGGCGGGTTGTGGGAGCCGTCGCTGGCGCACAAGGATGAAATATCTGGACATGCCGTGACGAGAGATCGGCGCGGGCGGGCGGGGGAGGGCGGATCGGGCACAGAGGGGGCAGAGGGTGATGACGACGTTGACATGGCAGTGCCTCTGGCGATGTTGGCAGATGCCGTTCCCGCGTCGGACCAGAGAAGAGCAGTGCTGGCTCGGGACCCGCTGGCGGGCGTCGACGGGTTTCGGGTAATCGTGGGCCTTGTGTTTGAGTACATATTGGGCATGCGGTATTGTCCGAGGTGCCCAGATTGCGAGTGCGCGGATTTGCTTGGCAGCAACGCGACGGCGGTGGGTGGGTGCTTGGGTCGCGTGGACGGGGTGTACGGCAGCATTGAAGCTCAGAAGTCGGCTGGAAGTCTGCATTTGCACGTGCAAGTATTCGTTCAGTGTTTGCACCAGCATACCCCGTTGCACGAACTGCTACAGCTGCCGACAGATGTGCTAGAGGGGCTGGTAGAAGAATACAAGAGGTACAAGAGGAACGCGAGTCGTCAGGAGTACGCTGACGTAGAAGGTTGGAGGGGCAGGAAAACGGAGGTGGAGAAGGCGTGGCCCACGTACCGCGAGACCGCGGATCTGGTCGCAGCGCCGGAGTACTTACACAGCGGCCAGACTAATGGTTCGGGAGGGTCGGAAGGAGGCGGTAGGAAATCAACGAGCGGCAATGGGGTAACAGAAGATGGGGACAAGGGAATTGAGGAAGGGCGAACCTGGCTGCGAGAGTACCTCGGTGTCTGGGTGCAAAAGGGGCAGGAGTTTCGACAGAACCACGTGCACCAGTGGAGTAAGCGTTTGCAGCGCGTGGTACCGTTGGCACATTGTCAGAGGACAGACGACATGACGCAGTGCAAAAGCTTTTTCCCGCGCACGACGTGGCTCGTAGATCGCGCAGTAGTGTTGTGCCAAGGTTTTTTTGAAAAACCGCGACATGCCGCGAGCAGGGAGGAGGAACATGACAGGGTGCTTGCACGGGCCCATGAACGAAGAGAACCTGAACGGAACGCTGCCAGCGATGCTAAGCGGCGCGGTGGGGTTGAATTTTAACAGCGATTTGCAGATCCCGTACAGGTTCCCAGTGACGGAAGCGACGCACGACAGTTGTGTGTGCGAAGAGCGGTGCTGGGAGACGGATCGACCCGTAGACATGGTTCTGGCAGCGCAACGAGCGCAGAATGCAGCAGCGGGGTATGCGGCGGACTATCAGTGCAAGCGGTGTGCCCCGTCGTTCAACGAGGTGAGGGAGATCAAAAAGGGCCACCACGCGCTGGCGGAGCAGACGAAGGACAGGACCGCGGCGTACCGAGCGAACAGGCACATGAAGAGGTTTCTCAGTGACATGTACGGGAGAGGCGTGGTGCGGTCAGCGCAGGAGAGTGCGAATCTGCGAGCGTACCGAGACCCTAGAGACGTGACTGGTGCCGAGAGTATCAAGACTGCGAAGACAGCTATGATCCCGGGAGCAGAAGCCGTACGAATGGCGGAGCAGATCTGTGCAGACGGCGTCGACGTTGCCGTGTCGGCGTCGGGGATTCTGGAAGCGGACAAACGCGAAGGGTCGAAAAAGGTTCGAATTGTGTCTAAGAGTCCAGTGTACCTGTATGGCATGCGGCCGGTGGACGCTCCTGGTGCGCCCGACTTGGCACACCTATCGTTGTATGAGTTCCTGCGGTATTGGCGCATCGAGTTGGCTGCATTTCCCCGTACCGGAGCAGAGGTAGCAGCTGCGGCCAGCAACGATTACCAAGCGCAACTGACGCAATCCGGAATTCAGAAGGTTCGCGATGCCGACCAGGAGAGAGCGAATCCCGACGCGGATGGGGCACGGCCGGGAGCCCAGCTGAAAGCCGGAGTGGATTATGTGATGAAGGACGAATGGGGTAGTTATTCCTGGGTGCCGTTTCCGGATGTTCCGGAACTGAAAACCTCGAGACACACGTGGGTGTTGGTGCGGAACGAGCGCCCGAGGAACCCAAGTTTTCATGGGGCGCCGCAGCCGAAACACGGAACGGGGGAGGAGGAAAGAAACGGGCTCTTGTTGATGGTATATTTCAGGGCGTTTACACTTCTTGACGATGTCGATTGTGGAGTACCGCACCTGCGCGATTTCCGCGGAGCGCAAGGGTCGTGGGCGGAGGCCTCGTTAGAGTGGTTAAAGAACGGCATGCCATGTGAAGAAACTAAGAGGTACGTGCAGAACTACATGGGCGTGGTGGACTTGCGACCAGTGACGGACGAAGATCTAGTCAAGCACGAGGACGAGCTGTACAGCGACGAAGAACTGGATCCGAGAATTGTCGACGCGGCGACCAGGCGTAAGACGCACGTGGGAGGCACGTCCATGGAGAAAGAGGACAGGCGGACAAATGTAGACGCGGAGTGCGAAAAGGAGAAGAGCCGGGAGGCCATGGCCAGGGGCGACGCCGTGTGGGGCGAGATTCCGAGTCGAAAGAGTGGAAAGCGCAAGAAGCGCGGAGGGGACGGCGTGTTGAGGTGGGATGACGCGGCAGCGCAGAAAGCGCAAGCGGTGGCGGCGGCGTCGAGGGCCGCAGAAGGCAGCGGCGCGGGCGGAGAGGAAGGTGCCCCAGAGGTGGTGGCGGCCAAGAAAGCAACGGCGTCAAGCGTGCGGAAGTGGAGAAAAGGGCTTGCGGATAGCGGGTTAAACGCGGGACAGCGTAGCGTCGTGGAGAAGGTGGCAGATCGAGTGTTGGCGCAAGAATTCGGGAGGACCGCGAGCGGCAAGAAAACAGACCAGAGTCTTTCTGATATGCAGCCCCTCGTATGGATGTTGCATGGTGGCCCAGGGACCGGGAAAAGCTTCGTCGTAGACAAGATCCGGAAGGGGCTGTTCGAAAAGGAGCTGGGGTGGACGCACGGCATAGATTTCCAGGTGGCAGCGTTGCAGGCCACAAACGCGTCAGCACTCGACGGGAATACGATTCACAGTGCATTTGGGCTCGGTGTGAACAAAACGAAAGAGAAAAAGGACGCGGCGGGCGATGCCAGCGCAGAGACGAAGAAGAAAACGAAGAAAGAGCAAGCGGCGCAGCGTATGTCACAGTGGAAGTGGCTGATTGTAGACGAGGTGAGCATGGTCAGCGCGAACTTCATGGCAGAGCTTGACTCACACTTGCGGTCGTGCATGTCAGCTGCAAGCGACACGAGGGTAGGTGGAGACGGCGTGGCCAGGCCGTTCGGGGGCGTGAATGTGCTGTTCTGCGGGGACTTCTATCAATTGGAGCCGCCATCGGGGACGGCCATCAATGCGCTTCCCACGTCGTATTTGAAAAACGCGAGGCAGTACGCGCCAGGTGCCACGGAGGACCACGGGCAGTATATCTTTTGGGGCGCTGGAGGCGAAGGAGCAGTGCAGGGCATGACAGAGTTGACGGAGTGCAAGCGCGTGGAGGATCAAGACGACTGGTTTCTCGGAGTGCAGGACGAGTTCCGCCGAGGGGCGTTGTCTGAACGCACGCACAATTTTTTACATGGCAGACCGACGGATGTGCCGGGGTCGTGGGTGAACGGTGCACCGTTGTGCGGGAACACGCGTTGTCTCGAAGACATAGAGGCAATTGCGAGGCAAAACGAGCTCGAATGTGACGCTTGCAAAGCTGAGCGGGAAAAGAGAAAGCTCGTTGCGACATCGCCAGAAGACGCGCGGTTTCGGGAGGAGAAATTCCTTGATGCTGTCGCCATTTATGCGAACCAAGACATTCGTTGCCACGTGGGGAAGCAGAGAGCTGTGCAATGGGCAACGCAGCGAGGAGAACAGCTGCTGCGGGTCGCAGCGAGGGACCGCCCTTGCCATGGGGGAGAACAGCGGCGGCCGTACACGGTGGAGGATAAGATACGTTGGCTGGGGTACCACGAGAAGGAGTGCGCAAGCTTGCCTGGGTGGCTGCCGCTGGCCAAAGGGATGCCCGTGGCTCTGGGGGATCACTTGGATCGGTCGAAGAAACAGCTCCTGCGGGGGCGTACAGCCACGACCCATGGATGGGTCCTGCACAAGGACGAGGTCGTGGGAGATGAAGACGAGGAGGTCTTGTCGCATATGCCGAAAATGATTGTGTTGGATTTCAATACGAAGGAGTGGCACCTGCCCGGGTGGGAGCCGGGGCTGTATCCGATCTTCCCCTCGAATGGTCGGCAATGGTTCTTGGATGGGTATCGGAAGCACCCTGTGTTGAGTGTGAAACGCACCCAGTTTATGATAACCCCGGCTTTGGCAGTAACGGCGCACTCCGCGCAGGGCCGGACCATGGGAGCAGTGATAGCGGACCTTGAAAGAGGGCGCGGCGTGAGTTGGATGTCAAGTTACGTTGCCATCACTCGCGTGCGCAGACGGGAGAATCTGCTGATTTTCCGGCCGTTTGACAGGAGGCCGCGCAACGCAGGTGAGATGCCAGGCACGAAGAAACTTTTGCAGGTACTACGAGGGGAGAGCGTGGATTGGGATGAGTGGGAGGCGGAGTTGATGCCAAGAGACCAGTGCGAGCGCTGCCGGCGGAGGTTGCTGGTAGAGGCGTTCTCGAAGTACGAGTTCCAGAGGAAGGAAAGGCCAGCGTTCTGCAAAGAGTGCACGGAAGAGATGAAGAACGCCGACGAGAAATGGTGCACCACGTGCAGAGGGTGGGCAACGAGAGCGGAAGGTGAAGATGCGACGCGGCACGGTGACGATCGGAGTGGGGGTGCAGCGGCCGGCGGCGGGGAGCCAAGAAGGGTTCGGACAATGTATTGCGCGAAGTGCAGCCATGTCAAAGCCAAGCAGAAGTCGCGGAGCGGCAACGCGAAGTGGGTCGAGTGCGTCGGCAAGGTGCGATGTACGAACGGTAAGTGCCTGTCGCTGTATGACGCAAAGGCGGATATGTCGGAGGCTCAGAAGAAGCAGAACGCAGCGGGCCAGAGGTTGTGTCGGAAATGCGCCGCCGAACGTCAGAGGACGACGCTAGTGTCGAATAACAGGAAACGCGCGATCACATTGCGGTGTTCGAACAGCGACTGCCTGTCGGAGTTCCAAGAGGAGGCGGGGGTGTCCGAAGCTCAGAAGAAGCACAAAGCAGCAGGGGAGAGGTTGTGTCGGAAATGCGCGGAAGAACGAGATAGGGCGACGCGCGAGTCGAATAATAAGAAACGGAAAGCCGAGGCGGACGCGAAGCCGCTGACGTGCGCGGCGTGCGGAGGAACGTTCTCGGACACGAGACATTTGACGCCTAACCAAGTGGAACATCATCGAAAGACGAAAGGAGCCAAAGTGGTGTGCGGAGGCTGCAAGGAACTCGGGTTCACAGCTCGCAGTTGCCAGGCGTATCAGTGCAGCGGCGCGTGCAAGAGAAGACTACCGAAGTCGGCGTTCCCCGACCCGCACAATGTCCCGCGCGACGCAAAGAAAGGCACCCTGAAGTGCAACACCTGCAAATGATGCCGAATCGGGCGCGCGTACTGGGGGGAAAAAGGAAAACGGGGACAGGGGAATGCGGGATGAGGCGGAGGAGACAGGGGAGAAGCATCGAAAATGACGAAGTGAAGCGGGCCAGGTTCACAAGAGGAGGGGGACGAGGAGGAGTGGGCCGAGGAGAGGGTGGGGGAGGAGGAGGAGGAGGAGGAGGGGGACACTGAGATGAGGCTCTGGGTTATGGTCTATGTGTGAGAGGTTCTTGTATGTGTATCGGGATTTGGCGGCACGCCTTTCGGAGGCCTCTGGACAGCAGTTTTGCATCCACTGGGGGGCCGAGGTGGAAAAGGCGGGTGAGGAGGAGGAGGAGGAGGGGCACAGGGAGGAAATGATCTGGGTCATGGATTATGGGTTCTTAGCCTTGGGAGCGCGAATCCCGCTTGTGCGGTGATCGCTGGGATCTCTTGCGGGGCTTCTCGCGGGACTCTTGGAGGCAGTTTCGAAGCGTGTTGGGGGCCGTTTTGAGGCCGTTTTGAAGCCTCTTGGGGGCCTCTTGGGGCCTCTTGGGGGCGTTTTTGAGGCCTCTTGGGGTCTCTTGTGGCCTTCTACGGCCGTCTTGGGGCGGAAGGCTCGGATTGTCGGTTCGGGCTCCCCCTCTTGGGCCCCTCTTGTGGCCGTCTTGGGGCCCTCTTGGGCCGTCTTGGGAGCCTCTTGAGCTGTCTTGGCGCCCTCTTGGGCCGACTTAGGCGCCTCTTGGGGGCTTCTGAGGCCGTCTTGGGGCGGTTTTGGGGTGCTCTTGGCCCGTCTTCAACCCCGTGAGGGCCGACAAGTCGGAAATGATCAAAATGTACGTTTTACCATCGGAATTTGACGATTTTCGGCTCGTCGGCCCTTCTGAGGACTGCTCTTGGAGGCCTCTTGGGCCGTCTTGGAGGCCTCTTGGCTCGTCTTGGGACCATCGTGGGCGTCTTGGAGCGCTCGTTTGGCGTCTCGGGGCCATCGTGGGCCGTTTTGGAGGCCTCTTGGGGCCTTCTTGGCTCGTCTGGAGCCCCTTTTGGGCCCAAAAGAGCCCCGTGAGTCGCTCGTGCCGGGCCGGGGGGGGGGGCCATCAGGGGGGGGTCAAATCTCCGGTTTGGGGTCCCTGGGGGGGGACTATAGGGGAGGGGAACTATCTCACACGCCTAGAGACCCACAAGGGGTCGGCGGATTGCCATCCGCATGTGCATGTTCCGAAAGCTATCGGCTGGTCGGATAGTGTTGGAGGTCAACGTCTGGCTGCCAGTTGAGCCCAAGACACGACCTGTCCATCCACTAGTATCGCACATTGTTCCGGCACGCTCCACTTGGCGCTAGCATTCGGGGCAAGTGCGATTGTTATCGATACCATGTGTAGCGTACAGTTTCCAGTAGTCGGAAATTCATCAATAGAGATGCGTATGGGATCCGCCCAATTTGCCCAAGAAGCTATCGGAGCGAGCCGGCAAGAGTTTGGCAGTCCGAGTCCTGCACACAGCAAAAATGCATGTTTGAGTTACCCACGCGCTGTCGTATATATCATGTAATAACCTAGCCCTTGCTCGCTCCAAGGGTCCCGAATAGTTTCCGTTACAAAAATGTGATATGTCGCGCAGCCCAACCAGCCCATCCAGAAACGATGCCCATGGAGTTGCTTGGTGGAGTAGCGCAGTTAAGCATATAGTGAAACAGTGAGACAAACAATGGTGAAATGAAAGACCTCGGGGAGCCTCTCGGGGCCCTCTTGGGGCCATTTTGGACGCCTTTGGGGCTCTCTTGGGGCCCTCTTAGGGCTCTCTTGGGTCTCTCTTGGGGCCTTCTTGAGGGCCCTGTTCGGGCCATCTTGGGGGCCAGAGATCAAAAGGGAGGCGGCGTCAATTACGCCTCCCCTTCCCATCGGAGGCCGAACGATTGCCTCTTGGGCCCCTCTTGGGGCGCTCTTGGGGTCGACTTGGGCCCCTTTCGGGCCCCTCTTGGGGCTTAGGGCTCTCTTGGGCCATCTCAGAGTCATCTCGAGGCCACAAGCACCCATCGGAACTGGCGAAAATGAAAAACATCTATCTACCGTAGGTTTTGGAAGAGTTTTGGCCTCTCTGGGGGGGAGGCTCCGTGCCACGGAGTCCGTGGCCACTTGGACTGGACGACAATCAAAACATACATCTTAACATATCTTGGACTGGACGACAATCAAAACATACATCTTAACATATTTAAGCACAGTTCAAAGGCTCCGTCGGCCTGGCCAGCTCAAGGGTCAAGCGCGCCATGGATGCCTTGCGACTCCCTGGGGGCAAGTGGCAGAACCTCCACGGGACGGGACGAAACGAGCCGCCGAAGATCGTTCAGCTCAAGATCCGCCCAAAACGGCTCCACACCCTACAGTAGGGGTCTTCAAGAAGGAACCCTTTTCGTTGGGGAGGGGCTCGCGCGTTCCTTAAGTGTTTCACAGCTTGCCTCAGGTTTTCCTTGGGTTTTCGATGGGAAATCGAAGTTTAAGTCATGGAAAAAAGGGGCCTCGTTCCTTATTTCGGGTTCCTCAGGTCAACGCCCCGACTGTACAGGCCCGACTTTCTGACCCTGGCGAGGGCGCTCCCGGGGTGCCGGCGCTCCCGGGGTGCTTCCTCCTCCTCCTCCTCCTCCTTCCCCCTCCTCCTCCTCCTCCTCCTCCTCCTCCTCCTCCTCCTCCTCCTCCTCCTCCCCTCCTCCTCCTCCCTCCTCCTCCTCCTCCTCCTCCTCCTCCTCCTTCCCCTCCTCCTCCTCCTCCTCCTCCTCCTCCTCCTCCCTCCTCCTCCTCCTCCTCCTCCTCCCTCCTCCTCCCTCCTCCCTCCTCCTCCTCCTCCTCCCCCTCCTCCTCCTCCTCCCCCTCCTCCTCCTCCTCCTCTCCTCCTCCTCCTCCTCCTCCTCCTCCTCCTCCTCCTCCTCCTCCTCCTCCTCCTCCTCCTCCTCCTCCTCCTCCTCCTCCTCCTCCTCCTCTCCTCCCTCTCCTCCCTCCTCCTCCTCCTCCTCCTCCTCCTCCTCCTCCTCCTCCTCCTCCTCCTCCTCCTCCTCCTCCTCCTCCTCCTCCTCCTCCTCCTCCTCCTCCCTCCTACGCCCCGACTGCACAGGCCCGACTTTCTGACCCTGGCGAGGGCGCTCCCGGGGGTGCCGGCGTCGGCCCGGACGTCCGCCAGGGATCGGGAGGGAAAGAAGCACGCAGACACAATTCATCGGCGATTGCCCATCAAATAGGGGAAAAAATGGGGGAAAAGAGAAGACAAAAACCCAGAAATAATAGGGAAAAAGATGGGAAAAGATGGGAAGTGGGAGGGAAGTGGGAAAAAGATGGGAAAAGATGGGGAAAGATGGGGAAAGATGGGAAATAACAGGGGAGAAAATGGGGGAAAAGATGGGAAGTGGGGGGGAAGACAAACACCCAGAAATCATAGGGGAAAAGAGAGTGGGAATCTTGTTATTTGTGCGTATTTGTTTAGTCGCTTCGCTCATTCCGCCGGCCCTGGAGCCCTCTTTAGGGCCTCTTGGGGACCTCTTTAGGGCCTCCGTCAGACACAATTCATCGGCGATTCCCCATGTCATCGTAACCCGGCTCGCCCTGGTCCCGGGTTCTTGTTCTCCCTCCCTCTCCCCCTCTCTTTGTGTTCTGCAGTTGTGCACAGCCTTTTAGGCTTAGGGAGCGACTCACCTTGGAGTCGCTGAGGTTTCCAGACTGAGCACAGAAAGGTACGTTCGCCCTCCCCACTTACTCCTTTACTCTCCGAGCCCCCCGAGCCCTGCGACAGTGGTAAGCGGAGCCCGTGGTTGTGAGGCAGATCGTGGGAGGAGCCGACGTGCGAAGAAGTGGCAGGTGCTGGACCCTCAGCGCAAACAGGAAGAGCTCGAGCCCTCTCGACGCCGGCATGCCGGCGGATGGTGATGACCACGGTTTCGACGAGATAGGTAGTGATGAAGCGCGCTCTGTTGGCATTCAGGCGACGGGGTCAGACCTGGGCTGGGGTCAGAGTGCGTGGAACAGCTGGAGCTGGGGCTCGGGCTGGTGGTACTCGTGGACACCGTGGACGGCTGCAGGAGGCGACGGTGACGGCGACCAGGACGAGTACGACGCCCAGGATTGGAAGAGCACGACCTGGGGCCGCCCAGGGCGCAGCCGTGACTTCGGGCCTCCTCCAAGCTGGCTCGGATTAGAACACTTAGAGCTGTATAGCAGCAGTGTGCGGGCGTGGTCCACGAGGACCGGCCATCAGCCAGAGACCCAGGCGTCCAGGCTGGTGGAATCCCTGCCTGTGGAGCTCCAACTGAAGTTCAAGCCAGTGCGACAGGCCCTGGAGCTCGAGAATGGCGTAGACACGTACTTGGACCATCTGAGCGTTCTCAACGGAGAGCGGCCCGGCGACAGAGATCGTCTTAGTCATAGCCATGCGCTGTTCGATTACATGATCCAGCGCAATGAGAGCATCACCGATTTCGTGCTTCGACGCGATGCTCAACTGGCAGATGCAGCTGCTCGAGGGCTTGTGCTCCCAGACAACGTGTTGGCACGCTACTTGGAAGAAGGAGCGAATCTATCGGCACAGAACAAGATCAACCTGCGTACGCTGGCAGGTGGTCAGAAGGATGCGGCATCCATTCGGTCAGCTCTGTTGCTTCTTGATGTGCAGGAGAAGCGGGTCCTTCCAGCCAATCCAGTGCCCGTCCCCAAGAGTTTCTTGCACGAGGGATCCTCATCATCGGAGTGCCCGCCGCCTCCGGAGACCTACTACGAGGACGACGACGACGAGATAGAGCTGCCAGAGGACGAGGCTTTGGCCTTCCTGACGGCCGTGGAAGAGCAGGACATGGACGAACATGAAGCTGCCGAGGTTTTTGCTGCAGTAGTGGAGGAAAAATATGGTAAGGGGCGTCGGCGTACCTGGACCGAATCTCGGAAGCTGAAGTTGGCTAAGAAGACGGACCGTGACTTCTTCGACCGCCGCAAGTCCTCGAAGCCAGCTCGCCCTGGGTTTCGGAAGATCGGAGAGAAGGATTTCCGCCGCAAGTCACGGTGTGCGAATTGCGGGCAGCGAGGCCACTGGGCCGAGAGCTGCACGAACCCAATTCCAGTCCAAGGCGGATCGGTTGGCCAAGGAGAAGGCTGCTGGTGCCAAGGCGCCGACTGGCTTCACCTACTTTTTCGTGAACGAAGATGTGGACGGCTTTTCGGGGATGGTCGACCTCGTCCGCGCGACGTTCGCCGACGTGACCCTCAGGAGCCTCGGCACGCACGCGCTGGTGGACACCGCGGCCGCACAGGCTCTGATCGGCCGGGCTGAGGTGTTGGAGCTGGAGGGTGCCCTGAAGCTCCGAGGCTACCGGCTCATCCTCGACTGGACGCCGGTCGTCGGCGTCGCAGCCTCCGGGATCGGAGGTCGAGCTGTGCCGGTCGGGAAGGCTTGGGTGCCCGTGACGTTGGGGGGCTGCGGCATCGTCGAGTTTTTGATTCTAGAAGGATCTTGTCCGCCGCTGCTGCCCGCCAAGTTTCTCACTTGCCTCGGCTCGGTTATCGATCTCCCCCGGAACCAGATGAGCGTGAAGGTGGGAGGCCGATCGGTTGCTTTTGATTTGGTCTCGCATCCGTCCGGCCACCGCTCGGTCGACCTGGTGCAGCGCCCCGCCTCCCAGTTCGCGCTGGCCCGCGAGATCCAGGACACCCTGGGGATGTCGGCCCAGCAGTTCGTGGTCCAGGACCGCGGGGAGGGATCGGCCGGTGAGAGTCGGCCCGCGCCAGTCAGCAGCAGCGTCAGTCCCTCTCCTTCTCTCTCCTCTCCTCCGAGCGGGGGCCCGAGAGGGTTGCGATGTTGTGGACCCGACCCCCCCACTCCGGAGCTCTCTGCTCAAACTTCTGAGGAGAGGCGAGCCACCGCGAATAGCCCAGGAGGAGGCCGCAGCGTTCACGATGTCATCCGGCAGTGGGCGGCCTGGCGTCAGCAAGAAGGAGTCGCGAGGCAAGGCCCCGCATCCTTCGAGGAGGGTGCAGGCCAGTCGGAGGACTCGCTTCAACCTGAGCGCGATGAGGACTCGTGCTTCGAGTATCCTGGAGAACGGCCCGAAGGACACCGAGATGGACGATTGGGAGGAACTGCCGGAGCAGCAGGTGCTCGACGAGGGCTTGCAGGCGATGCTGGAGCTCGAGGCGCTGGACGACCGGGAGCAGGAGTGATTCGTGGAGGGCCACATGACTCTGAAGACGGACGTGCAGCGTTGGCGCAGGATGACGATCAGGATCTTCTGGCACATGCACGCGTGCACCCAGGCGGTCTTGGCTTCGACCCTCATGCCGAACATGATCAAGGAGCGCGAGGACCCAGAGGACTGCCCTCGCCCGCCGCACGCCCACTGGCACGGGGAGAACCAGCACGGCACCTACTCGAAGTGCACGGCGTGCTCGGTGCAGCTCCACTTCACCAAGTTTTCGACCGAAGAAAAGGAGGCGCGCCGGGCGAAGAGGGCCCTGGTCGAGAGGAAGAAGCAGATCAAGGCCAAGTACAAGGACGAGTGCAAGGCCAGGGTGCGGGCCTGGGACGAGGCGACGGACCCTTGGCAGGAGTCGCCCGCGCTGCCCCTTCCGACTCCACCACCAGTGCCTGGCCGAAAGGAGAAGGACCAGTTCGACCAGCACCCGATCCCGATGGTCAAGTGCGCCGAGGGCTACGTCCCGGTGAAGCCCCCTCCGGTGTCTCGGGAGCTTGGCGCGATGCCGAAGACCTCGGGGCCCACCTCGGGATCGTCGAGCACCCGCCCGATGACGGTGCAGGAGATGCAGAGAGCGCTCTTCGACATGACGACCGTGCTGGAGTCGCAGCGCCGCGACAACGAGCTGACGTTCGTGAACCTTCGCAACATGATCGCCGACCAGAGGGCCTGGGCCGAGACGACGATGACCGAGCTGGCGACCCGTCCTGCGACGATCCAGAACGACGACCTCCTTCGCATCGCGACGATGATGCAGGCAATCTCCTCGGGCAGGTCTCCGGGCGGCTTCTTGCCCGCGGTGACCGAGGAGGCGAGCGCATC
The DNA here is from genome assembly GCA_963575745.1 of Prorocentrum cordatum. Taxonomy (NCBI): domain Eukaryota; class Dinophyceae; order Prorocentrales; family Prorocentraceae; genus Prorocentrum; species Prorocentrum cordatum. The sequence goes on from CAUYUJ010022537.1 coordinate 658,381, forward strand.
CGACGTCTAAGCGACGTCTCTTCTGAGAGGCAGGCCGAGCTGGCTGGCAGGACCTTCTCCTGTCGCGATCCCCGCGACGTCTTCCTCAAAGATCTGGGAACTTATTTGAATCGATTCCGAAGGGGCTCTCGGTATCGTCGATCGTCCAGGGAGGTCCTCGGATTTTGGGGAGAAAGCTCGGGCGCTCTTCTCAGTCCTCGGAGGGTTTGCGAGAGCCAGCAGTGGACCCCCGTCCGTCTCTCGGTTTCCGAGCGCAGTGCCTTTTTCGCGGGCCTTGCGCTCGCTGCCAACGGTGAGGAGCCTCCGGACTCGTCTCTTCCCTCTGGCCCAAGATGGCTTGAGATCACGGGTCCCGGAGATTCCGTGCTTTACACTGGTTTGTGGGCCACTTCAGGGGCCTCCGAGATATGCCGGGCACTCGGCTCGACTTTGAAGTCTGTGCTTCAGGTGACTTTTTGGTGCGAAAAGGACTTACCTGGAGGAGGAGAGGAAGAGGCGAGAAGATCGAGGGAGGTGGAGGAGGTGACCATGATAGAGGAGGACCGGTTCACAGCGGCAGCCTTAGACGGTCGCTTAGCTGTCGCTCCCGCGGCCCCGTCGGTCCCCCGGCAAGTGCGCGAGGCAGCGGCCCGCGCCTTAGGAGGTGAGGGGCTCAGGTCGGGCCGAAGGGCCCGCAGGAAGATGGCGAAGGCGCGGGGGGCTCAGCGGGGAGGGGCCTTAGCTTTAGAGATATTCAGCCAGTCTAAGGTTTCAGCGGAGTTGCAGCGCCGTGGGCATAGCGTGTCGGCGCCTCTGGATCTAGTCTTGGGCACTGATCTTCTTTCTCCCGAGGGGGAGGCGCGTCTGTGGCGCCAGCTTCGCGAGGATCAGCCACTCTTCGTCCTCATGACTCCGATGTGTAAGGCATTCAGCGCGCCCCGAGTCTCCAACTGGGGGCGGATGGATCCATTTCGAGAGAAGGAGGAGGAGCGGCTCGGACTTGCCGCCATGCAGTTGTGCATGAGAGTTGCAGAGTATCAGCTCGCCTGTGGTCGGTTCTTTGCCTTGGAACATCCCGACACGGCCAGCTCCTGGCATCTCGAGTGTGCGCGGGTGCTGCGCCAGAGGCCGGAGGTCCAGGTCTCGAAGCTGGATCAGTGCATGCATGGGCTGTGGACTGGCGAGCTCGGACCGGCCAAGAAACCCACCAGGGTGATGTCCAACTCCTCTCCCCTCCTTGCTCACTGCCTGCGACGCTGCAGTCGCCAGCATGTCCATGTCCCCCTTTCCGGCGGCGCCAGGACGCACGCCGCGGAGAACTTCCCGAGGGAGCTGATCAGTAGTTTAGCCTCTGGCGTGGAGGACGGAGCTCTGGCGTTTCACCGTCGGCGCTCCCAGGTCCGACAGGCGGGTCCCGCTACCCTGTTTGAGCAAGACGAGGCCTCTGAGGCTGAGTCGTGGTCGTTTCCGGTCGAAGAAGCCGATCCCGCGATCTCCGATGGAGACGAGGCCTCCGGGGGCCGCTCGGGCCCCGCCGAGGGCCTTCCCCGGCCCCAGGGTCCCGCGAAGGCGACCTCTCTGGATCTGGCTCTTCAGAAGGAGGTGGCCCGCCTGCATGTGAATCTCGGACACCCCTCGAATGAAGATTTCCTTCGTGCCCTGCGTGTGGCAGGAGCCCGCTTGGAGGTGTTGACCTGGGTGAAGGATGAGTTTAAGTGCGATCAGTGCGCTTCGCACACCAAGGCCAGCTGGGGCAGGAGAGCGCACCTGCCCCACACTTACGCTTTCAATAAGGTTGTCGCGATAGACCTGTTCTATCTTGACATCGAAGGAAAGAGCACCCCCGTCATGAACATCATTGATCATGGAACCTCGTTCCAGCAGTGCGCTCTTTTGTCTGACGACACGGCCAAGTCGGTTTGGGCCGCGTTCCTTAGATGGTGGGCGAGGCCGTTCGGGGTCCCGGAGGTCCTCGTGTGATGGGGGAGGGGAGTTTGAGGGGATTTTTGCGAGAGGGTTCGAACATCATGGAGTGATGCAGCACGTCATTCCGGCCAACTCTCCGCATCAGAATGGCAAATGTGAGCGTCACGGCGGCTTAGTGAAGGAAGCTCTGTCGAAGGCAGCCCGGTCGATCAATCCCAAGACCCGGGAGGAGACGGATCTCCTTTCAGGGCCCCGAATCATCAGGGGTAACTCGGGTCAGGGATAACTCGGGTTCGTTTCTTGGGAATCCAAACCCGAGTTACCCCGGGCCCGAGTTATCCCGGATAACTCGGGCGTCCAGAGCCCCGAATCATCAGGGGTAACTCGGGCCAGGGCTAACTCGGGTTCCTTTCTCGGGAACCCAAGCCCGAGTTACCCCGGACCCGAGTTACCCCGGATAACTCGGGCGCCCAATCCTTCTGTGCGAAGTGGTTGCCAGCAACCGGGGTTTTCACCGTGGCGGTTTCAGCCCGTCCCAGCTTGTTTTCGGACAAAACCCTCGGATCCCTCGGAGTTTGCTGTCGGACGACCCAGTCGACTTGATCGGCTCGGATGACGTTTCGGCCCGTGCTGTGGACCTTGATTCGGCCGCCGGCGAGTTTGCACGGCAGCATCGGATCCGTGAGGAGGCCCGGAAGGCGCTCGCCGGTCTGGATGCGCGATCTAGGCTTGCTGAGGCGTCTCGTGCTCGCCCTCATCAGGAGCGAGAATTCAGGCCGGGGGATTGGGTTTACGTGTTTCGGAGGATCACCGCCTCCAATCGATCTCACTCTCTCCAGCGTGACAGGTGGACTGGTCCTGGGGTCGTCATCTACCAGTCCGCGGGAGCCGGTGGAAGCAAGGGTGGCGGGACCGTGTGGGTGGCTATGAGGGCCAAGCTGTCGAAGTGCACTGCCGAGCAGGTGCGCCTGGCGACTCGGTCTGAGTCGATGGGGGCCGAATTGTTGGATAGTGCTGCTTTCGACCGCCTTCGCGAGGACATCCGGTCCCCCGGCAAGAGGTCTGGCGCGGTGGATGTCACCGCCGAAGGACCCCCACCTCCCGAGGCCAACGATGCCCCCGAAGCGGCGCCCCCGGAGGACCCCTCGGCGAGGCAGCAAGTCCCGGTGATCCCGAGCCCGCCGATTTCCCAGGGTCCCTCTCGCCAGGTTTCCCAGGGCACCAGGGTGCCCTCGGCCCCCGCGGACTCCCTCGTCCCCGCTGTCGGATCGGTCGCCTCGGAACCTGGATCGGATGCCCTCCCGGAGACCCGGAGCGAGGTCAGGCTTTCCCCCGGCCCTGAGCCTCAGGATAAGCGTCCGCGTCTTACCCCGATTGAGGAGTACCCAGACGGACCCTCCGTTTTGCAGCGAGTGGCGGCCATCCAAGGCCCGCCAAGTCAACCTGTCGCTGGCTCTCCTGGGTCGGCTTTTTCCCCCTCAGCGAAGGGGGCCGCTAGCAATCCTGTCCCTGAGAGCGTCGAGCCGCTTCCTCGCCCGGCGCCGGAGGCCCCGGCGCTGGACGTTCCCATGGCGAGGGAGTGGCCGCCTTTGGCACGAGTTTTGGGGTCTGGGCGGGACATCTCTGTCCCCCGGGCTCGACCGTCGTCGGACGCTCGCGCGTCCCCGGAGGCCCCCGCTGCGCGGTCCTCGGGCAGGAGCAGGTCCCCGGGGCCCCGCCCTAGTGCCGGTGATTTCCTGGCGGAGTTCGGCGAGACGGAGGAGGCCGGCGAAAGTAAGGGTGCCGGCGGAAAGGACCCGGAGGCCAGTGGAGGTGATTGTGACTGGGACGCTCCTGACGAGGAACAGGATAGCTTTCTGGTCCAAGAGCTCCTCGAGTGGTCCGCGGTGCGGGGAGCCCCCGATCTGGCTAGCTTCTTTTTGAGAGACTTAGGTCCCTTCGACGAGCTGTCGTACCCGACCTCGGCGTCTGACAAGACCCCGCCCAAGATCAATCCCCGGGGGGCCGAGGTGAGACTCAAAGACTTGTCCCCGGAGGATCGCGCCCGATTTTCGGAGTCAGACGCTAAGGAATGGGCAGCGATGCTGGGCACTGGAGCTGTACGTGTGCTTTCGCCTGAGGAGTCGGTGTCAGCTCGGAGGCGGTTTCCCGATCGCATCTTATCCTCTCGCATGGTTAGACGGCTGAAACCGGTTGAGGGGGTAGGTTCTCGCCCCGAGCCCAAATCCCGTTGGTGCGTCCACGGGCGCCAGGACCCCGACTCGGAAACTTTGGAGGTCTATGCCCCGACACCTCAGTCTGAGAGCGTTCTTACCTGTTTGCAGATTGCCGCGTCATTCGGATGGACCCTTACCATAGCTGACGCGAAGAATGCTTTTTGCCAGAGCCAGCGTTTAGAGCGCCCTCGAGGAAAGATTTTTGTTGAACCGTGCTCGGGTCTGCCGATTGGCCCAGATCAGTTGATCGAGTTGGTTGCGCCCGTATATGGTCTTAACGATGCTCCACTTTTGTGGCATCGGACGCTGACTGATTGGCTCGCGGGGGAGGGTTTCACTAAGTCCATGCTTGAACCGTGCCTCTGGCTTAAGCGGGACCGAATGGGGGCCCTTGAGGGCCTGGTGCTTATTGAGGTCGACGACCTCATTGTGACCGGCCGCCAGGAGTATTTGGATCGGTTCAAGGAGAGAGCGACGTCCAGGTTTCGGTTTGGCAAGTGGTGCCAGTCTGATTCGGAGTTTGCCGGTCGACACCTGCGCCAGTCTAGGGATCGGATTACCATTGATCAGGAAAAGTATATACGGGAGCAGCTTACGGTTATGCCTCTCGATCGCTCTCGTCGCTGTGACCCTGATTCCCCCCTCACGCCTACTGAGGTCAAGTCGTATCGAGCAGTGGTGGCCCAGGTACAGTGGGTGGCCAGGGAGTCGCGTCCTGACGTGGCGGGATCGGCCTCGATTCTCGCGGGGGCCATGCCGACCCCTCTCGTTTCCCACGCTCTCACGCTCATCAAGGTTTGCAAGTTTTTGAAGGCCACGGCCTCTCAGAGGCTGACCGTGTGGGGGCTCGACCCGCTTTCGCTTGTGTTCGTCGCGGCGTCCGACGCCTCCGGACCGGGCTCCGCGAGCCGCGGCGGATCTCAGGGTGCTTGGCTGGTAATGGCGGCGGACGCCTCGATCCGGGCGAACCGCAGAGCTCGCGTGTCACTGCTCTCGTGGCGCTCGCAGCGACTGAAGCGGGTGATCAGCTCCACCGTCGCTGCAGAGACTCTCGCTTTGAGCGGTGCTGTGGCTGAGGCCCAGTATTTGCAGGTTCTTTGGCGTGATGCGGTCTTCGGAGATGTTCAGAAGCCGTCTTGGAATCTTGGGGCCTCCCCGTTCTCGGTTGTGATGTCTTCGACTTGCGAGTTGAGTGATCGAGCTGCGTCCCTGGCCGTGGTGGATGCCAAATCGGTGTTTGACACGTTGAGTAAGAATGCTGCTGGGTCCCGGTCCGATCGACGTAATGCGATCGAGCTTGCTGTTGTCAGAGATTCTTTGAGCTCGACTGGTTCGCAGATCCGTTGGCTCCCCCACGGGCGCACGCCTGCCGGTCCATTGACCCACGCCGATCCGTCAAAAAGCAATCTGGCCCTGCACGATTTACTGTGTCGAGGATCGATGTGTCTCGTCGACGAAGGGGGACACCTCGACGAGCGAGCGTTGAATATGTCTCTTAAGTCCCGATCTCGAGGGGCTAGCCGGAGAGCTTTGATCGAATAAGCAAGGAGGAGGGACGAAGTTGAGGAGGATAGGCCCCGTGGAAGCGAGGAGGAGCACGGCTCTAGGAAGAAGGAAGAGGCGGAGGCCGAGGAGGTTGAGGAAGAGGGGGAGGTACCACAGGAGGCAGAGAGGAGCCGGAGGAGCGGAGGCCGTGAGGAGCCCGAGGCGGGACGCGTCGCCCGCCAGATTCCCGCTCGTGCCGGCGAGCCCATGTACCTGTCCTACAAGGCCAGGGTGGGTCCGGCGGGGGGTCTTCCCTTGCAGAACCCACCAAAGTTGGGCGCACTGTCATCGTAACCCGGCTCGCCCTGGTCCCGGGTTCTTGTTCTCCCTCCCTCCCCCCCTCTCTTTGTGTTCTGCAGTTGTGCACGGCCTTTTAGGCTTAGGGAGCGACTCACCTTGGAGTCGCTGAGGTTTCCAGACTGAGCACAGAAAGGTGCGTTCGCCCTCCCCACTTACTCCTTTACTCTCCGAGCCCCCCGAGCCCTGTGACACCCATAAGATATGGGAAAATAGGGGGAATGGGGGAAGACAAAAGCCCGGAAATAATATGGGAAAACAGGGGAAACTTTCTTTGCGCGCATTTCTCTGTGTGTCACAGGGCCCCTTCAAGGGAGAAGGGGAACTGGGACGCACAAATAAATACACACAAATAGAAATATCCCCAATATTTTTGTAGATTTCCATTGTTTTTGTCTTCCCCCCCACGTCCCATATTTTCGCATATTTTCCGTTTAAGTGAGAGAGTGCTTGGCAGAAAACGGCGAGCGCGGTGCCTCTGCACCCGCCCACCGACTCACAGGCTCCAAACAGTGCGCACCGGAGCGGCGCGGCGATCTTCGCGTACTCGCGCACTTAGGGCCAAGAGTGAAACATTGTTTGGGTGGCACGGGCAGCGGGCAACCTTTTGGCATCGCAGGCGCGTGCGCATCGGCCTCAGCTGACGTCCAGCTGAGGGCCGCTGTGCCGCCAAGCTGGCGGCTCCCCGGCCACCCCTCACACCATCACCTCGGGGGCCGCACTGGCGGGACGCCCCGGCCCTCAAACTCCTCACTCCTCGCGGCACGCGTTTCCTCCATCTCTCCTCGGGGACCGCACTGGCGGGGCGCCCCGGCCCTCAAGCTCCTCCCCCCTGCCGCTCCTCCTTCACCGCCGCCAGACCGGCAGCTCCTCAGTCAACCAGCCACTCACCCCCTCAGCGCCCGTAACTTGCGGGCGTTGCCGAACGGGGCTCGCCGCTGGGCGCCTCGTGCTGCGCAGCCTGGCCTCCTTACCTCTCCTCAGGGGGCGCACTGGCGGACAGCCCAACAGTCGCCTCCTCTCCTCGGGGACCGCCCTGGCGGGACGCCCCGGCCCTCAAACTCCTCACTCCGCGCGGCACGCGCTGGCTGCCTCCATCTCTCCTCGAGGACCGCACTGGCGGGACGCCCCGGCCCTCAAGCTCCTCCCCCTTGCCGCTCCTCCTCCACTGCCGCCAGACCGGCAGCCCTGCAGTCAACCAGCCCCTCGCCCCTTCGGCGCCCGTGACTTGCGGGTGTTGCCGAACGGGGCTCGCAGTGGGCGCCTCGTGCTGCACGGCCTGGCCTCCTTCGCTTCTCCTCAAGGAGCGCACTGGCAGGCAGCCCTACAGTCTGCTCATTTCCTCAGGGACCGCACTGGCGGGCCGCCACGCCCCTCCTCCACCTCTCCTCCTCCACCCTCAACCTCCTCCCCTCCGCCGAACCCAACGGTCATCACTGCCCCTCGGCCACTGCCCCCAGACTGCGCACAATCCAGCACTGGCCTCCCAGCGGTACCGTACCACGACGCAAAACTTCAGGCCGCACTTCATCGGGCCTCGCCCTGACCAGTCTCCCTCTTGACTCGGCCTCAGAGCTCCAGCTGCCTCTCCTCAGGAGACCAACTTTCCCTTTACATCAGCGGCCGCTCCGTCTCCAGCCACCGAAGCCTTGTATCCCACGTGCAGGGTTGCCACGGACTTCGCCATCGCCTCCGACACACGAGCTGCATCCTCATTCGCCTCCCAAAGGTACTGGTGGAACGCGCCGCTGTTCCACCGCCCCCACCGCTTCACCAGCTCTGTGTCCTGGAAACAGTGATACAGGGCAGTCGCTCCGCCAATGCGGAGCGAATGGCTCTTGAACCTGTCCGGTGGGTAGCCTTCCAGCGCCGCCGCCTTCTGGAGCAAGCCCTGGATACGCTCCCGCGCGATCGGGCTGCCATCCTCCCACCTCGCAAGCGGCAGGTGTGCCTCTTTACCCGTGATGCGGCACGGGAACCAACGATTGTAGCACTCCGCCGCCCACACTGGGCAGATGCCAAACGGGTCGTTCGAGCGGTAGTGATTCCTCGCCTGCCCTGCTCCCTTCTGGTCGGCCTTCGACGACTTGAGCCGCAGCACTACCTCGTCCGCCGCGGCGAAGTGGCCCACCTGCTCGCCCTTGCACTTCGGGGCAATGCCCAGCCCAGTCAGGACCTTTTTCAAATCCCAGTGCCCCGAGTGAGCATACTCCCCGATCCGCATCATGAAGAAGAACGCGAAGATCACACAGAGGTACAGGGCCGCGTCGTCCGCGCAGGTGTCCGGCTTCAGCATGTCTCGGATCCTCTTCAGCATCTTGGTCGTGACCGGGAGCTTTCTCTTCCCGGGTCCTTGCCAGTTCTCGATCCCGTTCAGCGCCATCCACAGCCGCGGCTTCCCCGCCAGGGGGTCAGGCTCCCCCAACATAACGCGTTGCGAACGGATCCCCAACAGCTTCGACCGTATCGTACCGTGCGACCGCTTCAGGCTGTTGTACAGGTGCACCATGAACAGCAGCAGCTCCTTTTCGTCCTGGTGACGCTCCTCGCGAGTCTCACCATGCAATATGGGCGACCTCCTGCGGATCCGACAGAACATAGTCCACTGCCTCCAAGCCACACCATATGTCGCCTTCGTTCCCTTGGCCACCGAAGCCACCACGGCTGCGTCCACCAACCTCTGGAGCTCCGGCGCGTAGCCGGCATCTGCACGCCCACCGGCCCGCCTGGGGTCCTCCCAGGCAATCCGCCTTAGCTGCCTCTCCAGTCCTTCACAGCCCTGGCTGCTGCCCGCTGCCGCCGCCAGGCACTGGCCCACCGCCTCCGGGTTGATGTCCTCAGACGGCCCATCCGCCTGTGCCTCACGCAGCACCACCTCCTCACGATCACATTCCTCTCCTCCCTCCCGCCGGTAGGCAGCGCGGCGCGGCGTGCGAGGACGCCTGCCCGGCTGGCCCTCCGTGGGGCCGCGGGCGGTCCGCGCCACCGCCCTCGGCGGCATCCTCTCCTCCTCCTCCTCCTCCTCCTCCTCCCCCTCCTCCTCCTCCTCCTCCTCATGGCGCTCCTCCGGGCTTCGGTCGGGCACCCGCGCGCGCGCATCCGGCCCGCCTGGGCCGCGGCCGCGGCCGCGCTCCCTGCTTTGGCTGCCCTCTGTGCTGCCAGCGACCGGTCCCGCGCCATCGAAATGGGGTAGGTTCGGTTGCACATCGGGCAGCCCATGTCCCGGCCCTCACCTTGCACGCCGCAGTATTCACACCACGCATAACGGGCGTCCGGGCCGCCACCTGGGACAGGCACTGGCCGAAGCACGTCAACCTCCTCCTCTGCCCCCTCAGAATCCTCCTCCGAGTAGGAGTCGGGCGAATTGAGATCCCTCACGTCCTCGGCAGCTCGCGCGGGCCCGCCTGGCCTGAGCGGGTCCTCCTCCGCCCAGTGACCAGGGGGCTGCGGCAGCCTCGCCGGCCCTCGGGACCCGCTCGACCTCCCGGAGAGGGGTGCCCAACTTCCCGGTTGGGGCAGCGGCTCGCGGTCGGCCCGGCCCTCTGGCTGCGGGAGCGGCCCTCGGCCAGGCCGAGAGTGGGCGACTGGCGCCTCCGCCCTGGCGGCCCATTCTTAGGGCGGCCCTCCTCCTCGGGGGCGGACCAGAGCCCTGTCCTCTGGAACTCCACCCGCCGGGCGAGAGCACGGTAGGTCTAACCGACCGCCCGCGTGACCTCCGTGGGGGGCCCCCCCTTCCGACCCCTCCTCCTGCTTGACCTCCGCTGGTGCAGGTGGGGTCCTCGCCCTAAGGCGGATATACTCCGCCTGTCCCTCACCTGCGTGCCTGGTTGCGTTCTTGAGCCGATCTGCCCCCGCCTTCCTCTGCTGGGCGGCCGCTCGCTCCGCGCACGCCCGCCGGGCGAGCTCCCCCGGTGACGGGGGGGGGGGCACTCCTCGCTCTGGCTCCCGCGACTGCCGCTCTCCTCACCACGCCCCTCCACGGCTCCTAGCTCGGGCCCCGGGGGGGGGGGCGGCCAGCGCGGCGGCGGCTAGCACCCGGGCGGCGGCCTCCGCTTGCTTGCGCCGCGGTCGCCGGCGGCCCTCCCCCTTCGGGGGGTGGCTGGCCGTGGGGCATCTTCTCGCAGTGCTTGAAATGATTCGCGCCTCCTTCTGCCCAGTCCGCTCCCTCCGACCGCCCCGCGCACTTGTTGCAGCAGAACCCTGGCCGCCACAGTGCTCCGCCATCGACCGCGGTCGCGGGTTGGGAGTGCTCCAGGTAGGGGCACCCTGGGGGCAAGCACGGGCGCAAAGCCTCCCTCGCCTCTGGGGGGGCGGGGCCTGGTCCGCACCGCTGGCGCCACCTCCCAGCACCTCGGCCCCCTCGCGCCGCTCTGTGGGCGTCCAGTCGCCCCAGCTCTCATCATCAGATCGTCCCGCGTGTCGGCTCCTGCTGGGCAGTGGGTCTCCTCCAGCTCCCGTCAGCCTGCCCAGCGCCCCTTCGACGGGTGCCCCCCCGGGCCGCAGACCCTCCTGGGCCGCGCTTGGCGGTGCCTTCACCACCGCGGGCCGCTGCTCCTCCCAGATGGGAGGGAGGCGGCCGCCCGGCGCCGCCTTGGGCGGGGGGTGCCTCGATGCCTCCTCACCTGCTGCCTGGACTCCCAGGCCGCCGCTGCCACTCGCCTCCTCGCTCGCCGGTGGGCGATCGCCCGCTTGCGCCGCCTTGGGCGGGGGGTGCCTCGATGCCTCCTCGCCCGCTGCCTGGGCTCCAGGACCACCGCTGCCACTCGCCCCCTCGCTCGCCGGTGGGCGATGGCCTGCCTCCCTCTGCCTCCTCTGGAGGTCCTCATGTTGGGTCTGACAGTAAGGCCCATGGGCTTCGCCCTCCGTGTTACGGCACGTCCGACAGCAGTACCAGCCCCAGCCATGGTCAAAGCGAGCGCAACTCCTCCCGCACTCGTTCCAGCACTGCGGCCCTCCATCCGGGTCGCGCCCCACGCGCAGAGAGAGCACGTCTGGGTAGGGGTCGCCAAGCAAGCTCTGCGCCCGCCCTTCCGGCAGCACGCCGCCGTGCCGCTCACCCCTCCTCGCAGCCCTCTGCCTCGCATAGAAACCCACGATACAGCACAGCTCCCCGAGCACTATGATGACCCACTCCTCAGGTAGACCAGCGGCCGTCTTCACCACCTCCATGTAGCCAGCCAGCTCCTGCCTCGCATAGACCTTGGCCGCCCAGTCGATCTGCCCCGCCACGTCCAGGGTCGAGTCGACACCGATCCACACCACTTGCTCCCTGGCGCCTGGGAGGGCCAGCTCCACCTTCCCCTCCAGGTAGCTGTCGTGCCCGCCCTGGAGGTGGCCCCCCTGGTCCGACTTCCAGGCTGCGCGTAGAGCTGCGGACGCCTCCTGCCACCCCCCGTGAGCGTCCAGCAGGTCCGCACCCCGCAGGATCATGCGCCCGGACGCCTCGTCGCTGTACCCTGGCTCCGCACGAGCCGCTGCCCGGAAATTCGCAGCGCCGCCGTCGGTCCCTGGGGCCGCTCTTCCGACTCGATCGCATAGCTCGCCCGGCCGTGGGTTGGCGCGGGCGATCTCCCTGGTCTCCTCTTCCTGCGCCTCCTCGTCCTCGGAAATGTGCCTGGCCAACGTCGCTGAAAAAATGGTTGACGGTGGGGGGCCTCTCCCCCCTTCTTGGCCAGCGTGGCGCCCAGCTCCAAGGCCTCGGTAATCATGACCTGGGCAAAGGCGTGCAGCAACTGCTCTGGGTACCGGCCCGCATCTGACGCGCGCTGGTGCTTCGTGGCAGTGTCGACCCCTTTCAGCTCGACATGCGTGTGTTGATGTGTGCACCGACGGGCCACTTCCTGCAGGTGACGAACGCAGGTGATCAACCAGCACCGCTTCCGGCACCGCTCGCAGAAGGTGCGGCACTCGAACCCGAGCCACCAGAGCAAGTACGCACATTGCCTGGCCTCCTCCAGCATCGCCTCCTGCCAGCACCTCCTTGCGGCAGCCTGGCGTCGTGCTCCTCCTGCCCGTCCCTGCCACGCACGGGGTCTAAGTACAGCTCGACCGCTGGGCCGAACTCGGCGCCCGCCTCCCTGGGCGAATCCGACCACCCCTGGGTCCCTGCCCAGACCTCCTTCGCTGTCACGGTGCATCCCTTCCGGCAGTGCCTCGTTCCTCCTGTCGCCTGGCCGGAGCGCTCGTGCCGCGTCCAGTCCGGGTTGCTCCAGTTGTCGAGGACTCTCCACCTCGGGTCCTCCCCGATGATGTCCTGCTCCCTGGGTTTTCGCTCACGCCCATCCTCTCTTGCCGCTCGGCACCGCGGACACCTCTCCGCCACGTCTCCTGGCACCTTCGCGCCCTCGTGCATCGCATCGCCCAGGTAGACGCCCCAGCCCGCCGCTGACACCTCGTGTGGCGGATGCCCGCCGGTGAAGTCCCCGCGCAGCGTGTCAGCATCCACCTGGGGAGGTACCAGTACTTGCAAATGACCCTTGTAGAGCAACATCCACACGTCCCGCCCGCTGAGCTTCGGGTTGCATTTAACCCCCGCGATGACTTCGAGCCGTGCCCGACCCCACGGGTCAACTCGGACCACGTGGATTGCCGTTTCTCGCAGCGTGGGCGGCGGGAAAACCGCCAGTGTCCTGTAGTCCTTGTCGTGGCTCAGGTGGAGGGTATCGTGGCAGAACATCCTCACGTCCGACTTGGCGATGGGGATGTAGGCGTCGGGGGACCCCATGAAGGTCTCCGCTTGCTTAGCCTCCTCCCACATGGCGACGCGCCACTGCTGCGCCAGCTCCATCACCTCCGACACGGACGGGTCGCCCTTCCCGTTCGAGCACAGGTGCGCCGCGGCCGTGTTGATGAAGACGCACTGCATCTCCGCTGCCTCCCCGACCTGGCAACCAGGCAGGTACTCCGCCAGTTCCTCGGTGACGGCCAGCTGGCCCCTGTAGTCGAGGATGTCCAAGCTGCGCACCTGGATGTGGACCCGACCACGCCCAGGTTCTTCCGCCGGTCCCCACACCACTTTACCCACATGCACTTCTGGACCCTCGAGCTCTCCCCCGACCCGTTCCACTCGCGAGGCCAAATACGGTCGGGCCTGGCACGCCAATCCCTCATCGCCCAGCTCCACCGCACCCTGCAGGATCCTCGATCGGGGTGACCTGCCCCCCGAGGTACCCGTCCAGCAAGCGGCCGTGACAGTACGAACGGAGACGGCTCGGCACACCAGCGACCAGCTTCGCTTCTGTTGCGCTCCTGACCTGGTTCGCCATCGCTAAGTGCGCCTTCGCCACCTCCGGCGCGTCCTCCATGTCCGCATACTCCCTGGGCGGCTTGGTCACCTCTTCCATCGCCGCGGGGCGGCCGGCCCCCGACGCTCCTCCTCGTCGACTTCCTCGCTGCGCTGTCTGATCCTTTCCCTCCTGCACCTTCGCCGCCTGCTCCTATTGCGCATCCGCTCGGAGCTGCTTAATCTTAGCAAGCCGATCCTCGATCTTTATCCTCGGCCCCGTCTTAAGCCCGCCCCGCTTGATGTACTGCGCCTTCACCGTCCAGTGCGCCTTCTCGGCGCTCTTGATGCCCTCTGCGTGGGAACGCTGGCAGGTAGTGGCAGTCTTCGAGCACCCGTCGTGGCACGCCGCATCCCAGCACTTGGGTTTTCCCTCGGAGTCGTTCGGTCCGTGTTTGACCGACTCCGCGACCTCGGACCCAGTCAGGGCCGACAGGACCTCAGCCGGGAGCTCGACCTTGCTCGCTCCAGCCTTCGGGGCCACTCCTCCCCCCCACTCCTCCTGTCAGCGCCCCCCCCTTCTCTCCACCACTGCTGCCTGACAGGGGTTGTGGCAGAGACCCTGCGGGGCGATGCTCCTCCTCCTCCTCGTCCACCCCTCCTGCTGCCAGAGGTCGCAGCTGGGCACGGTGGGCGTTTTCCCAGTAGGCGCTGTCCGCTGTCTTGACCAGGCGTTCGAAGATGACCGTCTTGAAGTATCCGTTGGGGTCCTCCACCTCGAACGTCGTAGGCAGAGTCAGCAGCGGTGGCCCCTCTGGCGTCGGCGTCCGAGCGGCGAAGATGAAGTCCTCTTTCCCCATCAGCTCCTCGTTACAGAAACGCTGCACCTCTTTCACCTTCCATCGAAGCTCCTCCCACCAACGCCCGTTCAGCTCCTCCCAGGCGTCCTTGGCGAAACGAGCAGTGTACTTCCGCGGCTTCGCCCCATGCTGCCTGATGAGGTAGTCCAGGGCCTCGCTCCTCTCATCCCAGTGCTCAGCCCCATACGCCAGGCAAACGGCCCATATACCGTTGCGGGCCTGGCGCGCCCACTTCAGCATGTCCACGGGCTGCTTCGGGCGTGGCTCGATCTTGTACTCTGTCGTGGGTGCGTAGTCGTCGAACAGCTCTTCCGGGCAGGTCACCCAATCCGCCACGCTCAGCGCGTGCGCCGCCAACGTCTCCACTGACTTGCCGCCCCACGACCCCGACGCGATGCCGAAGGCGATCCTGTAGTTGATCAGGGTGGGCCACCGATGATGCTTGAACAACGCCGAGGAGTGCTCCGCCATGCGCAGAAGCGCCTTGACCAGCGCGCGGCCCAAGTCGCCTGGGCAGATGGCCACCCGGAACCTCCCGCACCCGCGCGCGGCCAGCACCGGCAGCTCGTGGTCCTTCGTGATCGACTGGAGGGTGCCCATCTTTCCTGCCGCCGCGTCCTCCGCCCGCCTGTTCGTCAAGTCGAGGTTCTACGCGATGTCGGCCATGACCTTCACCATGCCGTCGCTGTCCTTCCCCTCCGAGTCGCCGAGGGCCCCCGCCGACCTCCGAACCTTCTCCGACGGGCCGTACTCCTCCTCGTCAAAATCACCCGCTTTCTCCTCGCAGGCACTCCGAAGGTGGGCCCAGCCCTGTGCTCGAATAGGTCCATGGGGGGTGGCGCGGGGTCCTGCCCAGGCCATCCCGACGGCGGGCCTCCGCCCAACTCCACCCGCATAGTGCTGCCCCGCAAGGCGACACCTTGAGCGGCCAGGTCGGTGGCCCGCCGCTTGGGTTCCCACCCTCGGGAATAGCCTCCCGCTTCTCCAGTGGTTCGGCCGGACTCGGGCTCTCTTCCCAAGCGGGGGGGGTCTCCACCTCCACTGGGCGCACTGTGGGAGGTGTGGGTGGCCGCGCGGGGCCGGGGGCTGGCCGCTCCACCCCCTCACGCCGCGCTCCTCCCTCAACCTCCTTCGCATGCGCCTGGCTCAGGCCACGCCGCTCTCTCAGCACCTCCACCAGCTGCCTGAGGTTCTCCACCACATCGTCCGACATGAAGGAGCCGCGGTCCCGCTTCAAAGCTTCAAGTGACTCGACGATCGCATCGCACGCGTCTCCCAGGTCATCGAAACCCTCGGTGTGCTGGTACCTCTCGGCCACGTCCAATGGGTGGTCCTCTCCGCTCGCCCGAGCCTTCAGGAACTCCAAAGCCAAAGCCGCCTCACCTCGGCGTCGCCAACGCGCCCGAGCGGCGCCGCTGAGCAAGTCCCCCAGCTCTCCTCGAGTTAGCGTGTCCTTCCACGGCGGCTGCGGCGGGTAACTCGGGACCCTTGGGAGCGGCACCCTCCGAGTGTGCGCCTCGTCCCGCCCTCCTTCTGCCTCCTCAACTCCTCGCGTCAGGATGCACAAGGGGTGGTCCTCCCTCCCCGTCGCCCCGCGCGCCAGCGCCAGCGCCACTGGACTGGCCGTCTTGCCGAACTCGCCCATTCCGTCTGGTATCTGGCTCGCCGTCCGCACGATGATGGCGGGCGCTCCTGCGGCTGCAGCCTCGGCGCAGACGCGATCGTCGATGACCGGCCCGAGGTTGGACGGGACGGTGGCCTGGGCGCCGATGCTTGGGATGCGATACGTAGTCCAACCATCCTCCTCGGCCGTCAGCTGGCACCCGTAGAAGTAGTACTTCTTGGCCGTCTCCGTGCCCTGGGGCCCCCGCACCATGGCAGTCAGCCGTGCTCCACTGGCGGTTGCTGAGGGTAGGGCGGTCCGCCCAGCAGTGGAGGTAGGGGGTCTCGACCCGTAGCGATAGGGCTGCTCCGACGCGATCCCCACCACCATTGGCGCGGGTCCCTCAGCAGCGGCGGAGACACGAAGGGGCTCCTCTGCCGTCAGGTCGTGCCCCAGGCACGTCAGCACCCCGCGGCTCATGACCCGGCCCAGCGCAGGGCAGCCGAGGTGCGCGCACTTCTCCACTCCTCTCTCGCGCTCGTAGGTGTTCGCGTGCTGCCAGCATAGGTTGACCACCTTCTCGGCCCCCTTGATGTTCGACTTCTCACCATCTTCCGCGACCAGCCGAACAGGTGCACCTCGGGCTCGATCTCGACACTTTTCCTTGCACAGCTGGAATATCGTGCCCCCTTCCTGGTACAACACCTCGTTGGCCATGCAGCGCTGGTGCTCCGGCTCCGACTCGGTCTCTGAATTCGGGTCCTTCAGCAACGCGGCGGGGGTGTCCGCTCCGCGGCGTCTGCCGCGCTGGCAACCCCTCTGACCACAGCGCTTGAGGGACCCGCACAGCTTAGCACACCCCTTCAACCCCACCGCTGCACAGCCTCTCCCGCACGAGGCGGCCGCCGCGCCCACTGCGCGTCCGGCCCAACAGGGCCTCGGCGCCGCCTCCACCAGCGCCTCCAGGTTGGCGTCCGTCTCCGCGGCAACGCAGCCGTAGGCGGGGGCATGCACGGCGTAGTTCCCTTCGTCCGTGCACGGCGTGTCCCTGCACAGGTGCACCACCTTGTCCGGTGCGTCCTCCAGTAGATCACGAAGCCGTCGCGAAGTCGTCGCGAGCACCTCCCGATGCGGCCAGGCCACCCCTGCCTTCTTGCACTTGATCCCAGTGTTCAGGGGTGGCCGCTCCAACCGCGCGGCCGTGTCGCCCACCTTGATGATCAGGTGGCGTGGCACCTTGTCCGGCCCCTTGGCGCGGAGCTGGGAGTAGAAGTCGTTCTCCACGGCAACGGCTGTGGCTGGCCCAGGAAGCTCTGGGACCACCCCCTCCTCCGCAGCCGCAACCTGGGGTCTCGAGGTCGGGCAGCACCAGCCCAGCGCCCGACCCGCGCAACGGAGCGGTGCGCACACCAACATGTCGATTGCCGACGCGATGGAATGGAGACCATAGCCCAGGCCAGTGACAAGGGCCACAATCAAACCCGCAAGCGTCGTCCAGCACAGCAAGGGCCAGCCCGTGCCGAAGGCCGCGTAGCCCACCGCGTTGAGCCCGCTCCCGACCAGTCCGCCACCGCCCCACATCAAGTCCGACCACTGAATCTCCTGCGGCGGCAGGTCGGCGATCCAGCCCCCGAGCCAACTCACCCCGACCTTGATCCCGCCGAAGCTGAACCAACCTCGCATCTCCTCCTCCTCTGAAGCTGCCCCTGCTCCCTGAGCGTCAGCTTCCACGGGACTCCTACGCAATGGGGGGTCCCGTCGGCGACCCGCGAACCAGCTCCACATCTCACTCCTGCGCCGGCGCGGGCCCCCCCCGCCTCCTCCGCCAGCCAGTGACGGCTGCTCCTCCCGAGGTGGCATGGCCGCGGCCGACGCCGCCGATCGGGGGCTGTTGGCGCCCCTTACCCCCTGCGGGCGGGCTCGCCGCCGGCCCAAAGGGGGTTCCTCGCCCCTTCCCGGCGGCGGGCGCTGGCCCAGCTGGGGGGGCGGCCTGGCGATTCGGCCCCTCCAAGACCGCCGCCGTGCCGCGGCGCCGCCGGTCGTCCTCCAGCGCCCGCAGGAGAGGCGCGCACGCCCCTCCACTGGATGTCTCATCCTCCGCAGGCAGCGCACTGCCTGAGCCGCGTGCCGCTGACGGCAGGGCGGGCGTCGCAGGCTGCCCTCGCCACCGGCGGCCGATCTCAGCCGCGGCCACCGCTGCGATGATCATGGGCAGCAGGGCCATCATGCGGTGGTACAGGCCCGCCTCCGGGCGCCTCCTCCTGCTTGCGGCCCTCCACCGCCAGCCCGCCACGGCTGGCGGCCTGGCTCCTCACGGCATGGCACTCGTTCCTTGTGCGGCCTGGGGCCGCAGCGCGGGGCCGCGCTTCCCCGCGCGGGGCCGCCCCCTCAAGGGCCCGAGAAAAAGCTTGAGCCCCAAAAGGGCCGCAGAGAGGGGAAGAGGACAAAGGACAGAGGAGGACCCTTCCCCCTCACCAGGCACTTGCTCCCTGAAACCTTACGTTCTACGCACGCTCGAACTCTCACTGGGGATCGACGATTAATTGTGTCTGTGTGTTTTTCCCCTCCTGAGCCGAGCCAGGGCCCGCGGGCCAGGCCCCCGCGGCCGCGGCCCCGCGGGGCGCGGGGCGCCCTCCCGGGCGGGCGCCCCGCGCGGAGCGCCTGCCGGCGGCCCCCGTGGCCTCCTCCCTCCTCCTCCTCCTCCTCCTCCTCATCCTCCTCCTCCTCCTCCTCCTCCCCTCCTCCTCCTCCTCCCTCCTCCCTCCTCCTCCTCCTCCTCCCTCCTCCTCCACCCTCCTCCCCCTCCTCCTCCTCCTCCTCCCTCCTCCTCCCTCCCCCCTCCTCCTCCTCCTCCCCTCCTCCCTCCTCTTCCCTCCTCTCCCTCCTCCTCTTCCTCCTCCTCCTCCTCCGTGGCCTCGCTTGGACGATCCTAGCTCCCAGGCGCTCCCAGGTGCTGCCGAGCGCTCCCAGGCGCTCCCAGGCGCTCCCTCCTTCTCCTCCTCCTCTCCTCCTCCTCCTTCCTCCTCCTCCCTCCTCCTCATCCTCCTCCTCCTCCTCCTCCTCCACCTCCTCCTCCTCCTCCTCCTCCTCCTCCTCCTCCTCCTCCTCCTCCTCCTCCTCTTCCTCCTCCTCCCTCCTCCTCCTCCCTCCTCCTCCTCCTCCTCCTCCTCCTCCTCCTCCTCCTCCTCCTCCTCCTCCTCCTCCTCCTCCTCTTCCTCCTCCCTCCTCCTCCTCCTCCTCCTCCTCCTCTCCTCCTCCTCCTCCTCCTCCTCCTCCGCCTCCTCCTCCTCCCTCCTCCCTCCGCCTCCTCCTCCTCCTCCTCCTCCTCCTCCTCCTCCTCCTCCTCCTCCTCCTCCTCCTCCTCCTCCTCCTCCCCCTCCTCCTCCGCCTCGTCTGGGCGATCCCGGATCCCGGGGGCCGTCGGAGGGCCGTCGGAGAGCGCCGAGCGGGCGCAGGCGCCGAGATCCGCCGAGAGCCCCGCGGAAGTCCGCAATCTTGGCCTCTCCTCGGGCCTTCCTGGAGGACCTCCTGGAGCGGGGGCGGAACAGAGGGGGGTGATGACTAGGGGGGAGGGATATCATGGCGGGGGCCATGACATTTCCCCTGATTTCATGGCGCCTCTTCTTATTTCATGACGTCCCAGGCCCCCCCTGCTGGGCCGCGCACGTGCCGACAGTCATGAGTTGCACCCCCCCCTCTTGGACACCCCCCTCTTGGCCGCTCCCGACGTCTGCAGGCGGCCCCCGTGGCCTCGTCTGGGCGATCCCGGGGGCCGTCGGAGGGCCGTCGGAGCGCCGAGCGGGCGCAGGTGCCGAGATCCGCCGAGGGCCCCGCGGAAGTCCGCGATCCGGGCTGTGGCCGTGGCTGCGCGGCCGTGGCCGTGGCCGCGGCCGCAGCGTGGCCGTGGCCGTGGCCGTGGCCGTGGCCTCTCCTCGGGCCTTCCTGGAGGACCTCCTCCTGGAGGCCTCCTGGGCCGTCCCTGGAGGCCCCTGGAGGAGGAGGAGGAGGAGGAGGAGGAGGAGGAGGAGGAG
>CAUYUJ010022538.1:0-122209 GCA_963575745.1 Prorocentrum cordatum
TTCGCCATTCCCTGGGGCCCCGAACGCCGAAGTACGACTCGGCCAACTCCTTCTGCTTGTCGAGGGCGTCTATGGAGCGCTTGGCGTGGCGGTCGTCGCTGGAGTCGGCGATGGTGTCGGCGCTGTCGGCGTCGGCGTCGGCGTCGGGGCTGGAGTCGCGAGCGCTGGCGGCGGCACCTGCGTCGCTCGAGTCGGACGGGGCGGAGCTGTCGTCGTCGTCGGAGGAGGAGGCCCCGTCGTTCTTGAGAGCGTCGCGGTCGCCCTCGTACTTGTCGTGGGCCTCGAAGAACTCGGACAGCCATTTGTGCTGCCGCTTGATGTCCTCTTTCTCGGCGATGGCCTCCATCTTCAACTTGTTGAAGAGCTCCTGGATTTTGACTGTGAATTCGGAGCGTGTCTGACGTCGTTGGTACAACTTCTGCCAGGCCTTGAGGTGGGTCGCAAACTTGCTGTTGCCCGTCTTGCGAAACTGCTGGCCCAACCTCACGCCTGCCATCTCACAGAATCCGCCTCCGTGCCGTTGGGCACGGAGTGAGCGCATCGCAACGTCTTTCGTCTTACCCCCTGAGCCTCAGCGCCCCCCCCCCCCCATCCGGCCCAAGGGGCATCCGAGAGGCCCCCAAGAGACCCCAAGGCCCCCCCCCAAAAAAAAAAATGCTGGCCGAACGGCCCCCAAGATAACCCCAGGAGGCCCCCAAGAACCCCCAAGAGGCCTCCTAGAGGCCCCAAAGGCCACCCACGAGATCCCGAGCAACATTGTGCCCCTGACCCACCACCCAGGCACAGTGGCGGATGGGCTGAAGGCCACTAGATAGCGTGCGGAGCCTCTCTTTGTGCGAGCTCCTGAAGTTCATACACATTTTCTGCCACTGCTTTTGACGGGCAACGTCTGTCAAAATCTGGAGTTTGCGACCGTACTTGCCTTTGATGGCTTGCTTGTATTTCAAAGTGTCAGAACCCAACTCGTCCGCGTTTAGCTTGAGGGCCGTATTTTCTGTCATTTTCGAAATGGCCTCTGATAGCTGTGGCTGCGTGAGCTGACGGTACCGAACACTATAGGGCTTCAATTCGTGCTCTGCCGCGAGGTCGTCCTCGCTGGGGACTGTGTCGGCCTCACCTCCTCCCGACGGTGCTGGCTGGGCGAGAAGTGACGAGAGTCCTGCATTCAAGAGGGCGTGGATGCCTGCAGCATGGGCCATGCTGGCCAGGACACCTCTGATCTGAACACCCTGAACAAACCAAAACGGCTGCAGATGCATCGCACGAACTGTCTGCTGCTGCTGCTGCTGCTCCTCCTCTGCTGCCTCCTCCTCCTCCTCGTCGTCCTCCTCCTCCTCACCCTCCTGGTCACAAGTCCAAAATCCTCATCATCCTATTCCTCCTCCTGCTGCTCCTCCTCCTCTTCCTCCTGTTCCTCCTTCTCCCTCTGCTCCTCCTCCTCCTCCTCATCCTCCTCCTCCTCCTTCTCCTCCTCCTCCCTCCCCTCCTCTTCCACCCCGCCCCAGGAGCATTCGCACCCACGCAAATGTGACCCCTCCTCCTCCACCACCTCATCCATACCTCCCGCATCTTTACTCCTTCTCTTCCCTCCTCCTGCCAGGCCGTCTCCTCCTCACTCCTCCCTCCCTCCTCACTCCGCCCCTTCCTTCCGTGGTCCTCCCTCCTCCTTCCCCTCCTCCCTCCTCTCTCCTGTCTCCTCCTCCCTCCCTCCGTCTCCTCCTGCCCCTTCCCCCCCTTCCCCTCGTTTCTATTTATTCGTGCATCACCCACAGCCCTCCGTCACTCCGTTTCACCTCCTCCCCCTCCCCCTCCTCCTCCTCCTCCTCCTCCTCCTCCTCCTCCTCCTCCTCCTCCTCCTCCTCCTCCTCCTCCTCCTCCTCCTCCTCCTCCACACTCCTCCTCCTCCTCCTCCTCCTCCTCCTCCTCCTCCTCCTCCTCCTCCTCCTCCTCCTCCTCCTCGTCCTACTCCTCGTTCCCCTCCTCCTCCTCCCTCCTCCTCCTCCCCCTCCCTCTACCGAAACATCAGACGCATCCCTAGGGGAGTGCCTCCTTCGCTCCACCTTCGGCAACTTGCAACTGTCAGCACTTAGCACTGCGGGTCCCTTCTGGAGAAGACCGAAACTGCCCTGGCGTCTGAGTCTCGAAGCGGCGTGCGTCGCAGCGGCGTGCGTCCCACACGGATGCTACCGACTGCAATTGTGACGTGGGCTGCTATTCGGAATGATGCTGGTTTGAGGATATTGTGAGGCTCCTTTTGGGGCTCTATTGAAACCCTCAACGGGGCTCTCTTGGGGCTCTTGTTGATGCTTTTCTGATGAGCATTGGGGCCCTCTTGGGGCTCTCTGGGGGCTCTTTGTCGGGGCCCTCTTGTGGTCTTTTGGTGTCATCTTGGACCCATTGGCTTAAAAAGAGGAGGGCAGGTGACGCCGGCCCCCCCATGGGATGGCCACCAGGGAGCGTCTTGGGGCCGACTGCCTGGCGCCACCCGCCTAGCAGTGGCGCGGTGCAGGCCCAGCATGTCTGATGCGGACGATGGGAAGAACATGACTGATCGCACATGTCCAACGCGGATGCTGGACCACTGGAGAGAGCAGCGCGGACCCAACATTGGAAGCACTCGCCACGTGCGCCGTCGGGTTCCAGCCCCGCCGATGACACCGTATACTTATATGTTTAGTTATTTACACACATATGTATATGTATAATTATATGTATATATATATATATATATATATACATATATATATATACACACCTATATCTATATGTATAATTATACATAGTTATATATATAAGGGAGAACGAGAGAGAGAGAGAGAAAGAGAGGGAGAGAGATAGAGAGAGAGAGGGGAGAAACAAAAAAAACAAAAAACAAAAAAAAAATGAGAAAAAGAGAGCGAGAGCGAGAGAGATAGCGAGAGGGCTGACAGAGTGGTGCCGAAGCCTCCCCCTCCTCCTTCTCCTCCTCCTCCTCCTCCTCCTCCTACTCGCCCTGCTCCTCTTCCTCCTCCTCGCCCTCGGAACACAAACTACTACTACTACTACTACTACTACTACTACTACTACTACTACTACTACTGCTACTACTACTACGGCTACTACCCCTACGACTCCTACTATACCTACTCTTCCTCCTACTACTACTACTACTACTAATACTACTACTCCTACTCCTACTCCTACTCCTACTCCTACTCCTACTACCACCACTACTACTACTACTACTACTACTACCACTACTACTACTACTACCACTACTACTACTACTGACTACTACTACTACTACTGCTACTACTACTACTACTACTTCTACTGCACTACTACTACTACTACGACTATACTATACTACTACTACTACGACTACTACTAACTACTACTAACTACTACTATACTACTACTATACTACTACTACTACTTACTACTACTACTACTACTACTACTACTACTACTACTACTACTACTACTACTACTACTACTACTACTACTACTACTACTACTACTACTACTACTACTACTACTACTACTACTACTACTACTACTACTACTACTACTACTACTAACTACTACTACTACTACTACTACTACTACTACTACTACTACTACTACTACTACTACTACTACTACTACTACTGACTACTACTACTACTACTACTACTACTACTACTACTACTACTACTACTACTACTACTACTACTACCACTACCCTTACAATGCACTACGACCTGCGGCTACAACAGGTGCACCAATTCAGGTATACGCACTACTGCCACTACTGCCACCACTACTCCTACTACTACGCCTGCTAAGACAATTGTGACTACTACTACGGCAACGACAGCAAGTATCACTACTGCTACAACAACACTAACGAAAACTACTACTACTCCCACTCGTATTTATTCTAATAGAAGCATGCACCATGAACATGCCACGTACTAAAAAAAAAAAAAAAAAACGTGAGGGGGAACCCTAAAAGCAAACAGGTTATGTCCTCCGTACTCCTCCTCCCCCGAACCGCCACCCTCTTTCGAGGGTACCCGTGGCAACCCCGCAGGGCCAAACCCCGCGTTGCCCGCGACCCTCGCCCCCAAGGCAACCGCCAGAGGGCCGGTGAAACAAAACAGCACGCCAGCGGGCCGTCGCGGCCCTGCTGGGGGGGGAAGGGTGGCCCCACCGCCGTGCCGCTCCACGGCAGCCTTTCGGCTCGGCGGCGGGGTCCACGGGGCCTGGCGGGTTGGCGCAGTGGCCATTGTACTCACCTCCCCCGCCTCCGCCGTAACCCCCCAAACCAAATAATCAACGTGCCATGGCGTAACATATCATAGCACGCGCATGCACGTTAGTGCGCAATTTGACCGTGCATGGGGCCTTCTTGGGGCTCTCTTGAGGCTATGTTGGGGCTCTTATGGTGAGCACTTTGGGCCCTTTTGGGGTTCGCTTGGGGCTCTTTGTTGGGGCCCCCTTGAGGTCACGCGGGGCAGTCTTTGACCCCTTGGCTTAGAAAGAGGAGGGCATGTGATGCAGGCCCCGTTCGGAGGCCCAACGGGGGCGTCTTGGGACCGACTGTCTGGCACCAGTCGCCTAGCAGCGGCGCGGGGTCGACCCAACATGTCCGAAGCTGACGCTGAGGTCCCGCACATGACCGATCCAACGCGCCCGAAACTGAGGCTGAGGAGACCATTTCCGAAGCGGGCGGAACAGCGCTGTCGGAGACAGTCGGGCACTTGCTGCGTGCGCTGTCGGAGGCAGTCGGCCGCCAGGTCCGAAAATGAGACCATGCCGCGAGCATTGCAGAATCTGAGAATTGACAGATGTGCCGATCACGCCTCCTCCTTCTCCTCCTCCTCCTCTTCCTCGCCCTCCTCCTCCTCCTCCTTCTCCTCGTTCTCCTCCTCCTCCCTCCTCCCCCCCCCTCCCTGTACCGAAACCCCAGGCGCATCCCTAGGGGGGTGCCTCCTTCCCTCCACTTTCTGCAACTTGCAACTGCCAGCACTTAGCACTGCGGGCCCCTTCTGCTGGAGGAGACCGAAAATGCCCTGGCGTCTGAGTCTCGAGCGGCGTGCGTCGCAGCGGCGTGCGCCCCAAACGGATGCTACCGACTGCAACTGCGACGCGGGCTGCTACTCGGAATGATGATGTTATTTTGATGCTCTTTTGATGCTCATTTTGGGGCTCTATTGAAACCCTCTATGGGGCTCTCTTGGGGCTCTTGTCGGTGCTTTTCTGGTGAGCATTGGGGCCTTCTTGGGGCTCTCTGGGGGCTCTTTGTCGGGGCCCTCTTGTTGTCTTTTGGTGCCACCTTGGACCCATTGGCTTAGAAAGTAGAGGGCAGGTGACGTCGCCCCCCCCACCCCCCATCGGATGGCCACCAGGGGGCGCCACCCGCCTAGCAGTGGCGCGGTGCAGACCCAGCATGTCCGATGCGGACGCTGGGGGGAAAACATGACCGATCCCACATGTCGGGTGCCAGCCCCGCCGATGACATCATATACTTATATGTTTATTTATTTACATATATACACACATATATATACAAAAATATACACACATACATATATATATATACATATATATATATATATATGGGAGAACGAAAGAGAGAGAGAGAGGGGGAGAGAAAGAGAGAGAAAGAGAAGGATAACGATAGCGAGAGAGAGAGAGATAGAAAGGGCTGGCAGAGTGGTGCCGATCCCTCCCCCTCCTCTTCCTTCTCCTCCTCCTCCTCCTCCTACTCGCCCTCCTCCTCCTCGTCCTCCTCCTCGCCCTCCTAACTCAAACTACTACAACAACTACAACGACAACAACAACAACAACTACTACTACTACTACTACTACTATAATTACTCATGCCACTACTACTACTACTACTCCTACTCCACTCCTACTCCTACTCCTACCCCTACTCCTACTCATACTCATACTCCTACTACTCCTACGACTCCTACTACTCTTACTACTCCTACTAGTCCTCCTCCTCCTCCTACTACTACTACTACTAATACTACTACTACTACTACTACTACTACTACTACTACTACTACTACTACTACTACTACTACTACTACTACCTACTGCTACTACTACTACTACTACCACTACTACTACTACTACTACTACTACTACTACTACTACTAGTACAACTGCTACTACTGCTACTAATGCTACTACTCTTACTTCTACTTCTACTAACACAAGCATTACGCACCATAATCATGCCAAGTACTTAACATCACATCAAAACGTGAGGGGGGAACCCGAAACGCAAACAAGTAATGTCCTCCGCACTCCTCCTCTCCCGAACCGCCACCCTCCTTTTGAGGGCACCCGTGGCAACCCCACTTGCCCGCGACCCTCGCCCCCAGCAAGACCGCTAGAGGACCACGAAAGAACAAACAGCACGCCAGCAGGCCGTTGCGGCCCGCTGAGGTGGCCCCGCCGCCGCGCCGCTCCACGGCAGCCTTTCGGCTAGGCGGATGGGGCCTGGCGGGTTGGCGCAGTGGATTGTACTCACCTCCCCCGCTTCCGCCGTAACCCCCCAAACCAAAGAATTAACGTGCCATGGCGTAGCATATCATAGCACGCGCATGCACGTTAGTGCGAAATTTGACAGCGCATAGGGCCTTTTTGTGCTCTCTTGAGGCTCTGTTGGGACCCTGCTGGTGGCATTGAGGGCCCTCTTGGGGCTCCCTTGGGGCTCTTTGTTGAAACCCTCTTGGGGTATTTTAGTGCAGTCTTGGACCCCTTGGCTTAAACAGAGGAGGGCATGCGATGTCGGCCCCCTCGGATGCCCACCAGGGGGCGTCTTGGGGCCGACTGCCTGGCGCCAAACGCCTGTCGACCCAACATGCCCGAAGCTTGCGCTGAGGAGATGACCGATCCAATAACATTTCCGAAGCGGAAGGGGCAGCGCGGGCCCACATCAAAAGCGCTCGCCGCAAGCGCTGTCGGAGGCAGTCGGCCTCCAGGTCCGAAAATGAGAATGCCGCGAAACCTGAGAGCTAAGGGAGTGGTGCCGATCCCTCCTCCTCCTCCTCCTCCTCCTCCTCCTCCCCCTCCTCCTCCTCCTCCCCCCCCCCGTCCTCCTCCTCCTCCTCCTCCTCCTTCCCCTCCTCTTCCTCACCCTCCTCCTCCTTCTCCTCCTCCTCCTCCTCCCCCTCCTCCTCCCAACCCCAGGAGCATTCGCACCCACGCAAGTGTGATTCCTCCTCCGAGGAGGAAGAGGAGGACGAGGAGGAAAAGGAGGACGCCCACGCAAACTCTAATTTAACTGTCCACTGGAACGGTGGCCACTGCTGCTCGCTCCCAAGGACACATACTACAACGCACAGCCTCCCAAGGCCTAAGGCTAGCTCCCCAGGCCACGATCCGTACAATGTCATGTTCAATGCCACGGCCACGATCCAAAAACACAGGCTACAATGCGTTCGCTCCCAGGGCCACGATCCAAGGACGACTGCTCCTCCTCCTCCTCCTCCTCCTCCTCCTCCTGGTTCCTCCTCCTCCTCCTCCTCCTCCTCCTCCTCCTCCTCCTCCTCCTCCTCCTTTTCCTCCTCGGATGGGATGGCGTGGGATGGCACCTCAGGACATGAGGGCGACGAAACTGCATTAGCTCTGGGCGATTTGGCAATGATATGATGCAGGATGCGACGCCATGGCGCATCGCCTATGCATCAAAGTACAGCGATATTAGAGTTGGAATCAATGGCAGTTGAACGGGATGAAAAAATATACGTAAGAGCAACTTAACGCGGAGCAGTGTCCGGGGGAAATAATCATGGGGTCGGAACAGGGCGAGAACTGGAGCATGGTAATTAGGAGTGGTGTGAGTTGGCGATCCATTACAGCGCGCCCATCATAATTGCAGACAGCAATGACCGACATTGAACACACTTTATCCGCACCCAGGGGAGACACGCAGGAAAACAAAAAAAAACAAAAAAAAAAAAAAAAAAAAAAACTGTTTAAATTGTGTTTTTGGTTTGAAACGGCTGGTTTTGAAAAAATACGTTTCCTATCCTATGATATATATCGAAGGTTGGGGGGTGAGTCCGACGTGGAATGGGGGCCCCAACTGCCGGGAAATCGATTTCGGGTTCGGGTTCGCGTCGCGCGCGCCGCGCGCGCGCGAGGCGAAGCTGCGCAGGCGGGCGGGAAGAAATCCCCATGTGGCTGGGCCGCGACCGGACCACGTGTAACTCCCCCGGCGGCCGGTGCCCCGCGGCGCCCCGCCGGCGCCCCGCGGGTGCCCCGAAATCTTCATGTGGCTGGGCCGCGGCCGGACCAAATGTAACTCCCCCGGCGGCCAGCGCCCCGCGGTGCCCCGCGGGCCCCGGCGGGCGCCCCGCTGGCGCCCCGAAATCCTCCTGCGACTGGGCCGCGGCCGGACCAAATGATTCTCCTCCGCAGTCACTGCGGCAGCGCAGCGCCAGCGTTCCACCGCGTCGACTAGCGCTAAAGTGAGGTTCGCGCGATTGATAAGCGCACGCGGAGACAGCGCTGCACGATAATGTCGAGCGCGCTCCGCCAACGTCGCCACATGACATCGCGCCCACACGCGCAATCACACTACGCACTGTGACTCCGCCCCACAGGCAACGCCAGAACAACAATCAACACACATAAGCACATATTAACTTCGACAGCTCGTCGTCGGCGGGGCTCGGCGTGGAATGGCGCATTGTGAGCTCCGCAGTTTTCCATTGCCTACGATCGCGCGCGCGAGAGCGCGCGCGAGCGCGCGGACCCGGCTCATTGGGCGCGCGCGCACGCTGGCCTTCACGCGCAGGCGCTGCGCATTGCACGCGGGCGGGCGCGGAGGAACATGCATCGCGCAACAACGCGCGTTGTCTCCGAGTTGAAGACCTCAGAATACAAGTAAAACAACGCGTCTTCGCCATTCAGCTTTCGAGCGGAAGGCGGAAGCTCTTGGCTTTCGCGTCGCGCGAGCGATCCCGCGCGAACGCGCGCGCACGGGCCATGCAAAAAAAAACGCGCATCGCGTGGCACTGGAAGATTCCACGGTGAGGACCTCTGAATGCGAGCGCAACGACAGGTTTTTAACCATTCGCGTTTCGAGGTTGTGGTCACTACTTAAGAGCTCTGACATTGTGCGTGCGATGGCGCGCGAACGGGTGCGCGCGAGCAAAACGACAGGCGGGCGACGTCACAATATAGCGCTGCACGTTGAGGCCGTCATAATTCCGAAAAGGGCCCACCCTCCACCTGTGAAGTTCTCGCAGTCGTTCACAGCGACTGCGCGCGGCGCTAGGCAAGAAACGCGTCTTGAAAAAGACTCGCCCTCCACCTGTGCTGCCCGCGCAAATATTCAATGACATAAGCGCGGCATTAAAGCGATGACCAAAACCCGCAAAGGACCACCCCTCCTTCCGCGAAGCTATGGCCAACGTTTGGCATGAATACGAGCGACGCCAAACCATGCAGCACCATTTGGCAAGGGGCCACCCTCCATCCGTGAAGACACGCAAGCGAGAGCAACATTATGAAAAAGACCCGCCCGCTATTCGCGAAACTGGTGCAGGTCATGCAAAGAATGCGCGCGACGCTGAGCCGACCAACACATTCTGAAGAAAGCCTCCCGTCCATCCGTGGAAACCTTGCAAAAATTGGGCTCGAAAGTGCGCGGCGCTGAGGTGAGAACCACATGTTGAAAACGGCGCGCCCTCCATCCGCGAAGCTCCTGTTCAATCGGACTGCGCGCGACGCTGGGGCGACAAACACATTCTAGAAAGGGCCCGCCCTTCATCCGCGAAGACTCTCCAAAGTTTTCAAACGAAAGCGCGGAGCTAAGTCGAGAGCCGCACTGTGAAAAGGACCCGCCTCCCACCAGCGAAACTCTTGCAACATTTGAAACCGAATGCGCGCGATGTTCAGGCGAAAACCACATTCTGAACAGAGCCCGCCCTCAATCCGCGAAACGGTTGCAAGTTATTGAAACGAGTGAACGCGGTGCTGAGACGAGAACCGCATTCTCAAGGACCCGCCCTTCGCCCATGAACCTCTTGCAAATGTCGACGACGAATCTACGGGACGCTTTGGCGATAGCCGGATCCTGAACAGGGCCAGCCCTACATCCAAGACACGGCTGCAAGCTTTTAAGATGAATGCGCGCGCCGCTGAGGCGAGAGTCTCCACATTTGCCATTGTCGCTGGACGAGGGGGCGGGAACATCACTTCACGGAGGCGGACGACATATATATACACATACATACATACACATAGATGTGTAGACTTATGATACGTATACATTACACCTGGGAAAACCCAATCAATGGATGATTTGAGACTTCGTCAGATGGATCTTGAGATCGATTGTGAGATCGATAAGGAGATCGATAGTGGAATCGATAGTTGATGATTGTAAAGTCAATCGTGAGACCGAGAGTGACATGGATTCAATGGGATCGATATGGAGATCGATCGCGAGATCGCCCGTGCGATCTCTAGTGAACTCGCTTGCGAGATCGATTGTGAGATCGATCGTGAGATCGATGGTGGGATCGATAGAGAGGTGGGAAACGAGATGGATGCTGAGACCGATCGATAAGAAGATCGACCAAGAACCCGGGAACCTGGGAACCTCGCCGCCCACCGAAATCGGCCCGGGAACAGGGAACCCGGGAACCCGGAACGGGGAACCCGGGAACCCTGCCTGCCACCAAAATCGGCGTGAAACATCCGCCTTCTCTTTCAATATTCGCTAAGACCCCTTCAGTGCAATCACTGATTGGGGAATCTAAAAATAAATTCGCTCGAAAAGGGGGTCGTCAATGCGTTCCCGGGGTACCCCCTTGGCATTCAAACCCCAAATTGAAATCATGTTAACCGAAGAGATCGCGGAACACATGGCTTTCAGCTTTCATCATCCCGTTAGAGCGCGGGCCATGGTACTATGTTGGATCTGATCGATCCTCAGCCCTCCCGGCTGGAACGCTGATCTTCGATCGGTCCTCGATCGTCGGTCCGCCCTGGACCTCGGAGCCGTTTTTGCGGTCGGTCTTGCGCTTTCCGTCATCAGTCGACCCTGCGTCCTCGATCCTGGACCTTGGATTTTCGGTCGACTCTGGATTTCCGACCTTCGATCGGCAC
Organism: Prorocentrum cordatum; assembly: GCA_963575745.1. Classification (NCBI taxonomy): domain Eukaryota; class Dinophyceae; order Prorocentrales; family Prorocentraceae; genus Prorocentrum; species Prorocentrum cordatum. Next base: position 11,107 of record CAUYUJ010022538.1, read on the forward strand.
TGGATCCTGGATCCTTGATATTCGACGCATGCTGCGCTTCCGGCTACTTTGACCGGTCCTGAATCCAGGAGCCTCGCTTTTCGATCGATTCTGGATAATTACTCGATCCTCCATCTTCTCTCGCCGATCGATCCTGGATCCTCGACCTCGAACGATCATGGATCCTCGATCCTGGGTCGTCGATGCTCGAATGAGCCTCTTTCCTCGATCCTCGATCGGTCTTGGATGCAGGAACAACGTTTCTCTATCGACTCTGGGTCCTTGATCCTCGATCTTCACTCGTCGATCGAAGATCGAGGATCCAGGACCTATCGAAGATCGGAGATGCAGGCTCAGTTGATAACATAGATTCGAAGACCAAATATACCAGATCGGTCGAGCAGCACAGATCAAGGATCGACCGAAGCTAAGCTCCACGATCCATGATCGATGGGATGTGAACGATCTAATACCTTTGGAGCATCGACGTACAAGCATTGAGGATCGACGGAAAATCGACGGACCAGGATCCAGGATCGGGGATCCGCCAAAGATCGAGCACCCAGGATCAAGCGAATGTCGATGCTCGAGAGTCGATCAACGAGCGACGGTCCCGGGGGCGGTCAATTCGTGAAGTGTCGATAGACACGGGCCTCCCTCGGTGGCGACGACGACGACGAGGGAAAGGATGAGGAAGTGCAGGGCCATGTCAGGGCCTTCCTCGGGCCGTCGAGAAAGTGTCGTGGTGCATCTCGGTACTCTCTTGGGGCTGTCCTGGGCGTTGGTCATTGGTGTGTTCAGCTGGTCTCGGCCATCTTGAGCTTCTCTTGGGGCCCCAGTGTGGCTCGCTTGGGGATGGCCTGGGGCAATATAAACTGGAAGGGAACGGGTGACACCGCCACCGTGCCTGGGTTGCGGGTCAAAAAACACCTTGGATGATTGTTGGGGGATCTTGGGAAGCTCCCGGACAGCCTCTTGGATGCAATTGTGATAGCTCGTGGGGCCTCTCGAGAGCCGTTCGTTGCCTCTTGGGGCTTCGTTTGGGCCTCCTGGGGCCTGCTGGGGGTCTCGCGGGCCTCCTGGGGTTCTGCCGGGGCTCTCTTGGGGCCTCTTCAAGCTTTCTGGGAGGCCTCTTGGGGGCCTCTCGGGAGCATCTTGGGCCGTCCTGAAGCCGTCTCGTGGCTCTTTTAGGCGATCGCACAGCATCCTGAGGCTTGAAAACCCGATCGGGAGCTAGAAGGCGAGAAAGGGAAAAACGTTGAAATCCCAATTAATTGTTGCTCAAAGAGAAAAACACGATTTAAGGCCCTCAGGGGCGTCCTCGCAGTGCTCGGGGAGGCCACAAGATAGCTATATCAACTTGGGACAGTCAAGGGGTCTTCGTGGAACTTCTCGGAGGCCTGGGGAGGAAAGAACAGTAGGGCAACGGGTGAAGCCGCCACCATGCGTGGGTCGTGGGTCAGAAGCATATTGAATGCTAACTGTGATGACTCGTGAGGCCTGTCAGGGGCCGTTCTCGGAGTCTCAGGGCATCGTTTGGGCCTCCCGGGGATTTCTTGGGGACTCGTGGCGCTTCTGGGGGGCTGGCTGGCAGTCTCGCGGACCTCCTGGGGTTCTGCTGGGGCTCTCTTGGAGCCTCTTCAAGCTTTCTTGGGGCCGCTGGGGGCCTCTTGGGAGCTTTTCGTGGGCATCTTGGGCCATCTTGGGGCCGTCTCTGGGGCCTCTTTGGCCGTCTTAGGGCCGCGTTGGGACTCTCGGGGGGCTCTCGTGGGCGATCGCTAAGCAATCCTGAGGCTTGAAAGCTTCATCGGGAGCGAAGAAGCGACAAAGCGAATCACATTCAAATCCAAACTGTTTACGAGTTAAGACCCTCGGGGGCGTCCTCGCAAGGCTTGCTGGAGCTCTGAAATCTCCCGGAATAGACCGCGGGCCTCGTCGGAGAAGCGAGCCGCCGCCTGAACCATTCTGGAAGTCCCTCGAAGGAAAAATGGCCGGCCCCTCGCAGGCCCCAGAATATCCGGACGCCCGGGGACAAAAAGGGTTGAAGGGGAGGGAGGTAATTTGGGAAAAATACCCCCCCCCCCAGCACCCGGGGAGCCGGTCGCCATGTTTAGACGACGCCCGATGTCGATCCGCCCAAAGTCCGAGTCCCTCCTCCACCTCGGGCTCCAGAAGTCGGCCCACCGCCACATCCTGAAGCGAGCTCTGGCCCGGATCTCGAGACGGAGCCAGCCGTGGCGGCGAGGGGGCCCAGATCAAGCCGAACACACAAGCCCTAACTTGACTACCTGCCAGACCACCCCAACCCAATCCGAAGACCCGAATTTCGGGTTGGGGGGGGGGGTAAGGGTTCCATACGTGTTTTTTCGACGTTCCCCGACCCCCCCCCACTAGAAATCGAGGGCAAATCTGAGCCTTCGGGTTGGGTTGGGGTGGTTTGGTGGGTGGTGACTGACTACCTCGATCATCGGACCTCGTCCGCCTCGAGTCCAGTCGGGCGAGGAAGAGGGAGAAGGCAGGACGACAGCACCGCCAGCAGCAAGAGCCAGGCGAGGCCCTCCCGATGCTGTCCCCCCCTGCCCCCTTCAGCGCCCCTCAAACGGGGACTCCACTAACGGGTACTTTGGCCAGTGACCCAGCGAACCCAACCCTTCCCGATGTGGGCAAAGCTGCAATGCAAGAAAAAGGCCCTAAAATGGCAACTTTCGGCAAAAATTCAAAGTACCCGTTAGTAAATACCCGTTACGGTGCCGTTGACCCCTGCTCTGCAGCACCCCGCCGGAGGCACCTCCAGCCTCCAGCTCTGGGACGCACTGTGGACCTTCACGCTCGAGGTGATCCGATGATGGTGGTGGTGGTGCCGCATCTCTTAGGAACCAACTCCTATGACATGTTCGTAAGAACGATTGAAGGCCATCTAATCCGATGAAGGGGCCTTTAAGCTGGATGATGAAGCAACATTGGGCCTGGTATTCAGCCAATTACAACGGAGTAATGCTGGATTACACAAGAAGATGCCGGATTCTGCTGAATTTCGTCCGCGCGCGGACCAAATTTCGACCTGGACCATGCCAGATTAGGCCGCCAGGACTGTACTGCAGCGTGTTGCCTCACCATCTTGCCAATGCACCTCTGAGGTGCACGGCTCTTTTGTTGTTTTTGTCTCTTTCTTCTTGTTCACTCCCTCTCTCTCTCCCTCTCTCTCTTAGTTGCGTCCGAGTTTCCTTCCGACGGCGAAGAGGGCGCGCAGGAGCGCGCTCGCGGAGCGTGGGCCAGAGCGTCCCGCAGGCGGGGCTTGAGCTACCAGCGCGCGACAGGTGCGGCGGATGCGGCGCGGCGAGGGCTGCCGAAGAGGGGGGCGTGGACGATGAGGGATAGCCAATCATGGCCCTTAATCATTGCCCTTGGCACGTGCGCGGGCGAGTGGACGAGGAGGGGGCCGGGGAACGCGTTGAAAGAAGAAGGGTGGCCCATGAAATCTGGGAACAACATCTTTCACATGATTTGCACCGGGGCTCGAGCCCATTTATCCTGCTAATTGCATCGCGCGTAGCGCAGTCACATGTGAACAACATATCGGAACGATGGCTCTGTACTCCCGACGATGCGCTAAGACTGATACAGGGTCTGAAGTCGAGCCAGCCAGATAAACTTGTGCATGCCGACCTCTGGTGCTTTTGCGCTGCAGGCGCTAGCGAACTCCAGGCTGGTCTCGCAGTCTGACAGGAGCTCCACAGATGCTCGGTACCACCATCTCCGAGCATGAAGCGACGCCTACACCACTAGCACTAGGGGGCAACACTACGTGCCTGCAAAACGCTAGCGTAGCTGAGAGTATAATCTGGACAAAATGTATCCATCCACACCACCACTGGGGGAACCTTGGCCCCGCCGCCGGCCACCAGGCCACCCCCGTCGGTACAGCAGGGTGCCGTCTTCTTCGGGTTTCGCCGACTGGCACCCATATCGATCCAGATGGGGCAATGTCGCTGAGAGAGCTTAAGTTCCCTGTCCAATGGGGGTAGGGATGGTTCTGACAATAATGTTACGCATCTGTTCGACGGCTTCCTGGAGAGTGGGAACGCCTACCCGCCGGATCTGATCACTTCTTCTTGCCGCCAGCGCCACCCTCCTCTTTGCGCTCGCAGGAAATGACCTTGCCGAGCATCACCACGCCGTTGCCGTCCATGAAGGCGACGCGGGACAAACCCTCGCAATTCTTGAAGGTGTCGCACACCTGCAAATCAGGGGGAGGAAACGGAATTTGGCTGGGAAGATCATGGCAGGTTCGTGTCGTGGCGACCCAGCGTCGTTTTCTGACACCGCATGGCTCGGTAAACCTTGAATCATCGGCGGCTGTTCGATCGCCCGATCGGTGCTGGGCCAAAAGCAGCGTTCAACCTTGTACACACGTGGCGGGGTCGCCGCCGCGTCGATATGACTCGAACCTTCGGGCATGGATTACGGATCCGTTGGGCACCATCTCCACCGATCGGTGAGGATGCATCAAGACACCCGAGCAGGCCCACAACAAGCCCCCACGCACGTGCACCCCGCGAAGAGAGATGAATTCACGGATCGGGGAAGATACCCTCCAAAACATGACACCAATGCGACTGCGATGGCGACGGAACGCGTCCATTCTGTACGGGAACGGGTCCCGTAGCTAACCCACGCTTCTTAATCCATGTCGCGCTTCCTCGAAAACAAGAAGCGGACAAGAAACATGAGCGTGAATGGCAGCAGGGAGACGGAGATCCTCCAGCTGCTCCTGCTCATCCTCCTCGTTCATCGATCCCACGCCGTCCCCTTCCCCGATCATGTCGTTACTTTCGCTGGTCGCGGAGAGGATGCGGAGGAGGAAAAACCAGGAGGAAGGATGAGGCTGAGGAGGACGACAAAGAAGGAGAAAGGATAGGGGAGAAGAAGGATGGAACATGAGGGAGTGGCGATGGGCAGAAACATGATGGGGATGATGAGGAGGGGTGGGGAGGAGGAGAAGGAGGAGGAGGAGGAGGGGAAGAGGGGAGGAGGAGGAGGAGGAGGCGGAGGAGGAGGAGGAGGAGGAGGATGGGGAAGGAGGAAAAGAAGCGTGAATGCGGGGATAGGACGGAAGGTGGTAGCGGGAGCAGGACGAACAGGGGAAGGGGGAGCATGACAAGGGAGGGGCAAGAGGTGTCAAAAGAGGGAAGAGGAGGAAGAGGATCAAGCTGAGCAACAAGTGGTCGTGCTAGTAGATGTTGTCGGCCTCAAGGCGGCCGATCAGGACGTATTGCTGCCGCGGTGGGGAGGGAAGATAGAAGGTGGGATGAGGATGCTGAGGATGAGAGGCGAGGAACAAAAAGGAGGGATGGGGACGGAGGATGGAACAAGACGGAAAGGCTGGAAAACGAGCGGGGGCAAGGGCAATATCGGGTGGGGGAGGAGGAACAGGATGGAGAAAGAATCCTCCTCCCCCTCCCCTTCATCCTGCTCCTCCTGGTTCCCCTATCAAGCTTCCCCCGGTTCCCCCCCCCCCCCCCGTGGGCCGCAGCCAACGCCCCCGCGCAAGAGACAACGCGCCCACTATGTCAGCACCTTGCCTGTCAAATGCATGTTTGGGAGGCCGCAGGAAGGACGGCGCGGCTTGACACGGCACGCGCCAAGGAACTCCCAGTCCGCGCCGCTCTGGCCCCATGTTCCTCCTCGGGTTCCTCCTCGGGCTCCTCCTCGCCGTCTTTTCCCGCGTCCTCTCCTTCCCCTCGCCCTCCTCTTGCTCTCCGCCCCCTCCTATTTTCCCCTCCCCCGACGCGACCAACCTGCGAGAGAGCCGCGTGCGAGTGCCGAGCCGTCCGCCCACGGGGCCTCCACTGACTCTCTCGCTAACACCCCCGTCAAGCCGCCCATGGAATGTCACCGGTTTCGAAGACAAGTCATCCATGGACCAATGCGCACACGATGAATGATCTCCCTCGGAGGCGGCAGCCTGGGCGGGAAAGCTGGCACCACCGACGATTGCCAGACGCAGCGAGATCCCTGGCCAGACATGACCGCGAACGTTGGGAACCTTTTGACGAACCCGGCGCGCACCACCAACTTTGGGAAACAGCCGAAAACAACAACCCAGCACTAATCTTGACCCATGGTGTATACGAGGATGGCCGGGCTGGAGAGGTGCATACAATGCTTTGCTCTGCGAGCGAAGATCTACGGATAATCCGCACCAGGCAAGCTGGCCTCTGAACGGCCTAAACAGAGACCGAAAATGATGGTGCCGTCTCCCACGCAATCTTGAAAAGACGACAGCAAACACCTTCCAGACAAATGCAATCGAAACGCTGTCATAAGGTACTGTAGATAAGGAACGAGGCCCCGTCTCGCCATCAGGTAAAACTCTGATTTCCCCTAGAGGGCCTGGGGACAACCTGAGACACACGGTAAAACAATTAAGGAACGCTGAGCCCTTGCACAAAGCAGAAGGTTCTTTCTTCAGCGGCCCGACTGTATCCTGCAATCCGCCTGGATGGCGCAGGGTGGCGGCAGCGTGGTAATTTGCCGGCGTGGCAAGCACGTGGCAATTGTGTAGACGATCCATCTAGCCTTGTTCGGCGTAGCGCCTGGGGCCTCCAGGATCCGTTTGCAATGAAGTGAAACGCGCCTCCGCGCATGGCCTTTATAGCACCTCTCACTCAGCACCCCGAACATATGGAAATAGTACCCGTCCGTTGAAATTGCGACCAGAATGTGGGAGTTCTCCTTGTCCGGCTCGAACAGGCCTTGGTGAGCAACCCTCAAAACGTGGAGAGCAACGCGGCACGCTGCAGCACCGCAGCAAATGCATGCAACGCCACGGAGTCCAGGATACGTTCGCCAACATGTGAGGCCATCTCCAAAGACGATTTCCACGAAACCAGTGGCATTGATTGCTGCGCGAACATCCGAAAAATCAGCCGACCATGTTGGCGTGTGGAAGACGTATCCTAGTCTCGTCATCTTGCGTGGGTCGTCGTCGCCCACGAGATCGTCACGTCGGCTCCAAGAGGGGTGGTCGGCCCCCCATCGAGGGGGAGGAACTGCCCACGACACCGCCACATCGGCTCCAAGAGGGGGAGTGGTCGACTCTCCCCCTGCGAGAGGAGGGCCGCGACCTGGGGGGGAAACCACTCTGCCCCCCCCAAGACACGGGGGGGAAGCTAATCTGAGCAACGTCGTAGCTTACTCGAAGGGAAGCCCCTTCCCTTTAATCCCCTTCCCCCGAGGGGGGGGCGGGGTCACACCCGGAAATCCGGGGAGGGGGCCCCCACCCGGGCGGTTTCCTTTGGGGAATGGGGGCGGCCGCGAGGGGGAATGATTCTCCCCGGGCGAAAGGAGCGGCCGCAACCCGGGGGGGAAGCCAATCTGCCCCCGCCCGGACACGGGGGGGAAGCCAATCTCAACAACGTCGTAGCTTACTCGAAAGGAAGCCCCTTCCCTTTCATGTTCCCCCCAAGGGGGGGCGGAGGGGCCGGGGATCGGGGTCGCACCCGGATACCCGGGAAAAGGGGGGGGGCCGGGGGAAGGGAGCGGCCGCGACGCGGAGGGGAGCGACCGCGACACCGGGGGAAACCAATATGAGCAACGTCCCGAGGGGAGGGGTCACACCGGGATGCCCGGGAGGGGGGGGGGCACCCGGGCGGCGGGGGAGGGGAGCGGCCGCGACGCGGAGAGAAGCGGCCGCGACACGAGGAGGAAGCCAATCTGAGCAACGCCGTAAATTACTCGAAGGGAAGCCCCTTCCCTTTTATCCCTTTACGCCGAGGGGGGAGGGGGTCCCACCCGGATGCCCGGGAGAGAGGGGGGCACCCGGGCGGCTCCCTTCGGGAGAGGGGAGCGGCCGCGACGCGGAGGGGAAGCCAATCTGAACAACGTCGGTGTTTACTCGAAGAGGGGGGTTCCCGGAAGGGGGTCACAAGGAGGGCTCCCGGGTCAGAACGCCACCCTCCCAGGGCCCATGGCCCGCCCTCTCCCTCCCATTTCCGTCGGGGGCCGAGGCCTCCAGGGTCGGCGGCACCGGCCGTAAGGCCTTAGCAATATACATTCCAAAGAGAGGATCGAATCACTGTCCCTCGATATACTTGGATGTAGATCTTGAACCCCCTGGCGAACGAAACATCGACGCAGACTCTGGCAAACCGGGCACCCAGCCAAGATTGGAAGACTCTCGAGAGGGCCTCGCGTACTCAACATGCTTGTGTTGTTGCCAGCTGCCGCGTAGCATTAACCCAGTCGGCGGCTGCCGACACGTCAGAACAATAGAGACCGCCGCGCTCGTCAGCACCAAAAGCCCCAATCCAGTGGAAAACGTCGAGAGCGAGGAAGCCCCTGTAGCCGCTGTCCCCATGGCACGCACACTGGCTGTCACCATGCGAACGTGCGATGAAGCGTTCCACATAGAAACCTTAGATGCCAAAGGCATTCTCCTGTTGTCCGCGGGAATGGAATTATCTCCGCGCTCGGACACGGGGGACCGCCAATGTAATTTCCCCACGCAGTCAACGGAATCAAGACACCGGGCAACGGGCCGCAGCATCGATTTAGTATCTCCTTCGGCACCTGGTCAGGGCCAGTTGCGCAATTTTCTCGATGCCCTTCGGGGGCAGACTGCGCCCAGCGCGCACGCGCAACCAGGGGGCCCGATATCTCTAAGGCCCAGATGGTACAGAACGGGCTCTGCGAAACCATGCTTGAACAAAAAAGTCGCGCTGCTTTGCCAGGCGTCGCCGCGGCCCGCTCGCCGTCGGAGCCCAGAAAGACGGGGCATAGACGACGCCTGGCGTGCTCGCAGCATCAAATCGTCGCACAATGTACACCATATGCTTGACGAAATACTCAATGACAAAATGTTACGCCTCACCCGGCGCACGTGTTGACTGCTCCTCATGAAGCCCGTGGAAGCAGGCTTTGACAGCTCGTTCGAAATCGCGAGTGCTTGGCGCGCGGAACTTTGACCTCAATGAACTGCTGACTCCGGGTGTACAAACACGGATGGGGGAGTGTATACGGTGCGTTTGATGCGCTATAGGAATGTTTCCCCCCTGGCCCGTTCAAGAACGGCCTCGATTAACATGCCAGCAACCCCTTCTGAAGCACATCCAGCGAACCAACCGTTCCAACAAATACCATCGAGGAGCGCACGGAAAATATTCCAACACGCTTCCCTGTAACTCCAGCAATCCTGTTCGATAAAGGCGAGCGCTGCACCGCGAACCCGGTTTTGTCAAGTGCACCCGGTGACCGGCGATCTCGGGAAAACGCTTGGCATATGACCCCAGCGCTGGCGTCAGTCGGCACCAAATCAAGTAAATATTGTCCCCGCGTCGGCCGCCCGACTCTCTCCGCCAAATCCGTTCGTGGGCATGCCATTTGATGGCCGCGGCCTTTTTTAGAATTGCTGCGCGAATGATTTAACCAATAAGCCGAATGCACATTCATGTCGCCCGCGACGACGGTTTCAAATGAAAGATGCCTGTGCTGATCCCATTCCCGCTCGAGCTCCAGAGCGGGTTCAAGTTCGCCGGGGCAAGTGGCCGGCGGCGTGTGAGAGGCCCGTCGACGCGAGGCCAGCCCAATCCAAATTGAAGGTCGCAATCTCCCTTCGAATCGTCGTCGTCGCGAAGGAGATCGAACAAACAAGGGGCACCAATGTCGCAATTACGTCGGAAGGAAGCCCCTTCCCTATGTCTCTTCAGTGACGGGGTGCGGGGTCCAGGGGGGGTGGGTGGGGGTCCACGGGGGCTTCAGTGACTGGGTGGGTGGGGGGGTCCAGGGGGTGGTCCCAGGGGGTGATTCCGAAGTGGGTCTCGGGGGGGATCCAGGGCGGGATCGCGAGGTTTGTGGCCCCTCCCCCGCTGAGAGCTTTCCTCCTCGTCTCTTCTTCCTCCTCCCTCCACCGCCCGACCCATGTCCCGAGCCTGTGGCAGGGTCATCAACTCACCGGCGTTGTCGTGATCGCGATCGTCGTCGTCGTCCTTCTGGGTCGGCGGCGCCAGCCCCAAGGCTTTCATGATAGCACTTGGCTGCGGCCTGCGCGAATGATGCGCCAGGGGCGCTCGTATTGCGCCAGGGCCTGCGCAAATCTCTCACGTGAACGACTTTCAGTGCAAAACTCAGCTTGGAGAAGATAGCAATGCCCCCGCCCTCCCGCCCATCACGACGATCAAACTGGGAAATGCGACGGATTCTCTCCAACTCGGCTTCAGAAATAAACTTGTCCAGGAAAGTCTCGGACACTGCAACGAGAGCAGGGCACTCTGCGGAAGCAAGCCAGTTGTTTAGTTCAGCCGCGTGGCCAAACAAACCGCAAAGGTTCACGCGGAAAACGGACGGCTTCGGTATCCAGCTTTTCGCGCGCCGCCGTTGGGAAGGCGACACCGCCCTGCATTGTGCTTCCACCGCTGGAGTCGACGCATAAAAAAACCGCGCAAAACGCGGGCCGCGACGACGAAGACGACGCTGTCAGCTGGGGCCGTTCATCTGCGTCAGGGACGCGGCAGTGTCGGTGATAAACGTTAGCTAGATGAGGGCGGGAGTTTGGTATACCGGCCCCTGTAACACCCTGCTCCATAACCGGGTGCTCAAACGTTGCCTCGAACTAGCCATGCGTTTCATATTTGCCCTGGCAGACAGCAGTGACGCTGTTGACAGCCACTGACCGCTCAACCGTCCATGATATCCAGCGCTTTCCCAGTAGACTGCGGATGCTCCTTGGTGAGCGAGTCGGCCTCTCGAATCGCCCAATTCCGCTGCGCTTGTGCATGTTCGTGCAGGCCGTCGTGGTTACGATGTGCTTGCCACTGTGCTCACACCTGATGGAAAAATACCCAACGCATCAAACTAAGACTTCGCGACGTCTTTGCTGCAGAACGCAAGCCATGAAGATTTAGATCCCTTCTTGTTGCAAGGTGGGCCAAGATATTTATTGCCGAGTGAGATTGGACAAACACGTGTAACGTGAGAGCGGCAGATGTGCGGCATTACCTGGGCCCTAATATCCTAGGTGGGGTCGGCTGGCCAAACGACGAACCTGATAGGACAAAGAGCACGATCGATACGATCAGCGGCATGTCAATAGTCGACGATCACATTGATAGACGCTGCTGCTGCTGCTACTGTTGGTTGCCCTAGTTTGGAAGTGCGCTGCTTCAGGTCATCCAAGTCAGACTGCAGGGGGTCAACCGCCTCAGACACGGAGGTGTTAATCTGAATCGGCAGGTCTTGTTTCATGCCTTCAACGTCTGACACTCGGGCCATCTTAACCGTTCTCCGAAAATGCGCGGCTGGCCTCCAGGAGCATCCATGCCTAAGGACTGCGCGGGGCCACCCTGCGAGGAGGACCCTGGCATCTAAAAGCTCAAGGACTCCTTGACCCGCTGTGAGTTTACACGCGCGGGCAGGGTGCCCCCGCCGAGGGGGAGGATGCCGAACGATGCGCGGACGGAACCGCGGGCGGAAGTAGGCCACTTGGTGGTCCTCTGGGCAAGCTCGCGAACCTGGTGGTCCATTCGCTATATGTTGGTGGATTGTAAAAAGAATTCGTCGACTGGTCAGACTTCATGCCATAATCCAACGAAGAACACTGGCAAAATCGCTTTCGCATTCGGGCCACCTGGTCGCTGTGTCACTTATCGACAAATGGGGCGCCTTCAGGCGACTCCGCGCTCGTCGCTGTGGCATGCGCGCGCAGCCCTGGCAAATACGATCGCTGGCTTATCCCCCAGATGAAATGCCCTCCGCAACGAGCCCATGCCAACGGCGCGGGCTGCATCAATGCTGCCTGGTTACAAGAACGAGAACTTGCGACGCCCTCCTCCTCCGCACCCTCCCCGTCATCATGCCTCGCCTCCTCCCACCATTCTGCTGCTCCTCCTTCCACTTCACCCTCCCCTCTGCTTGCCCCCATCTTCCTGCTCATCCTCCCCGCCTTCCTCGTGTTCTTGACTGGAGGACCAATCAAGACAACGGAGACTCTCCCGCCCAACCCAAATGCGCTCAAAATCCCCCCAGGACCCCGTTCAGAGTCCACCATGACCCGTTGCTCGAGGCGTGTCTGGCCGTGGCCACGAGAAGCCCGAATGAGACCCCCAAAGGGACGCGGTTGTCTCGACTGGCCTTCCTCCGACCCTCCCACTCCCACACCCCTTCTTGGGTGGAGCCAAAACAATACCAATGTCACGCCGCCGTGGAAAAACAACTGCGCACTGTTGTCGAAGAGGCACTGGCACTGGTCACCAGGCGCGTTGGACAGAAACATCGGAATATCATGTTGACAATTTCCCAACGGTGCCGTGTCAGGAATACTCTTTTTCCCCACCCGACTTCCCTCTCGTCCCCTCCTCGAGGGCGGCGGGGAGGGAAAGCCGGGCACCAGAGGCTGCTGCGGCTGAAAGCTGCACTGGGCCATCTCGTTGGACTTGAGGGAGTGGGGGTCCTCCATCTTCTTGCCGCCCGTCTCCTTCGAGTATCAGTCAACCGATCCCCATCCCTACTGGCATGGTGGTGGCCCCACTGGCTGATATATCTCCAAACGTGGGGATGCCAGAGTGAGGGGGCCAAACGGTCATTAATTGTCCCTGGGTGCGTGGCTGAAGTGGGGATCTGTGGTGAGGGTTTGGTGTCGTCGTCCCCCCCGCGACCCAGCCGACCCACCCGCGACCCACCCGCGACCTAGCCAACCCACCCGCGACCCACCCGCGACCCACCCGCGACCCACCCGCGACCCACCCGCGACCCACCCGCGACCCACCCCGCGACCCACCCGCGACCTACTCGCGACCCACCCGCGACCCACCCACGTCCCGGCCCGCGACCCCTTCGCGACCCCTTCGCGACACACCCCGCGACCCGCCCGCGACCCACCCGCGACCTACTCGCGACCCACCCGCGACCTACCCACGACCCGGCCCGCGACCCACCCGCGACCCACTCGCGACCCATTCGCGACCGACCTGTGACCCACCACGCGACGCACTAACATTGCTGTAACTAGAAATCGGCGCCTGCGGCGGGCACGTAGCATAAATTGTAAAACTTTGGCACCTGCGGCGGGCTTCTCCAGAGCCTCGCAAACTGCCGACATCCCCGCCCCCTTACTCTTAATCGCAGCTGCGGGTTGCTACGGTATGCTGTTCCCTTCGGGTCTCGCAGAATCTTCGTCCACCTGGGGGACGTGAGCTAATGGGGCTGAGCTACTATTGCCCAGACGATTACGATCCTTGCCCATCTTCCACTTCAGCTTGCTGATGCGGCATGCCGCGCGTCCGCAGCGCACGAATCCGATCGGGGAGTAGCCGACCTTGATCTCGTTGGGGATATCGAGCACCTGGATCTGCGCGTCGAACTCCTTCGTCTGACCCAGCGTCGTGTCCTTCTTGTAGACCATCACGTCGCCCGAGCGGGGCATGTTGTTCTTGTCGAGGCCCTTGATGTTGAGTCCAACGTTGTCCCCCGGGTTGGCGAAGTCGACGCGCTGGTGGTGCATCTCAACGGTGAACACCTTGCCTGTGCAAGGGTTGGAAGCGGTGTGCGTGGGTAAGAACACGACCTCCTCGCCCGGCTTCACTACGCCCTGCTCCACGCGTCCGGCAAGCACGTCGCCGACACCCTTGATCTTGTAGATGCCGGAGATCGGCATGCGCATTGGCGCGCTGGTGGGCCTCTCGGGCACGCGGCACATGACGTCGAGCACGTCGTAGACGGTGTCCACGTGGATGGTCTCCTTGCCGTACTCGACATCGCATCCCTTCCACCAACCCATGTTGTCGGACTTCTTCAGCAAGTTGTCACCCATCCAGCCGGAGATGGGCATCACCGGCGTGCCCTTCTCCACGAAATCCTTCTTCCACCCGACCTTGACCAGCATGCTCTTCATCTCGTTCGCGATCTCGTCGTCCGCCACTGCGCCCTCGGCGCGTGAGACGTGCCGAACAGTTCTTGTCAGCTAGGGTGTATGTAGTTTTACAAGGGCGACCGACCCTCCCGTCGCGACAGCCCCCACAGAGGAAGAAACATTGGCACAACCAGAATCTTTCGGATTGGCGATGGACCCCCCCCCTGGCGCGCCAGAGGTGTCGCCAATCGGGGCCAACCGCCGACCCAAGAAATCCGCGCGGGCAGACCTTCGAGGGTTTCTGCTAATGCTCTTCTTTTTGCAACTCGGGTCTCCAGTGGCCGTTCGTGCCGATTCTCTAGACAGTTTCTGTTCGTGCCGATGTCTCGTCTCCCCCATCCTGGATGATTAGTTTTCCCCCCGATGCCGCTCCCCAACGCCCACCTCGGCCTGTGGGGCGGCACCCAGGACAGCCCCAGGCAGTCCAAACAATATGCCAAACACCGGACGGATCCATATCGGCGTGATTCGTGTGATGTGTCGTGCCTTGGGGCCCGGACGGGTGGGGGGCTGGCCTTGTGGTTTTGATACGTGTGTCGACGTCGATCACGTTCTGGGTGCGTGTGGACTTCATTTGACTCACCCTTGGGCACGCCATGGCCGTAGTACAGGCATACGCCGAGGTTGTACTGTGCCTCGGCGTGACCAGCCTTAGCTCCAAGGTGTTCATAGGAGGCTGCGAGAGGCCACGAGAAGCCCTCAAGAGAATGACAAAGCGAGCCTCCTGCGAGGCAAGAAAAACTATGCAAGTGTGTCAGCCAGCAGGGGCTTTTCGCCAGCCGACCTGGGGAAAGCGAAGGTGCCCTAAGATGGCCCGAGCCGGCCGGGAGACTGCCCGATAACGAACCCCTTCAGATCAGGCCCAAGAGCCGCCCAGACGTCTCCAAGATTGTTCAACCGACACCTCTGTTGAATGGAGCTCCGTAGACCTATCACGCCCAAGACGGTCGCGAGACCCCCGACGGTGCCCCAGCTGGCCCCCAACAGACTTCCCACAGGCTTTCATGAGGGCTACAGGAAGTACCCAACAAGCATCCCAGAAGCCGCGGATGTCCTTGAAGACGGAGGACGGATGAGGTTGAAGAGGGGACCAGGAGGAAGGACAAAGGCAGAGAGGAGAACCAGGCTGTAGAGAGCGTCGCAGACCCACACACATTCAGATAACGCGCTGAACTGGACCGAATCATACACTCGACTACGCTGCTGTCATGGCACGATGGCGGGGTTTGCCCAAGGCAACTGGATAACGGGACTGCTTGTACCCGGCGGTGTCGCAGTCCATCTTGTTGACGCCGATGCAGATCTGCTTCACACCCAACAGATTGATCAAGCGGGAATGCTGGCGAGTCTGCCCCTGGATCTCGCCAGCCTTGTGGTTGCCCTTGGCGATGGCGGTGGTGAAATTACCGTCGGCTGGCACCATGATGAGCGCAACGTCCGCCTGGGAAGCGCCGGTGATCATGTTCTTGATGAAGTCGCGATGGCCGGGGGCATCGATGACGGTGTAGTGCCACTTCTCGGTGTAGAACTCCTTTGTGGTGCAGGCGATGGTGACGCCGCGCTCGCGCTCCTCCTTCTGCCGGTCCATGTAGAAGGCGAACGCGAAGGAGCCCTTGCCGAGGCGCTCGGCCTCAGCCTTAAGCTTCTCCAGCTCGCGCTCAGGGAGACCGCCCAGCTCGAAGATGAGGCGACCAGTCGTCGTGCTCTTGCCACTGTCGACGTGCCCGCAGATCACAATGGAGAGGTGCTCTTTCTCAGAGTTTGCCGGCATGGCTGATCGACCTGCGGGTCAATAGGCTTACGCCACTACCTAATCTCAACCTTGAGCCGCGATACCTCCGCTGCAATGCGCATGCTTCAGCTCGACTCTAGCGCTTTTGGAAAGTTCACGACGAGGCGCAGCAGACTCCAAAGGACTGAGACGAGATCAGTCGGAGGGGCAGCCGGCTCTGGAAGGGCATACGACGGAGGCAGGATGAGGACAAGGTCGGGCGAGGTGTACTACACGTACATCGGGCATGGACGACTGTAGGCGGGTCTGGAAGATGTACCTGGCGCTGCGACCTTTCCTGAGCGTTTTCGAACGCTCTGAAGCGGTTCATAAAATCACAAGCGCATACTCGTCAACATGTGGAGGCCCACACGGATTTCTTGGATCGGCGCTGGGCCCCCTCACAGGCGCGCTCCGCGCGCCATTGGCAACGGCGGAGGCGCCGCCAGGAGGGGGTCCATCGCCGATCCAGAAATCCTCATCCTAAGGCATGCCTGAGGACAGATGGTGCTGGAGCGACAGACGGTTACCAGAATTCAGAACGGAGTAGGGAGTGCTCGTAAAACACGGGGGGCTCACTAGGACGCAAGCAATGGGAAGCGCATGGAAGGAAGTGGGGCTCGGTTAGAGGGAACTGCATGCCAGGGCAACAGGGCAGGAGACGGAGACGAGACGAGCCCCAGATTCGTGCGCGCTCCGCCAGGGAACCCGCCCGTGCCCATTGGGGCATGGGCTGGAGGCCGTAGCCTCAGCAAAAAAGGTACTAATTCAACCACTACGCCAGTGGCCATCCCCTGGGCGAGAGCGAGCACCAGGGCTCTCGAGCCAGCTTCTGTACCTGTTGTTCGTTGGCAACCTACAGTGGCGAAACTACGCAGTGGGGAGGGAGCAGGAGTCGGAACATGCGAAGGAGAAGGAAGAGGACAACTAGGAACTGGGCATGCTCTGAGAACACAACGAAGCCCCCTCGGGTTACGAACCGCTCGGGGAACAAATTGGTGGAACAACTACCAAGAGACAAGCTTAAGACGAACACTTGGTGAATAATAGCCATCCAATGATCCGCCACTGTGCCCCCTTGCACGCTGAGGGGTGAAATAATGCACAAGTCTGCCTGGTAGGGCTTGCGAATTCTAATAACAAGCCGCTCCTCCCTCTACCCGCAGAGAGTTGCGTGCATTCCCCCTGCTCACCAAGGCCACTTCGATCGTGCTCGCTCGATGATGGTACATTTCTCGCATGGCAGCTAATTCTGCCCCCCCCCCCTACACGTGTGCCAGCTCGACGATGGTGCACTTCCCACCACATGGCAGCTAATGCCTGAGGCCCCCATCTACGCGTACCCGCTCTAGGATGGCGCATTTCCCGCACCATCCTCGCGTGCCCGCTCGAGGATCGTGCACTTCCTGCGTGGCAGCTATTGCCTGAACCCTTAATTCCATGCGCGCCCGCTCGAGGATTGCGCACTTCAGCATGGCTGCTCGCATCCGCTCGAGTGTCATGCGCGTCCCGCATGTCCAGGCGCTGCTTACAAGCGCCCTAAGACCTCCAAAGAAACGATCCTCCGTTTAAACAATGGATCTGCGTCTCGAGCTTCCAAGACGGCCCGCGCAGGCAACCAAGGACACCAAGATGGCCCAAGATGCCTCGAAGACAACCAACGATGGCCCCGAAGCGGCCGAATACCGCTTCACGACGGCCCAATATGCCTCCAAGAGGGCCCCGAAGGGGCCACAAGAGGACCTCCAGCAGGGTCCGAAGCAGCCAACACCATTGATGTCCAATCGGTGCTTCAATGTATTTCGCATTCTCGACTTTTCGGGCGGCCGTCAGCTCAAGACTGCCAACGAGGACTCCACGATGGCCCACGAGGCATCCAAGATGGCGTCCCGTGGGACCCAAGACGGCCCTAAGACCCTTAGACGGCCCAAGCTGGCGCCAGAACGGCCCCGAGGCAGCCTCCATACGGCCGACGGCCAAGAGGACCCCAAGACGGCAAGACGGCCCAAGATAAGCCAAGCCGGCGTAGAAAGGCTTCGAGACGGCACAGGAGGGCCCGAACGGACCACAACTACTCTCTCACAGAAGGTATAGACAGCCCCATAACGGCGAAAACAAGTTTCATCACCATCATCATCATCATCATCATCATCATCATCACCATCATCATGACCACCACCACCAGCACCGCCACCACAACCATCATCATCATCACCATCACCACCACCATCACCATCAACATCATCATCATAGCATCATCATCATCATCATCATCATCATCATCAGCATCATCATCATCATCATCATCATCATCGTCATCATCATCATCATCATGATAATCATCATTTTAATCGTCATCGGCATCGTCATCATCATCAGCATCATCATTATCATTATCATCATCAGCATCAGCATCATCATCACCACCACCGCCATCATCATCAACATCATAATCATCGTCGGCCTCATCCTCATCCTCATTATCCTAATCATAATCCTCATCAGCATCATGATCATCGTCACCGTCATTGTCGGCATCATCATCATCACCATCATCATCATCAGCATCACGATCATGATCGTGATCATCATCGTCAGCATTAGCATCAGCATCAGCATCATCTTCATCAGCATCATCATCGTCGTTAGCATCGCCGTCGTCGTCATCATCACGCTCAGAACCATCACAAGCATCAGCAGCATCAGCATCACAATCATCATATTTATCAGCACCAGCATAACCACCATCACCATCATCATCGTCATCAGCATCGTCATCATCACCATCATGATCAAACTCATCATCATCACACTCAGCAGCATCGTCAGCAACATCATCAGCATCATCATCAGCATCGACATCATCAGCAGCATTATGATCATCAGCAGCAGCCGCATCATCATCACCCCTCTCCTCCAAGTCCTCCCCTCCTCCACCTCGTCGTCGTCGTCGCCGTCGTCTCCAGCATCAGCGTCGGCATCAGCTTCAGCGTCATCATCACCAACATCACACACATCATCATGATCACCATCATCACCATCATCATCATCATCATCATCATCATCATCATCATCATCCTCACCATCATCACCAAAATCACCATCACCATCATCCTCCTCCTCCTCCTCATCATCATCATCGTCATCATCCATCATCGTCGTCGTCATGCCCTGACGATGGCGGTCACCAAACAGCATCTACGAAAATTGTCGCCAATTCGGTTTAGCCACCTCCGCAGCGGTTCCATTGGAGCCTCTTATGGACTTACATCGCCTGGTGGCTGTGTCCGATGACAAAACCATTTGCATGTGAAGGTTCTCATGTCTAACCGAACGGGCTTCCGTCTCAGAAAGCGATGGAGGAAGTGCGCCAGCGGATGATTTCAATCTGCAAGTTGTCAGGTCGAGGTAGTTAGGCGGCCTGAGGTGCCCCCCGTGCATTAAATCATATGCGCTGGTGGCGCTCCTCGATTTCTATCCTGTTTGGCGATGAAAATCCGCCGTCGTGCCTCTGGGCACAGAGTGGGCGGGTCCTCAGGTCCTCTGCCAAACCCCTGGAACCTCAGTCCTCGTTCCCGAGGAGTCTTTAAAAGGCCGGGGGCCAAATTTCCGACATTTGGCGGGGCTCCTGCGTGCCCCCCGGGCTCCAGGAAATATTCTCGCACGATTTGCGCCGGCCCGAGCGGGCCCGAAGACGTCGCCTCACGAGTGTGCGCGGCGCTAAAGCGAGAGCCACATGTTTGAAACCCACCCGCACCCCATCTGTGAAACTGTTGCCAATGTTGTAGCTACAGGATCATAATGGTGATGTATCAAGCGAAATGCCCAGCCCACCCTTTCGACAGGCCTCGGGGTGCGACAGGGAACAGTTATATAAGGAGAAGGAATGGAGGGTGAGGAGGAGGCGGAGGAGAAGGCGGAGGCGCCTCTCAGAGACGCCTCTTAGAGACGCCTCTAAGAAACCTCTCAGAGACACCTCCCAGAGACGCCCGTAAGACGTTTCTCAGAGATGCCTCTTAGAGACGCCGCTAAGACGCCTCTCAGAAACGCCTCTCAGAGACGCCAATAAAGACTCCTCTCAGAGACGCATCTGAGCGACGCCCGTAAGGACGCCTAGGCCTCTCAGACGCCCTGCCCGTTAGACGCCTTTAAGACGCCCGCGGGGCTTCTCATGGAGGTTGGTTGAAATTCATATTACAAGTTTTGGAGTTAGTACCGAAGTGGTTGGAACTAGTACTGACATGGTTGGAATTGGTTCTAGTTGGATGTAAGATAGATGTCCCATTTAACAGGTCCGGGGGGTCCCCGGAGATAATCCCCAGGGTCCCTGGGGGTGGGGGGGGGTCCGGGGGGTTCTGACCCTTCCCCCGCCGGGGGATTCCCCCTTCGGCTTTCGCCTCCCAGACGCCCCCGAGGAGGCAGACTGCTCTCCTCCTCCTCCTCCTCCTCCTCCTCCTCCTCCACTTCCTTCTCCCGCTCCTCTTTCTCCTCTTCCTGCTTCTCCTGTTTCTCCTCTTCTCCTCCTCCTCCTCCTACTCCTCCTCCTCCTCCCCCTCCTCCTCCTCCTTCTCCTCCTCCTCCTACTCCTCCTCCAACTATTATTCCTGCTCCTCCCTCCTCCCCCTCCCCGTCTCCGTTCCCCTCCTCCTCCTTCTCCTCCTCCTCCTCCTCATCATCATCATCATCATCCGCCTCCGCCCCCTCCTCCTCCTCCTTCTCCTCCTCCTTCTCCTCCTCCTCCTCCTCCTCCTCCTCCTCCTCCTTCTCCTCCACTTCTTCCTCCTCGTCCCTACACTGCCCGCTCCATGTCCTGAGCCTGCGGCAGGGTCATCAACTCTTCGTCGTCGTGGTCGTCGTCGTCGGCCTTCTGGGTCGGCGGCACCAGCCGCACGGCCTTCACAATACTTTGGGATTCATAATTGCACGAACGCATGGCTTCAGCGAGCGGCCCGCAATTCTCCAAGAGGATGGCTGGCCCTGCGCCAGAGGAGCCAGGGCCGCACGCAGCAATCGGGACAGGCTTGCCACAGGCGCCCACGGAGGCACCATAACAGAAAACCGACCGAGCTCGCACATCGCGCCCCGCGATGCACGATATCTTCTCAGAACCATCATGACAAATACCCCCCTGAGAAAGACAGCCCCCAGGTCCAGACCGCGATGCGCGGTTATCTTCGCGCCCTCGAAAGCCATCCCCACACCCGCGGGGAAAACCTCGGCCGCGCTGGCCGACCGAATCATCATTCCCGGGTGGGGATGGGTGGCGTCTCCTCCGGGGAGGGCGCCAGCACCAATCCCCTGCCAGCACCAATCTCCGCCGAGGGGGGCATGTTGGGAGAGGAGAGCCACACTGCCCTGTCCCAGTAGGGGTTCTTTTGCTCTGGCAATGTTAAGCGAAGCCGCAACTGTTGAGCGGTAACGTGGCTTCATTGTCATGCTCCTGTCCCCAACCCCTGCCTGTACGACTCGAGAAAACGGGGGCACCCCTGCAGACCTGGACATCCGGCGGCCAGACATCTCGATCACTTCCGTGGGGCTGGGGTCTCATCCCGGCCTGTTTTTTAATCGTCCTCTGGGGTCCAACATTGCAGCCTCGGAAAGACCGGCATGGCGAAACAACAGCGGTCTCAATTCTGCCGAGCGGCTGGATGACTATGGAGGCAATTCCGGCGTTCGACAACGGGGGCAGAATAACCGTGGAACGAAGAAGCGTGCGCCTTTCGTGCAGTTGCTGGGCCCACGATGACAGTCCAGGTGCCGCTAGCTGAGGGCCCTTGTAGGGCCACCCTCCTGCCATCCTCCATCCCACCCCGCTCACTGCCCCCCCCCGTCGCCATCTGCCCGAGCAGAGCGCGCGCTTGGCCCGCCGGCCTCGCGCGGCGCAGGCTGAAAGCGGCAGCGCGCGGCGCGCGCAGGCACGGCGCGCGGCGCGCGCAGGCACGGCGCCCGCGCGGTTGGTGGGGGGGCAGCCAGGGACGAGTGGTCGTCGTCGTACCAGGAGGAGAACTCGGAGGTCTCGGAGGGCGCCTCGCCCGGGGGGTCCGTCCCCGCAAGAGTTGTGGCCGGGGACTCGCCGCCTGCCCTCCTCCGCCTCCCCTCCCTATAGAAGATCAGGCACCCGCACAACAGACACAGCTCGGAGGTTTTCGGAGGTACGCGCAAGTTTTGCTTGGATCGGCGCTCGGCCCGGGGTCTTGCGCGGATCCTATCCTGGAAATTCGCGCGGACCTCGTCTTCTTCGACTCTCGCCGCCTGCCTTCCGACTGTCTCCTTCCGTCCTCCGTCGCGACTCCCTGCAAATGACTGCCCCAACAACACCAGATAACAATCGGATGGCCGGCGCGCCCTGCCTTGCCGTTGCTCGATCGGTTCACCGGCGTCTGCTCCAGCGCCGGGCTGCCATCGGCGCTCGAGGAGGCGGCCAGGTTGCCGCTGCCTGGCCGGAGGGGGGGGTAGAGGCATGGCATGAGAGTCAACGCGTGCTCACCCAAGGGGGATGCGGAACGCAGATCGGCTTGGGCCCCAGGTCTGGGTGCTGGTGGCGGTGGACGGCGGCATACCAGTCAACGCATGCTCACGCAAGGGGGGAAGGAGGGAAGGGGGGGAGGGAGCGAGGGTAGGGAGCGAGGCGCGGGACCCAGAACCTCAGCCTCAATGCCAGGGGGTCCCCCTGCGTGACGCAGGTGGGGACCGACTCGGCTGCCTCTGGGCCGAGGGGAGGGGGAGGGGAGGGGGACGGCGGAGGGTGGACACGGCAGGAGGGAGGGGGCGGGGGCGGAAAGGGGGAGGCCCAAAAGAGACGGAGGACCAGCTTTCTTCCAGGACCCCTGTGTCGAATGCTGTCGGCGGCGCGCAAGCGGCCCCAGCTTGCCAATCGTTGCGCAATGCGGTGCGACAGTGAGGACCTGCGCGCTGAGGTTGGGCCCTCCCCTCGCCCCCCAAAGACGAGCATCACGAGGTCACTCTGGCAGGATTCTGGCAGTTCGGGACGATTCGGACATCCCCGGAACGCTCTCAGCGAGGCGTAGTTGCTGGAACGCATCCATTGGGAGAAGAGAAATAAGAGGAATGGATGAAAGGAGGGAGGTCCCCCTGCTGGCGCGGCCGTTCTCTCCAGACAGCCGACGATGTGTGTGTGTGTGTTGTCAATACGCGGCTCCAAATGCCGCATCCAATCTTGCCCAGGTACTTGTCACCTCCCCTCCATACTTGATGGTCCCAGGGCCCGATAACGAGCCCCGAAGGCAGAAGCCAAGGAAAAACGCCCAGCTTCTCCTCCTCTCCCCACTCCTCCCGTGCAGTCGAAGCTGCAGCTTGTGTCAAGCCTCCTGCTGGCGCTCACGCTCACAAAGGCTGGGAATGCCGCGCCTGCTGCCGCATGCGCCGCTTCGCTTTCAACATCAAGGGCGAGGCCGCTCGGTGCGCGCTGCACCGCGCTGATGGCCGACGGCCCCTCCTCTCTCTTGCGTCTCACCGCTTTCGTTTCCACGCCTGTCGCAGAACCTGATCCCTTCAGCTGATCCCTTGGAGACGTGACAAGGCCCGAAATTTACCGCGAAACGCGCCGGGCGCCCACGGAAACTATGTGCGAGATGTCATCTGCGGCACGGCGGGATACAGGCCCTGGCAATCCACGACGGCGTCCCATGCGCAAGCGATCCGACTCGATGGCGGTAGCCGACAAGCACGGGCGGCCAGGAAAACGACGCAAGGGCAAGAAACTGCAAGCGCAAAACTGCCCGCAGAAAATTGCTCGCGCGATCGTGTGCACACGAGATGGCCCCATAGCTGCCGTCCAGAACGGCCGGGCGAAAAGGCACCCGCGAGCAATTTCGTGCGCAAATTTTGTGTCGCATGTCGTGCTGGAGGTCGTGCAGCAATTCGTGTTTCGTTTCGTCTTCGTGCAGTGTGAATTTCGTGTTGGGGCGGGAATCATTTCGAGTTCGCGCGGGAACAATTTCGCCTTCGTTCGGAAACAATGTCGCGTTCGCGCGGCCGCGCCTTCGTGTTCGTGCAAGAATGCAGCACCGCGGCCTCTTACCAGGGGGCATAAGAGAAGCAACGCATGCCACGCGGCCTCTGTCGCACTCGCAAACGACACCCGGCGCAATCAAAGTAGCCCGGGGAAGGATTTCGTGCGCGCCGCCTTTTCGCTACCAAGAGTTGGACACCTATCCTTTGACAACTGGGCTTTGGAGCCGTGCCTCACGCTCCCGTGCAGCCGAATGCTGTTCTCTGGCTCTCCAGATCCCTGGCGGCCAAGGTCGTCCCTGGCACGCCACGCAAGCAGCGCAGAGAGGCCTCTCGCACGCTGGGTGCCACCAGCACGACGCTCAGCGGGGACCCCTGACCAGGAGGGCAAAAACAGCACGTGTACCTATCTGACTTCAAGTTCCAATCGGAGTTTTGAGCAGTCCTGGTAGGTCAATGGGCACGGAGGGCTGTCTGTAGATTGGAACTATCACACATGGATCCTGGTCGCGCAACGACCACCCGGGGAGGGGGTCGGGCAACCTCGGGGTGCAGATTGAGTACAGGCGCATCGTGCGATGTCTGGATTCTTCGCGGCGCGCACAAAAGGGGCGGCGCTAGGGGGGCAACCTTCCCCCAAAAACGGTGAGGGGGGGCTTCGATCGAGGCCCGCCGCCGTTTTCAGCTTCTCGGTGCCCTCGGAAGACCGCGGGACTGGCACAGAAGGACTCGGAACGCAACGCCAACCCCAGGGAAGGCGTCGAGAGATCCGAGGGTCACTGCTGTTTTCCGTTGATATCAATGCTGCTCACCACTCACCAAACATGATAGCCGGCGAGAAACCAAAATGGTCCGATATTGCACTGTGGATGTGTAGGCTGTTTGGTTGAAGTTGTGGCGCAGACTAAATTGTCCAATCTATTTGGTGTAAGCTATGCGGCGCAAACTATACTTTGGCAAGCAATGGTGTGTAAGAGGTGTGGTGCAAATTAGAGGGTGCAAGCTACGCGGTACGCGGTGTAACCTATGTGGAGTAGCCTGCGCGGTGCAATGTATTTGGTGCTAGTGGTGCTAGCTATGTGGTCGACACTACGTAGTGCAATCCACATTGTCGAACTTGAGATCATCTACTCCAATGTTCATACAAACATCCCATCCTCCCTCTCGCATCTTGTGTGGCAAAACCAATGCGGCCAGGCTTGCGATTACTGACTGGCACTTGTCAGCGCATCCCTGCGGCCGCGATGACGCGGGCACTCTCCCGCGCAGGGCGGCCAGCTGATTTGAAACACCTGCTGCGACCGTCCCAGCGCGTCTCTGAGGACGCGCTTACTGAAGGAAACGTTGCAGCGCGTCTCCAAGGCCGCGCTTGTGCGGGCGGGACTTTCAGTGCGAGTCGGTGACTCGGGAAAACGCGATATCATGACGACGTTGGCAACCGCGGCAGCAATGATGATACTAACGATGATGACGCTGACGAAGGCAACGCCAATTACGGCACCATTGCCGAAAAATACAGTAAAGACGATGGTATCCATGCGCCGGAGATGAAGATGATTGGCTGATGCCGACGGCGCTGGCGGCGATTGACGGTGATGATAACGGCAGTAACGCGGTGGCGCCGATGAGGGTGCTCAGGGACACGCGCACAAAATACAGCAAGTCTGGTGCACAGCATGCTGTGAAAAACGTGTTCTTGTTACATCCGTGCTTGAGGAACTCTACCTTGAACTGCTTCGAACACCTGGCTGTTGAAGGAAATCGACACGCGCGCGTGGCGGCGCGCGCGTGGTCCGCATGATATTATTTGGTACGGAGTCGTGCACCGAGCGAATGAATGCTAGACCAACACCCTTGGGAAATAAAAAAGCCTCAATGCCTTCGCGACTTGGGCTGGACACACGTCGCCGGATGTTTTGGTCCTCCCTCCTCCTCCTCCTCCTCCTACTCCTCCTCCCCCTGCTCGTCCTCCTCCTCCTCCTTCTCCTCTTTCTCTTCCCCCTATCATCCTTCAACTCCTGCGCCGCCTGGCCCTGCCGACTGCATGCAAAAGTAGCCCCACAAGCAAGATCGACCTCTGGTGCGTGGCTGCGTGGCTTACGGGAGGACGCCAGGGCGGGGTGGTAAAAGGGGGGGGGGGGGAGCGCAAGTCCACGCATCAGCCAGCACTGGGTGTGGGGGGGGGGCATGTGGGCCCGTCCCCGCTCAGGGTCTCCCTCACGCGTAGCCTATCCTGATGATTACCATCCGTCCCCTCCCCTGCCTCGGCCTCGGCCTCTTCATCCTCCTCCTCGTCCTCCTCCTCCTCCTCCTCCTCCTCCTCCTCCTCCTCCTCCTCCTCCTCCTCCATGGCGGCGCGCACAAGGGGGTGGCTCGAGGGGGGCGCCCTTCTAAGAAAGCGGGAGACATTCCAAGAAGCAAGGGGCTTCTGCTTGGAACCTCATGAAGCCTGCTCGGAAACCAGGGAAGCCCTTCTAAATGCCCCTGCCGGCTGAGAAGCCCCCCGCATTCTTAGATGGCAGCCCCACTCGCGCTGCCCCCATTGTGCGCGCCGAAAACCTCCTCTTCCCCCCACAGCTTTGCTTCGCGCTGCGATGGAACTCGGTGCCGTTGTCGGTGCAACGTGGCGCTGTCAATCAAAAAACTATATCGCCAATCCAACTCTCTGGTCTCGCATCCAGCTGGTTCGAAGCACGGCTCAAGTACGAGCGCGCGTCTGGCTGCGCCCTGCGCTCATTTGCCCTTGAAAACGATGTTCGGGAGAACGAACACCGCGAAGAAGACACCTGCAGGAACGATCTACAGCACAAAAGCGTGATAACGAAGATAAAGAGGAGGAGGAGGATGCGCACGACGACGACGATGACGAAAGAGAGAAGGCCAGAACAAGGAGAGCAACCGAAATTGCACACTTACGCGAGCATACATTTTGATGTGCGATAAAAGGCCCTGGTGGAAACGGGCCCTGGATCTCCAAGGGTCCCCCACTGGCTTATATCCCGAGCCTTGTTTCTACGGCCTGGCAAGCCAGGGAGACCCTCCGCTCCCAGAAATCCGCATCTGGCGCTTTGCTCAGGACCCATTTCTCCACAGCGATGCGGTGCTGACCTCCCCACCGAGCATCGGTCGTCTCCAGCCTCCCCAACACGGGGGGCCGGGGAATCCCGATCCCCCCACACAGATCGCACCCCGACTCATCTCTTGACGGCCCCAACTCCCGAAAACGGCCCCCGAAAGCCGAAACCTGAAAACAACAATCCAGCTTGATTTGAGCTGAATGCGCTGGATGGAACACGATACCAGCCCGGTGAAGACCCAACCATGCAGCTGCGAGTCCCACACCGCAAACGGAACGAAGGAAAGGCGAACAAACCGCAAACAGCGCCGGGCGCGGCCCCCCACCCATATGCAGCGCGCCACAGCAAGGGCGACACATGGGGCAGCGCCACAGAAAAGCGGGTGGCCCCTGGCGGAGCCCCACACGGGGCTACGAACAGCGCCAGGGGCGTGCAGACATGAGCGCGGTGGCGGCGCGCATGCTCTCCCACAGGAGCCCCCCTGCGGAGCCCCCCACGCGGCCAGGAAACGTGTGAAGTGTGAGCCCAACCGGGCGCGGCGGCTGCACGCGCGCCTTTCCACTCGGGTTTCTCGTGGATTTCCCTACGGGGCCACGAAACGTGTGAAGGGTGAGTCGACATGGGCGCGGCGGTGGCATGCGGGCCATCCCACTGGGGATTTCGGTGGAGCCCCGTCTTCGGTAGAACTTCCAACGGCAACACGAAATTCGTAATGAATGTGCCGAAATGGGCGCGGCGGTGGCATGCGGGCCCCCCCACCGGGGAGTTCGGTGGAGCTCCGCGCGGGGCCGCGAACCGTGTGCTGGGCGTGCCGACATGTGCGGCGGTGGCACGCGGGCATTTCCACTGGCGCATTCGGTGGAAACCTTACGTGGCCACGATTTGTTTCAGGGGTGCGCCGGAATGGGCGCGGCGGTGGTATGCGGGCCCTCCGAACGGACTCTTCGGTTGAGCTCCTCACGGGACGGGGCAACCAACCTTGTAAGGGGTGTGCCGAAATTGGCGCGGCGGTGGCACGCGGACCCTCCCACTGGGGCTTTCGGTGGAACTCCTTCGAGGCCGCGAAATGTGTGAGTGGTGTGCGAACATGGGCGCGGCGGAGGCCGATGTTGATGCTAATGCTGATGCTCGTGCGGTTGATCGTGATGATGGTGTGGCGGCTGCTGGCGCGACTGAGGATGATTATGATGATGCCAACGGCGGTGATGACAAAGTTGATGATGATGATGATGATGATGATGATGATGATGAGCGAACTCCGCACAACGACGCGTGGCCAGACACTGTCGCCAGACACTTCACTTTTCATGACCATCAAGACATTTATTTTTTGGACGGGTACAACCTGCAAAGAAAGTGGAACATCTCGTCCCCACGGAAACACAAACCTATTTGAGAGTCCCTGACAAAGCGGGGTGGGTGAAGAGGGCGCAAGAGCGAATCTGGGACGGAGCCAAACAAGAGAGGCCACAGGAGGCAGTGTCGGCACGGGGCTCAAGAACAGGATCACCAAACCCCCACACCCGGACGCGTGGCCAAACCAATCTGTTCTTGTACATCAGAGCATTTCTCGCTGGGTGGGTGCAACAAGAGACTTCACAAACAAACCCGACCAAAACCATTCGTCCCCGAGAATGTCCGAACTGGCATCTGGCCCATGTCAACACAGAGGACGGGACAAATTATTAAGTTGAACTCTTTCGTCGCCGTTCCAGAAAGCTCGGCAAACCGCTCAGACAGCTCAACCCCAAATAACGAAAACGGCGAACCAAAGGTCTCGGCAAACTGTGGGCCGCGCGGGCGCCGCAGGACGCCGGTCAACACCGAAGGCGCGCAAAACCGAACACACCACAAGATTTTCGTCTCGCCCGCGGCCGTGGAAACTACAAGGCAAAATCACAGTGGACCCACCCCCTGGTCTACTGACCCTTTGAAGTATTCCTGCAAGCGCCCCTTTACAAAAACTTCGGGGCAGACGACGGACGCGGGGTGCCACGTGTTTAAAGCGGCGCTCGAAACTTTGATGAGATGGTACACGCCTTCGCTGGCGTTAAGTGTGCAGCGCAGATATGCAATCCCATGTGCGCCGCTCGGTATCGCGCGGAAACTTCGCGCTGATCCCGCGGGCCGCGCGGGGGTCGACAGGCCCAATGAACCGCGGGCAGATCGCGCAAATAACCGTTCACACACGCAATGGAGCACCCGCTTGAATTCGAAAGCCGCGTGCTGCTCGCACCTATGCAGAAGCCCGCCCCTGCGAAAACTTTCCCGTTTTCCTCGAAGCTGAACCGGGGCACTTTCGGAGTTGGCTCGCAACGGGCGCGGCGCACTTGACGGCGAAAAGGCGGTGGCCGCGAGAGCCTCGGCCACTTTTCAGGAACGGCCGCACCTTTATTGCTGCGACCTCGGGCCACTCCGCAGCCGCCAGCGGAGCCTCGCTCGGCAGCTCCGGGCGCCGACGTCCTTGGCGCAGCGCGAGCTGCCGCCCGGGTTGCGGCGCAGCCGCTCGCTGATGCCCAGCGGCGGCGCGCCCGGCGCCAAAACGGCGCGGCTCGCCGCCGCCGCCGCGGGGGCGCCCGGCAGGGCCCCCATCCGCTCCCCGAAGCGCCGGGCGAAGTCGGGGCCGCCGATCAACTGCAGACGGGTGCCCGGTGCACGCGCGATGCGCTGTCGCATCGGAACGCGGCCGCCGCCCTGCCCCCTGGCCACCTCATGGAGGGCTGCCCCCGCGCCGGCGCCCATGATCTCACGCCGCGCCAACGCCGAGCACGGGTGCGGCAGCGGGCCGAGAGCCCCGCCCAGGGCCAATCAAAGCCTTCGGGGCTACGCCAGCGCGGTCCGAGGGCGGGCGCAGCATGCCGCCCTGGGCCAGCCGCGGTGCCGCGGCGGACTCCGTGCCCATCGGCAGCAAGCTGCCTCGGATGACGGCCAACGCCCACAGGCCGCGCAGCGGCTCCTGCGACCCGCCGCGGGTTCGCCTGCGGTCGCCCGCCACGGCCGGGCGAGCCTCGAAAGAGTTGCCGTGTTTGGCCGCCCCCGGGATCGGCCGCAGAAGCTGCGGCGCTGCTGCCGGCCCAGGGCCCCCCCTCATCTCCACGCCGTCGACAAAGAGCGCGCCCATGTGCTTGGTGGCCGGTTGGTCCAGCCACTTGCCGGAGATATCCTGCAATCTGTAGTCGTCCGCCCAGAGCGCACATTTCCGCGCTCGCTCCCTGAAGGTGGCGCGCGTAGGCGGCTTGACCATGTTGGTCTGCAAGAGCTTAACCAAGGCTCGACGTCGCTCAGCGCGCGGCCGAAGCGGGCGAACCTGGCGCCCGCTCGCTGCGCCCGCAGCGCCTCGACCCTCAACGCCCCGCGCCCAACCGGAGTCGCCGCCGCCGCCAATGCCTCGTCGCGGCCCCGCTGGGCGGCGGCTTCTCCGAGGGATTTGGCCCGCGACGTTGCAGCGCTGGTCTGCGCCTCGTCGGCCCCGCCGCCGCCAGCGCGCCGCCCGTCAGACGCGCGGGAAAATGGCCGGCGCCCAACTCCTCGGCTGCCCGTGTCGGCTGATTGAACTCGCTCGGGGCCCAGCGAACAGATTCAAACGGCGCCGCCAGGATGCTCGAGGCTGTCCTCACTCAGCGCATCTGGTTCAGCGCGCAGTGGGAAAACTGCCTCATTTTTTCAAATGCAAGGTTTGCGCTCAAATAAGACTCAAACCATCGCGCAGCGATAGGGCGACGCGCAACAGAGATGCCACTCTGTGGAGGCGGCGGCGAAGCCCGCAGAGTTTCAACCTCCACGACCGATCTCGTCGAAGACGTCTCCGCGCAGCGAGCGCTTCGCCTCGCGAGCAGGCCCGGGCGCTGGCACCGAGCACTCCCCGCCCCGTTCATCGTCGCGGCTGGTCTCGGGAGCGTGGCGGCGCGCCGGCGCCGCCCCCTCCGCCTGGCAGCGCCGGCGCACCATGCGCGCGGCCGCCGCCCGCGCGGCCTCCTGGTTCCACGACTTCTCCGCGACCGCCGCGTCACCGAGGCCGCTCCCGTCGACCTCCCCCGCGCCCGTCGAGGCGTCTGTCGCCGGCGCGACGGGGCTCGAGCGCAGCTTCGCGTCGACGCAAGCGACGGCGACCACGCGCGCGGCCGCTGGGCGCTCGGCGACCACTTCAGGCCACGTCCGCCAGCGCCGCGAGACTGCTGGGCTCGCGAGGCGGCGCTCGCTAGGGAACACCGAAAGCAAGCCCGTCTGAGAATGGCCGCCCACGAGTCGCAGCCCAGCAGCGACGCCATATCGTCGCCACTGCAGAAGCCGCGGCCCGCCACTTCCAGCGCGGCCAACCGCGAGCGCCGGATGCGATCCTCGCTCATGGACACGCGTCCTGCGGCGTAGTTGAACGCCAGGCCTGTGATACCCTGGGCTTCAGAGTTTGCGAGGGTGCCCTTGCGCTTCAGGCTGCTGCTATCCAGCTGCTGGTGCACCGATGGAGGAGCTCGCCGCCTCTTTCGCAGCCGACCGCGGCCGCCCTGGGCGGCGGCGCCGGCCTCTGGCGACACGTCGGCCGCCCTGCGCCTGTCCTGGATGATCCGCCCCCCGAGAATGCCCGCGGCCAGCATCTGAGACGCCGCCGACGCTCGGCAAAAATACAGCCCCCAACTCCACCCGGCACGCCATGCCGTCACCAGCGGTGGCGCCTTCGTCAAGTTCGCGATGTCCAGCTCCAGCTCAGGACAATACTTCGCTGGCGCATTCAATTTACATTGAAGCGGCGAACGCGTCTCGTCGAGGCCAGTTGGGGGCTCAACGCGATGAAAGGCCGCCTCGACGCCCGCAAGGCACAGGGGCAGGTCATCCGAAACGCGAACCTTCACGTCACGCCGAAAGGCCGCTGATGGCAACGCCGTGGCGTCGAGCTCTTAAGATTGCCGATGATAGGCCCGCCGGCCTGGGATCAGGTCGCCTGACTTCTCCGCGAAGAGCAACCCCAGGGCCCATGCGCGGCGCGGGAATGACATCATACTTGCTGCGCGCCGTTCGCCCAAGAGGCGCGCGCAACGGCGAGGGGGCCGCGTCGGCTTCTCTTCTGAGTAAGCCGCGACGGGCCATCGATCCCGATCCCGACCGGGGTCGCGCGGCGGGCGCCGACGCCGACCGCGCCGCGCCCCGCGCGGATGGCCCGCGAACGACTCCGAGGCGTCGCGCCTGAGAGCGCAACTGGGCAAGCTCACGCGGCCTCCGGCGCGCGCGATGGACTTCGAGGGGCCGCGGTCGCGGGCGGGGGCACTTCGGCGCAGCTGCGCAAGGGCCGCCGCTAATGCGCATGGCCCGCCATGGTCCTTCACGCGCTCGCCCCATCGCTCAACGCCGCGGCCCTGGCCCGGGAAGTGCGCGGTGATGTCGCCCGATGCGTCGCGGCCGCGCAACCAGTTCGAGCTGCGAGTGGCCCCGGCGCCCCGGCGCGACGCGCAGGATCGATGGCGATCATCGCAGCGACGGAGGCGAGCTGAACAATGGAAGCCGCCGAGATCCCGATCGACCCATAGCGCCACGGGAGCAGAGGTTAGCCCCCGCAGCGCAGACATCCCCCATCGATGGCCCGACTGCCCCGCGGCGCTCCCCGGCCCTGCTGCGCTCGGTTTGCCCGCCCCCTCCGGGTCGACATCCGCGACCTTGCCCATCGAAGCCTTACTCTCGCTCGTGCGCTCATCTGCATGATTCTGGAGCCTGGCGTCGCCGCCGCCCCCGCTGCCACGTCCTCCGTCGAAACGAGCAGCATTCTTCACCTCCAACACTTTGAGCCTTTCCTTTAAGACGCCTGCCTCAACGTGGAGCCACGTAGGTGGACAGTGCGGGGGAGATCGTTTTCTTGCCCCTTGCTTTCGCAGTGCTAAGATCGATGTTCCCATCCTCGGTAAGGTCGTCGTTGGCTGCGCTCATGCGATGCAGGTCGCGGTCGGCGCACTTGTGCTCGATCATCTGGCCCCAGCGGCAGATGAGCTAGAAGACTGCGGGCTCTGATGCATTGAACTGGTTAAGCTGGATGCCACCCTGCAAGAACCTGACAAGAAACTCGTGAAGTCGGGCCCAGGGTCCGTGGCCGTCAAGCCCGGCTCGGCCTTGAAGCGGGCGTGGCAGGAGTGCGGGGAAACGTCCTGGTCTCTGAAAAACCTGCACGCCCACCAGGCCGTCCTGGGCCCCGGCAAGAGACAACTCGGCCAAGTCGTCTCCCTCGACAACTTCACTCCCTCACGAAGACCAAACGACGTCCGTCACCCGCCGCCTCCGTCAACGCCAGCACCCTCGCGCCCAACGCCGTGCCAGGACTGCCGTACTCGATGATGTAGGGAACCTTTTTTTCACGCGACCCTGTCCCAAACCATCGCTGATGGCCCCCGCGTCAACGGTTGGGCTGGAGAACTTCGCGGAGCCGGACTGATGCTGATCGAGGGAGGTAAGGTAATCGACCCGCCTTGAGAACCTGATTCAGGAAATGCCTTCACTCTTTCTCACTGAGGCCAAACCTGAACTGAATCCGATGCCAAGGCCCCCGCCGCCGTTGTCGTGGCTGCCTTCCGCAAGCCCGCGATGTCCTCGGCATGAGATCGGGCCGACTCGGCTGACAACGCCTCCAGGAACTCGGTGTGCTCGGGGCTCCAATCGCTGCCGTACGTCCTCGGCCGGCCCCCGTGGGCTCCTGCCAACCATTGACGCGACGTCCTTCCGCATTCGGCGGACTTTCACAGCGTCCCTTTTCACTCTTGGATTCAGAGAAAGAAAAAACATATCGCCGTCTGATGTGAGCATGAAGAGCAACTCGCCCCTCATCCCCGCCCCTGCCAGAAGAGACCCCCCCCATGATACTCATCTAGTCGCTCCTGGTCGCGGCGCCCACGATGATGCGGGCCTGCCGTGTGCCGCCTGCTCCGCACCGAACGCCCAGCCCATCACGGCAGCTCCACGTGATGGGAGCAGCAGCGCAAGCCATTGCCCGAGCCGATGAAGTAACCCAACAAGAGACCCACGGCGAAACCGCGGCCGAAGATCTGGGCGGCAAACGCACAAGTGCCCACCTCGGCAACCACCTCGCTGTTCAGGCGCCGGTCCACAACCCAGGATGCAGGGCCAATCCCCCATGCACGAAAACTGACATGGGCCGCGGATGGCCAATTAGCTTGAGCGAGCGTTTGGATTGAGCAAACAAACAGGCCACAAGAGGCAGGGTCGACAAGGGGCTCAAGAACATAATGCTTCTTATGAGGATGCTGATGATGATGGTTATGATGCGGATGCTGATGATGCTGATGATTGTGGTAACGCTAGTGAAAACGATGCTGATGAAGACGGTGACCAGAAGCAGGGGGAGGGAGGAAGAAGAGGAGGAAGGACGGAATGAGGGAGACGCGGGGCGCTGCTAATTCAACATGAGGGTCCAAGGTTACACGATGTCTGGAAATCAAATACCAAGGAAATACTGGCCCCGCTGACCGACCTACTCCGCCCGGGTGAACATGGCTGCCGTCTCTTTCGAAACTCGTACCACCCATCCTCACCAAGAGGGGTGGAATAATCAACCTTATCCTAGTGGGACTGTGGGGGCTGGGATGGGTCTGACGATGCTGACATAGGAAGTACGCGGACCCCCAGAAAGCTCTGGAACTCCATTCGGCGCCGTTTTCCAGCGGCCCCAGGGCTGGTCAGGCCCGCCGAAAATGCCCAAAACCTCCCGTCGCTATCGTTTTACAAGCTCGAATGGGCCTGGGTCTGCTGGGCAGGGACCGACCATTCCTATCTTTCGACCTATACGACCACCCTTCGGGTGATAAGGAGGTTGCGTGGGGGAGTTCAGCTCTCGGTGTGCGATTGGGGTCGGATCTGATTCGGCGAACCCCCTTGGGTATACAACGTAGCACCTGTTTGGCCATGCATCTATCTCACTCACAATCTACCGATCGATCTCATTATCAATATCTCTTGATCGATCGATCTTGCTAGCTGTCGATCTCACAATCATGCATGTGTCTATCGATCTCACAGTCGACCTCACGGAACACAAGCGGGACACAAGCGGGACTCCCCCGAGCCACCGCCGGCCAACCTGGGGGCGTAGAGTCGTTGAGCTCAGTTTTCCCCTAACCATGGCGGGCTCCTCTCTCTCGCCCACTCACGCAGCTTCGCCTTTCCCGCACTCGAACATGACACCGAAACCGAATCCCACCAGCCCTTTGGGCGTGTGTGGTTTAGAGAGCCCGCTCTGTTCTCAACCCCCCTTCTTCCCCTTCGGGGAGGGGTTTACCCCTCCCCCTACCCCCTCCCCTCTGGGCCTGGAGAGGTCCCTCCGCGGGTCGCCGGAGGGGTCTTTTTCGACTCCTCGGAGGGCTAAAAAACGACACCCCTCACGAGGATTCTGGCCCCGACGGGGGGAGGGAGAAAAGTGCTCCCCCCATCTGTGATCGATCGCCCAACAGATGGCCCCAAGATTCCTCCCAGACCCCTCCAAGAGGCCTCAAAGAGGCCTCCAAGAGCCCCCAAGAGGCCTCCAAGAGGCCCCCAAGATGCTCCCAAGAGGCCCCCAAGAGGCCCCAAGAGGCTCCCCCGAGGCACCCAAGACGCTCCTGGAAGCCCCTGGAGCCGCCAAGAGGCCCCCAAGACGCCCCCAACGGCCTCCAAGAGGCTCCCAAGAGGCCCGAAGAGGCTCCCCCAAGGCACCCAAGACGCTCCTAGAAGCCCCTGGGGCCGCCAAGAGGCCCCGAAGACGCCCCAAAAGGCCTCCAAGAGGCTCCCAAAACGACTCACACCACGACGAGGGCCCCGAACGACTCACACCACGAGGAGCCCGAACGAGTCACACCAGGAGGAGGGGCCCGAACGACTCACACGACGACGAGGGGCCCGAACAACTCACACCACGAGAAGCCCGAACGACTCACACCAGGACGAAGAGCCCGAACGACTCACATCACGAAGAGCCCGAACGATTCACACCAGGAAGAAGGGCCCGAACGACTCACACCAGGACGAGAAACCCCAAACGACTCAAACCACGAGGAGCGCTTTCTCTCCCTCCTCCTCCGCCTCGTCCTTCTCCCGCTCCCCCCACAAGGAGGATGTACAAGGAGGCGGGAGGAAGGAGGAACAGGGGAGACATGCGGGGCCAAGCGGACACAAGCCTGAAAAACACGACTGTCGGCATGCTTCGCAAGAGTTGCTGTTGTGAGATGGGCTGGTGGGGATACGCGAAGCGTAAAGAATTCCTGGTGGGGGGTCTCCGCTTCGCTTCGAACTCACCCCCAACCTCGGAACAAACATACCAAGTCATAGTCTTAAAACTCACACACAATCGAAAGACAGAAGCATCGCTACTGCCGATGGATTGAAGCAAGACTGCCTCAGGCAGAAATGCCCAGTCGCCACCTCATACGAGCCACAAGCAAAAATCTCAGAACATGTGTGGTTGGCATGTAGGCAGATCGCGACTCTTCGCCACTGCTCGAATAATGTCTCATGGCGAATAGGGTCTGGGTCTGAACCCCGCGCAAGGAGGCCTCCGACATTGGGCTGGAGAATCGGAGAAGGGACAGTCGAGACAACGGCATTTCTCCCGCCCAGCCCAAACGCGGTCACGATCGGTTCCCAGGCCCCTCCCAGGGTCCATTCGCGGCGACGGGGAGTCTTCAGGAGGCCCAGAAAGGATGAATCCAGCAAGGGAGGCCCGCCACTCTCGACTGGCCCTCCTCCGACTGGAGGTCTGGGCCCCCGAGCACCGATGAACACAATCACGTAGGGCCAGCCGGGGGGCGAGTCCGCCGCAAAAGCCGGCTGCGAGGACAGCAGGGGCACCGCCAGGCCGGCCGCTGCCGTTGCCGCCGCGCCCGGCGCCGACGGGAGCGCCTCTGGGGGGTCCTGACACGTTGCGGTAACAGACCGTGCGGTGACCTCGAAATCCCCTAGAAGCTCTCAGAGCGAGATCCGTCGCCGAGCGGCATCGAGGCCCTTGAGACCCCAGTCGCCCGAGACACCCTCGCAGAACGGCCAAAGTCCTAACGCCGCGCGCTCGCCCCGATCCCCCCACTACCCGACGGTGCGGCCACCGTACCGTTCCGGGACTCCCGAGCCTCGGAGGCGGCGCCGCGCGCGGCCGGAACGAAGGCCGGCGCGCAGACCCAGGCGGCGGCCAGCACCGAGGCCAAGGCGAGGAGGGCCAGGGAGCGCGTGCCGCGGGTGGCCGCCATGTGGTCTCAGGAGCGGGGAACTGCGGGTCGGTGCTGCGCGGGGGCGCGCTGGCTGGTCTGAGGCCGAGATGGCTGCGGCCCCGGTTCTCCCTCACGACGGGCCTCTCCGCCCCCTCCAGGCACTGCAACTCCCCGTCATCCCTCCCCTCCTCCGCGACCTCCCTCCGCCTTCTCCTGTCCCCATCCTCCCTCGTCCTCCCTCAGCAGCCCCCGTCCTTGAGCTCCTCATCCGCCTCCTGCGCCTTCCTTCTCCTCTTCGTCCTACCCCATCCACTTTTCAGGGCTCAGGGTTTCCTTTCCAGCTCCTCCCTCCCCACCCCCCCGCCCTTCCTCATCCCCCCCCCCAACACACATATCCTTCACCCTGCGAATCGAATGCATCCGCCCATCCCCCTCCCCTATGCCCGCTCCCCTATTCCCCCCCCCTCCGCCTCACCCTCGGCCGCACCCCGCATCCTCCTCAGCATCCCTCTCCTCAAACTCCGCCTCCCCCATCTTCCTCCTCCTCCTCCTCCTCCTCCTCCTTTTTCTCCTCCTCCTCCTTCTCCTTTTCCTCCATTATTCCTCCTCCGCCTCCGCCGCCTCCTCCTCCTCCTGATTCTCCTCCTCCTCCCCCTCCTCCTTTCCCCTCCCCCTAATCAATTCTCCCTCCACCCTCCCCCCCCCTCCTCTTCTCCCCGCATCTCCCCCATAAAGAGGGAGGGTAAGGGAACGGAGAAGAGGGGGAGGCGAGGGGGGGGGAGGGTTAGAGGGCTGGCTGTGTCCCAAGGGCCGCGGTCCGCTGACGGGGGAAGAGGCGGGAGGAGCTACTGAGC
Source organism: Prorocentrum cordatum (assembly GCA_963575745.1). Taxonomy (NCBI): domain Eukaryota; class Dinophyceae; order Prorocentrales; family Prorocentraceae; genus Prorocentrum; species Prorocentrum cordatum. The sequence goes on from CAUYUJ010022538.1 coordinate 48,828, forward strand.
TGCCTAGCAGTGAGACGATGTCTCGTCCTCCTCACCACTGGCTGGTGGGGAGGGCCCATCGGATGATTTTCGGCTAGGGCGGTGGTGACGATATCCGCAGCCATGTCAGGACATGGCCGTCGGCGGCAAGCTTTGCGCGAGCGCATCTTCGGGTCACTGCACGGGAGCAAGCGGTTCCAACTTTGGCTGTAGATCCGCTCCCGAGCTCGCGCAGACGGGCCCCCAGAAGTGGGATGCCTCTAGGACCGCTCGCGACGAGCCCAAATACGACGGCTAATTACAGACCTGGCCAGATCCCACCAGCCCTCTGGGCGTAGGTGGTCTAGAGCGGTTGCTCTTCCAACCCCTCCTACTTCCCCTTCGGGGAGGGTAGATCACTGTTCTCTGCTAGTATACACACCTTCCCCCAGGCGAACGGCAGCCAACCAGGAACAATGGAGACCCCATGCGGCCCCCCCACACCAACCCTGCCAGAAACCATACAACATACAATTTGGGGCAAAGCCTTGAATCATGTTCGTGAGGCCGGCGAGCACTTTCTATTGTTTCTGGACAGGGACGGCGGGGGTGTCAGCATATTGCCTGCTGCGCGCAGTGCTACCATCCCTGACAGAAGAAACACTACAAAATGCACCTCGCAACAAAATCTGGACCATGCGCGGCCACCCTGCGATCACTGTCAATTGGTGGCGCATGGCTTGCTGTGCGCAGGCCCACCTGACACAACGATGGCCATTGGTTTTCGACATGGATGGTGGGGGCCGACATGTTTCCCGATATGTGCTGTCACGTGCGCAGGCGCACCTGACACACTCAGCACGTGCCCCGAAAACGGCGCACCAGGCGCGGCTGGAGTGTGCGGCACACCTGGCGCACGTGGAAGCACGTGGCGCATCTGGCGCACCAGGCGTGCCTGGCACGCTCGGGCCCCAGGGGTGCCCGGCGCGAGTGGCGCGCCTGGTACGCGTGGCGCACCTCCCCCAAAAATCACGCGCATGGGCTAGGTTTTGGTTCCCAATAGTTGCCCATCCAAAGACGACAGCTGAACATGCTGAAGCTCGGAATCAATATACGCCCCTCCCCCCGGCGACCAGCAACCAACCAGGAACAAGGAGAACCCCATGAGGCACCCCCCCACACCATCCCTTTCAACAAAAACCATACAACGCACACTCCGGGGCAAAGTCTGGAATCATGTTCGCGACGCCCGCGAATACTGTCTGCTGTTTCTGGACAGGGGCGGCGGGGGTGTCAGCATATTGCCTGCTGCGCGCAGTGCTACCATCCCAAACAGAACAAACAATACAAAATGCAACTCGCGGCACACCTCGCTGTCCATCCAAAGACGACCGCCGAAAATGCGCAAGCTCGGGTGTTACTTATGTGTCGGGGGAGCGGGTGGGAGTGAGCTAGACAGCCTGGGGGCGGGTGGGGTAGCTTGATCCCTCCCCCTACATCTTCCCCTGGACCTGGAAGGCGGGGGTCTCGCGAGGCGTTGGAGCGACAAAAAGGGCCCACGATGGCACTACTCAGAGAGCCCGAAATGACCTCCAAAGTGGCTCAAGATCACCCAAGATGGACCGATCTGGCTTCCAAGATGCTCCAAGATGCCGCAAGACCGCTCCAAGACGGCTCCGAGTGGCCACAGCGCCTCCCTGGGAACCCGCCAAGAGGCCCAAATCCTTCACGCACCGAACGAAAATTTACGATTGGTGCCCAAGAGCGCCCCAAAACGGGTCCAAAAGGCGATTCTAGGCACTCTAGATGGGGCAAGGCGACTTGAAACTCCTCCATTTGTTGATCGATCTCCTCCAAGATGGTTCCAAGAGCAGCCCCAAGAACTCCAAAAACGCCCCAAGAGGGCCCAAAGAGACGCCACAGAGACGCCAAAGAGGCCCCAATAGGCGCTCAAGAGGTCTCCAAAAAACCCCCCAGGGACCCACAAACGGCCCCAAGAGGCTCCCCGAGGTACGCAAGAGGCCCCCAAAACGCTCCTAGAGGCCTGCAAAAAGCTTCCAATATACATCCGAGGAGACGCTGAAAAGCACCTCGCGTGGGCATCGTTTCTGGATGGGCTGGCGGGGATTTGTTTGGTTCGCGGGTGCAAATGGAAGGGCCGCGCGCCGTCCAAAATTACTCCGACGGAAGAACCCCACATGAGAATCCTCTGGGCGAATCTGGAAAAAGCCATCACCGTCGTCCTCGTGGTTGGTGAGGCGTCCTGGCTGTCTCTTCTGCGTATATTTCCTCTCGCCTTGGCGCGGGCCCCCCTTCCACTCCTTACGTTGTCCCCATCCTCGCCCCCCTGTTTGTTCCGCGCCCCGCCACCTCCTCCCCTTCCTGTTGCATGAGCGCGCATGTCGATGTTCCTCGGCGCCGTCGCCGCCACGGCCAGCACAGGCGCGTTCTCTACTGGTCACGTCGCGCAGCCGTTGGGACAACCCCGCGGGCCAGGCTGTCGGGGCAACCCCGCGAGCCGCTGGCGCGCAAGACCAAGCCGTTGGGACAACCCCGCGGGCTTCGAGCGAGGCGCAGCCGCGCTCAGGCGGAAGGCAGCACGAAGCCCAGCTCTGCCGCGAGCTGCTTCGCCTCCGCCCTGGACAAAACCGCTCTCTTGTCGAACTCCAGGAGCGCCTTCCGCAGGGACGCCGGCGGCCCGCACTCCAGGAACTCTCGCGGCGGCGGCCGCAGGATCAGCATGTTCCGCATGCGCGTGGCGCGGGAGAACATGACGTAGAGGTGCAGCCACCACTGCTCGTCCGACATGCCCGTGCGGCCAGCGTCCTCGTCTCTCGCGCAGTCGATGGTGACGCCCTTGCGCAGCGTCTGGCCCTGCGACAGCGTGGAGGTCAGGTAGGACGCGTGCGTCAGGGTGAACCCCGAGCGGCGCACGCTGTGCGCCCCCGAGCTCTGCCATGTGAACTCCCTTTCGCTGGGCCTGAACATCAGCAAGCTCCGCGCCCGCGCCTCGGCCTGGCCGTCGTCGTCGGCGCCTTCGGCGCCCTGTCGCAGCACCTCGGCGACCTGAGGAGCCCAAAAACTTCCTTGTTGCGTCCAAAATGTGGCCTGGGAGCTGCGTTCTGGCAGCGCGAGAACCCAAAATTGACGACAGTTACAGGTTTTGGATGACCCGCACGGATTACCAACATGATCTGCGGGCCCCATAGGGAGGGGGCTCCCGCCTGAGACTTCCTCGCAGTTCACTCACAGACGAGGCTCCCGCCTGAGACTTCCTCCATATTCAGGCTTGAGGAGCCCAAAAGTGACGACAGTTACAGGGTTCCGATGACCCGCTCGGATTACCAACATGATCTGCGGGCCCCATAGGGAGGGGGCTCCCGCCTGAGACTTCCTCACAATTCACTCAGAGACGAGGCTCCCGCCTGAGACTTCCTCCAAATTCAGGCTTGACGAGCCCAAAAGTGACGACAGTTACAGGTTTCCGATGACCCGCTCGGATTACCAACGTGATCTGCGGGCCCCATAGGGAGGGGGCTCCCGCCTGAGACTTCCTCTCAATTCACTCACAGACGAGGCTCCCGCCTGAGACTTCCTCCAAATTCAGGCTTGAGGAGCCCAAAAGTGACGACAGTTACAGGGTTCCGATGACCCGCTCGGATTACCAACATGATCTGCGGGCCCCATAGGGAGGGAACTCCCGCCTGAGACTTCCTCCCAATTCACTCACAGACGAGGCTCCCGCCTGAGACTTCCTCCATTTTCAGGCCTGGGGAGCCCAAAAGTGACGACAGTTACAGGGTTCCGATGACCCGCTCGGATTACCAACATGATCTGCGGGCCCCATAGGGAGGGGGCTCCCGCCTGAGACTTCCTCACAATTTACTCAACGATGATGAGGATGAGGATGATGAGTGGTGGTGAAGATGAGTGGTGAAGAGGATGATGATTGATTGTGAGTGGTGGTGGCGATGATGATGTTTGAATGAGGATGATGCCGATGCCGATGATGATGATGATGATGATGATGATGTTCGTGAGCGTGTGAGAGACTGCGAGTGATGATGATGATGAGTATGTGAGCGACTAAGCATGTGAGAGAGCATCATCGATGATGCTGATGAGGTTGATGATGAGAGAGTGCGAGTGAGTGTGAGTGTGCGTGTGTGTGTGTGTGTGTGTTCCTGTTCCTGCGCGGGGTGTCCAGAGAAAACAAGAACCCCACTTTGGATGTGGGCAACAAAAACCCCACTTTGGATGTGGGGAAGGGAGGGGGCTCCCGCCTGAGACTTCCTCACAATTCACTCAAAGACGAGGCTCCCGCCTGAGACTTCCTCGAAATTCAGGCTTGGCGACCCCAAAAGTGACGACAGTTACAAGTTCCGATGACCCGCTCGGATTACCAACGTGATCTGCGGGCCCCATAGGGAGGGGGTTCCCGCCTGAGCCTTCCTCAGAATTCACTCACAGACGAGGCTCCCGCCTGAGAATTCCTCCAAATTCAGGCTTGAGGAGCCCAAAAGTGACGACAGTTACACGTTCCGATGACCCGCTCGGATTACCAACGTGATCTGCGGGCCCCATAGGGAGGGAGCTCCCGCTTGAGACTTCCTCCCAATTCACTCACAGACGAGGCTCCCGCCTGAGACTTCCTCCATTTTCAAGCCTGGGGAGCCCAACAGTGACGACAGTTACAGGGTTCCGATGACCCGCTCGGATTACCAACATGATCTGCGGGCCCCATAGGGAGGGAGCTCCCGCTTGAGACTTCCTCCCAATTCACTCACAGACGAGGTTCCCGCCTGAGACTTCCTCCATTTTCAAGCCTGGGGAGCCCAAAAGTGACGACAGTTACAGGATTCCGATGACCCGCTCGGATTACAAACGTGATCTGCGGGCCCCATAGGGAGGGGGCTCCCGCCTGAGACTTCCTCACAATTTACTCACAGACGAGGCTCCCGCCTGAGACTTCCTCCATTTTCAGGCCTGGGGAGCCCAAACGTGACGACAGTTACAGGATTCCGATGACCCGCTCGGATTACCAACATAATCTGCGGGCCCCATAGGGAGGGGGCTCCCGCCTGAGACTTCCTCACAATTTACTCAACGATGATGAGGATGAGGATGATGAGTGGTGGTGAAGATGAGTGGTGAAGAGGATGATGATTGATTGTGAGTGGTGGTGGCGATGATGATGTTTGAATGAGGATGATGCCGATGCCGATGATGATGATGTTCGTGAGCGTGTGAGAGAGTGCGAGTGGTGATGATGATGAGTATGTGAGTGACTAAGCATGTGAGAGAGCATCATCGATGATGCTGATGAGGTTGATGATGAGAGAGTGTGAGTGAGTGTGAGTGGGTGTGTGTGTTCCTGTTCCTGCGCGGGGTGTCCAGAGAAAACAAGAACCCCACTTTGGATGTGGGGAAAAATACAGCTAACAAGCAAAAACCAAAATTGCACCTGGAGAGAGAAACAAAGAGACAACAAGAGAGCATAGGGAGGAGAGGCGAGCCGAGGCGGGCCGCGCGGCACTCGCGGACGGGGTGCCATTGGCAGCTGGCAACCGCCGGGGGGTGCACGCCAAAGTGGCGGGTAATTGGCTGGCGGGGATACGCGGGGCAACACGGATTTTCGAACAGGTTCTTTGGAGTTTTCTCTGTAGGCTGCGTACGCTTGGCAAAACACGCATCTTCCTAAAAAAGGCAAGAGTATCCAGGCTTTCCGACGTTGCGGGTGGTTGTGTGCCCACACACGATGCACCAACACTTTTTGCAGCTGGTGCGAAGCGTCAACCAGTCGAGGGGGGAGAGGAAAGGGAGCGCAGGGAGTGGAGGGGGATGGGGATGGGGAGGAGCGAGGGGGGAAAAGGAAGAGGAGAGGGGGCAAGCTAGGTGCGCTCGCGTCATATCGGACGTCCTACCCCGCCCTCCCATCCTTTACCATGGCGTAGATTTCCCGTGTATTTGCGCAGTCGGATGTCGAGCACATCAATGACCGCGAAAAGGTACGTGATGCATGGTCGAACACGACCTGGCATGGCGTAGAAGAGTACGGCCGAGCGTAGCATGCCATATTATGGCGTGGCATTGCGCAATGAAGCGTTGCACCGCAAAACAGTACAACGCAAAACATGGAATCGTACAGCGGCGCAGGCACAACATGTCATGGCAGGGCGCAGGGGTCCTTGGAGGGTAAGTGGCTCGTGTTCAAGAGGTCTGGGTGGGTCTGGAGTCGCAGCCCCATGTCTAGCCCTTTGGGCTCCCCGACAAGCTCTACACAAGGCGGGGCTGATGAAGAGCACCCGCCAGCTCTGCTTTGAACATCGCCTTTTCAAATCAGTAATGAGGCTCCTGCTTGATACTTGCTGAAAGCGACAACGCGCCAAAGTGGGGGGGCTGTTGCTGCCCAAAACAATCAACGAATCGACACAAGATGTGAAATCACCTCCGATGGCTTTCTCGGGGGACCATGTTCTAGATTGTGGGATCAACTTGGAAGGACCGAAAACGCCCGCGCTTCAGCGGGAGCACAATTTGGAACAACCAGAGGCGCAGAGCTGGGGCCAGCGCTTCAGCTGGAGCAGCATGTGGGAACAACAACCAATGCGAAAGCTCACCTTCAGGAAATCCCATGTAACAAAAACAATACGCGGAGGGGGGCCGGACATCCTCCAGACGTCATCGGGGGAGAGAGGAGAGTAGTACCAAGATTGTGTAATTGTGGAGGGCAGGGGGAGGAACGCCGTCTCCCTCCGCTCCCCCCCCGCCACGAAGGACGACCGATCGCGGGCGGCCTGTCGCTCCGCCACGGTAGGAGCCCAACAGGTGCGACGAGGAGGAGCCAGAGGGCATCGCGGGGCTCCGCGCGGCGCAGACCCGCCCGCTGCCGCAGGCACCGCCCCCCCGGACGGCTGGCGAGCCAGAGGGGCGGGCGGCGACCCCGGAGGTCTCACGAGGTGGTGCTTGTCACTCCCGGCGTTGTTGTTTTCACGTCTGCTTCGGCCTCTGAGGGCTCTTTGAGCCAGTCTCGAGCGTATCCCTGCCCCCCAGATTGACCATCCCAAGGCGATGGCCGCCTGCAGGATGATCTTTCAGAAACTGAATTAATCCTTCAGATTAGCACCGAAGCGCGGTGATGGCGATTAGATGGATATGGCGACGAGCCCCTGGACCCTGGGGCGAAAATCTGGCACCAGAGGAAGGATCGGGACCTCTGGGGCCGCGCATAAAATCAAATCAGATCGTCGGATATATGATACATGGGAAGCTAGGAGGTCTTGCGAAGGACTTCGGAGGTCCTCGAGGCATTCGAGATTCGAATTCTGCGACGCCTTCGTCAGTCCCTGGAAACTGAGCCGGCCACGAGATGCTACGGCACGCAGGTACGGCACGGCACGCGGGCACGACGCGGCACGTTGTTCAGCATTCTAGAACCTCGACACGGCACGGCACGGCACAGCACGTGGGACGACACGGCGGTGGTATCCGCCACCGTGCCCTGAGGCACGAGTTGGAGTGTCCTCCAGTCCGTTGCCTAACCCCTGAAGCCTGAGTCCTCAATGCTGTGGATTCTTCTTAAAGGGCGCGGATCCCGAAGTGCCCAATCTCTCGCTGCTCCCGGCGTGCCCCCCGCGGATCCTGGCGTCTTCCCGCGCGACTTTGCCGGAGCCAAAAAGCCCCAAGACGGGCCCAGAGGGCCTCGAGAGGCCCCCAAGACGGTCCAAGAGGGCCCCGAGTCGCCGAACGATCGCTCCAAGACGCTGAAAATGACCAGACGGCCCAAGAGGCCTCCAAGAGGCCTCCCAAGACGACTCCAAGAACTCTAATGACGCATTGTCTTCGGGTTGTTGAAAGATGCCCGTGTTCTCGCCGCTTCGGCTTTCCTAAAGGCAGGCCTCCCAGAGGGTCCCAACACGCCCCCAGAGGGCTCCGAGACGGCCCAAGAGGCGCCTTTTGTTGCCAAAGAAGGCCCGAGCCTTCCGCCTCAAGAGGCTTTTAGGAGGCACCAAGAGGCGCACAGGAGGCCCCGAGAGGCCGCCAAGAGGGCCCAAAAAGCCCCCGAGATGCCCCCACGAGACCCCAAGAGACCCCCAAGAGACCCCAAAGAGGCACCCAGGGGCCCCAAATCGGCCCCCAAGAGGCGTCCGAACTGCCTCCAAGAGGCCCTCGAGAGGTCTCCCACGAGATCCTAACGAACATCCAATAGACTTCATGCCCACAGCCCAGGCACGGAGGCCGGATGGGCCGAAGGCCATTCCACCTGCTTGGCATGGGGAGGGAAAGCGTGTTGATCTTGTGAGGGCGCGAGGTCGTTGGCTTTGCGAAAATCAATGCGTATGTCACTTCTGGGGCTTCCTGGGAGGCCTTTTGGGGCTCCGTTGGACCGTCTTGGGGCCCTTTTGGGCCGTCCTGGGACCCTCTTGGGCCGTCTTGGCGGTCTTGAGTCTTGGGCCGTCTTCGGACCCTCTGGGGGCCCTCCTGAGTCCCCTTGGGGACCTCCTGTGGCCCTCTTGGGGCTCTCTTGGGAACCGTTTGGCACCCTCAGGGCCCTCCATTGGGCTGTCTTGGGGCTCTCGTGGGCCGTCTTCACGCCCACTTGGGCCGCCTTGGGGGCCGATGGGGCCGTGTGGGGGGGCTTTGGAGCTGTCTTCGGGCGGTCTTGGGGGCCTCCTGGGCCGTTCAAGACGCTGTGAAGACCATAGAAGCGAATCTGCTAAACATGCACGTTTTCCGGAAAGACGATGTATGCCTCTTGGGGGTCCAATTTGGGGGCCTCTTGGGGAGTCTCGGGGGCCTATTGGGCCCTCTTGGAAAGCTCTTGGGCCATCTTCGGGCCCTATTGGACCTCTACGACGCCGTCCTGGAGGTAGATTGGGCGCTTTGGGGGCTTTCTCGGGCCGTCTTGGGGGCCTGACTTGGGCAATCTTGGGCCGAACACTGCCGAAATTCGGGTCACCGTCGGGCTGCCTACCCCCCCCTGGTTGTCTCCCGACTAACGGATCGCGACGCTGCCCGCGCTTTCCGTCATCTGCCGCCCCCCATGTGGTGTTGCCACAGGGATGCCCGGCGTGCCAGACCCAACTGACTTGGTGTCGGCTTTTGCAGCAAAAACTCTTCCCCGGGGCTTCGGCCGTCCCGCCGGCCACCCGGAAGGCCCCCAAACGAGCACACCTTCCACAAATGCTTCGAGCGGTCCCCACCGGAACCTTGGGCCCCTGTCCTCCACCTCCTGCCCCATGCCTCATTCCCCTCCTCCTTCTTCCCCCCTCCCATCCGTAGACTGAGGGACGCAGGCGAGGAGGCCGCCCGCATCGGGGCGGCAGCAAGGACTCGGGGATTCTCGGGACAACTGGGGGGTCTGGCCTGGGTTCGGTTTGTTCTGTGTTGTTATCGTGTGCTCTGGTTTGGTTTGTTATCTGATGTTGTGGTTCTCGTTGTATGTGACGTGTTGCTATGGTTTGTTATGTGACGTATGTTGTGCTCTGTTCTTTCAAGATATACATTGGTTTGTCATGGGCTGTCATGTGCTGTTAGGTGATGTCGGATTATGTGTACTGTGTTGTGCATGATGTGTATGATATGTTATGTGATGGTATGTCATGGTCTGGTTTGTAAGTAGACTGAACATGTTATGCCATGCTCGCGTTATGCCAATTTACATTCTATGGTGACGTGTTGTGTTATGGCGTGGTCGTCGCTATGCTCCGCTGGCGTGTTATGACATGTTCTGAACGCTGTGTCGCTATATGTTATGTTCCGCCAAGGTGTGGTTTGGTTTGGTCGGTCATATTATGATATGGTGTGACATATTATGTTAGAGTATACAATGTTATGTCATGGTCTGCTTTGTGTTGTTATAGTATGATGTAGTGTGGCATGAGTTGCTATGTTATGTCATGTGTGGTGTGTGATGATATGCCGTCTGGTGTTGTATCATGCTATGCATTGTGCTGTCATCATGATATGACATGATATACTATGGTATGTCGTGTTATGTATACTATGGTGTGCTATTATTATGTCATGATGTGATAAGGCATATGCTGTGTTATTATGACATGACCTGTGTTGTAATAGTACTGCTATATGGTGTTCCGCCATGCTATGGCATGCTCGTGTTATGTTGCGATATGCTATAGTGTGACAGGTTGTGTCCTGTCGTGTTCGCCGCTATGCTCTGTGGGTGTGGTGTGACTCGGCCTGAGCGCTGTCATGGTCTGATATGGTCCGTCAATGAGTGGTATGACATGCTCTGGTATGTTATGTTATGGTGTGGTATGTCGTGTTATGCTCTGCCATGATGTGCTTCGTGTTGTTCTACTGCGCTGTGTTTGGCATGGTTTTGCTACAGTCGGACCCGATTGGACATAACACGCGAGAGGACACAAGACCCTTCCGAGGGCCACATTGCCATTGGAATGTCGGAGACATGGGTCGCGAGACACAGGACACAAGGGTACCCTTGATTTGGCAGGGTCGACCTACTAATCTGGGCCAACTGTATGTTATGTTCTGATATGTTTTGTTGTGTACTGCTGTGCTTTTCGCGTTTGTCGAAAGCGCGAGGCGGGACTCCCAGGGACTCGGGAACTCTCGGGACAACTTGGGGTCTGGCGGCCGCGGTATGCAATCGTGTTTGTCGAGGGCGCGAGGCGGGAGTCCCAGGGACTATCGGGGACTCTCGGGACAGCTTGGGGTCTGGCGGCCACGGTATGCAATCGTGTTTGTCGAGGGCGCGAGGCGGGAATCCCAGGGACTATCGGGGACTCTTGGGACAACTTGGGGTCTGGCGGCCGCGGTATGCGTGGGGTTGGCCGGGGGGTCTGTTCTTGAAATCTAAAAACCCCAACCTGTCGGGTGGGGAACAACTCTCCAAGACGGCTCAAGATGGCTTTTAAGATGGTTACGTTGGCCCAAGATGGCCTCCAGGATTGCCCAAGATGGTCAACGTTGCCTCCAAGTCCGCCGAAGAAGCCACCACGACGGCCCAAGATGGCTCCAACATGCTTCCGAGTCCGCCCAAGAAGCCTCCAAGCTGGCCCAAGACGGCCCGCAACGCCCACAAGACGCCCCCGAAAGGTTCACCATGAGGGCCCGAAGAGGCCAAAATCACTTGTGTTCCCTAAATGTTTGAATGATTTTGGCATGTACTTCTTTTCGGCCTTCCGACAGCCCAAGACTGCCCAAGAGGCCTCCCAGAAGGCCCCAAGACGGCCGAGGAGGCCCCCAAGACGGCCCCAAGAGGGCCCAAAATCGGCCCAGAGAGGCCCCCAAGGCGGCTTCCAACGGCGTCAGACGGGCCATGAATCCCCTAAGACCGCCATAGAGGCCCCCGAGAAGCCCACAAAGGCCCCCAAGAGGCCAAAGGAGGCCCCCAAGATGCCTCGGAGAGGCGTCCAGGAAGCTCCCAGGAGGCCCCAAGAGTGCCCCCAGAAGCTCCCCAAATGCCCCCTCCTCCTTCTCCTCCTCCTCCTCCTCCTCCTGATCTTCTCCGCCATCCTCCCCAAATTGTTTCCCGAAGGGTTCCCACAACGGCGGGGGGAACACATGGTCCGATAGCTTGGCAGAACTCTGGCCACAATGTTCGGCCACATAGGCGCTTCCAAAAAGGCAGGGGGCGGCGGTGATTCGCCGTAGGCGTCTTCGATAACATGAGAGGTACGGCACGGTCCCCAGATTCCAGAACCTAGGCACGGCACGTCACGGCACGCGGGCGAGGCACGGCACCTTTTATCGCGTTCTGGAACTTCGGCACGGCACGGCACGGCACACTTGTCCTCTTCTGGAAATTCAGGTACGGCACGGCACACGGTATGCGCCTACGGCGGCACATGAAGCATGCGTGGCTCCCAGGGTTCTAGATCAGTGGGGTCTCAAAACAAGTCTGACCTCTTGCAGCATTCGCTTCTAGCCAACAATGCATCGAATCTCTGAGATGCGCGCTGATGTCCTCAACCCACCCCGCCAGGCCCCTCATCCGTGCTCCTGAGCTGAAAGAGGGTGCCAGGAGGAGGCAAGGGGAAGACCTCAGAATGCTCTATGGGCTTTGCAAGAGGCTCCCAGAAGTCTCCAAGTTGGGCATCGTCGGGAGCTTGTGTGCCGGTCGGTCTCATCCAAGCTTCGATTTGACTGGTGTTCACCCTCACTGTTTCACCGACGCTCTTCCACTTCCCTGCTCGCAACATCTCGTATGAAAATCGCGTTCGAACGTGACTATGCAGCCAAGATGGACAGCAAGGGTGCCGCGAGAGGATGCAAGACCCTTGGACGCCCATGCCGCAGCTTTTCGAGCGGGGCTGACGGCTGGCCATCGAAAGCGGTTAAGGATGGACCGAAGAGGCAAGGCTGCGAGGGCACCCTTGGGAGAGTGGCCCCTCCTGACCATCGATATCGACCAGTCGCCCAGACAGCATCAAGAACTGTATTCGCATCGCTGGACATGTGAGCCCCGATCGGGCCCTGCGCCAGCAGCGCCACCGACCAGCTCGTCTTCGAATCTCTGTCGACGGCGGGTGCAAACAAGCTGCATGGAGACTTGCACACTGGAACCACACCTGCCGGCATGGCATCTAGTCTACGCTTTCGCAAAAGGACGGTACAACCATGGGGGTGAAGCTGAACGACGGAGGCGAAGCTGGCACAACGAGGCAATGGATGCAGCAACGTGACATCGCGGGCGACAACCAGAAGCTCAGACCTCCACGATGCGATCAAAGTCGGCACCCGGGCCTCTCCACAGGCACAACACTGACGAGACCTGAGACCTACCGAGCCACGCCCTGTCCTGCCCCCCCAGGGCTGCACGCGAGAGAGGCCCTGGGCAAGAGTGACCTCTGGTGCGCAGCTTCGAGGCGCCGCGCCGCGGTGAGGCCAGATCCAGGCGCGCAGGTCGGTGCCTGGGGAGGGGGGAGGGGGGTGCAGCACCGCACCAGGAGGTCACTCCGGCGAAGCACCTCTCTAGAGCGCAGTCGACCCTGCTGATTCTCCTCCTTGCCTCCACCTTGACGGCGCGCGCGAGGAGGTGGCGCCAGGGGGCGGGGGAGCACCCAAGAAGCAAGGGGGCACCTTAGAGTCAGAAGCCTTCTCAGAAACCTCTGGGCCCTTCTAAGGCCCCTGCCTTCTAAGAAGCCCCTGGGCCTTGTAAAGAGGCACTCTGATGTGTACCTAATCGATACCCTGGCGTCGAAAGATCCCCGGGGGGCGGGCATGGGGAACTTGGGAGTCCCAAACCGGTGCGGTGACAGATAGCGCGGAGACCTCGAAGTCCCCACAGACCTCACCGCACGACCCGTCACGGCACCGATTCCTGGGGCTGAATCTACCCTGGGGCCCAAGGGATCGGCGGCCTCGTTTTCACAAGCCAAGACCAGTAGACGGGAATCTACCTGGGACGGACCGTCAGCAGCTGGGGCTCCGTACCGGTGATGCTCAGAACGTGGGCATCCACATTAACATGAGCTTTCGGGATCCCTCGCTCAGATGTCTTCGGCCGGCGCTGGACCCCCCTGCCCCAGCGCGCGGAGCGCGCCTGTGGCGACGCAGAAGGCGCTGTCAAGGGGACACATCGCCGATCCACGAGATCCGCGCCGACATCCGAGTGTTTATGGTTGTGCATTGTGTAGTTCTCCATTCCTCGGAACCCACTGCCCGACATCCAACGACGAACCAGTTGTTTGCGAGCCACAGCCGCAGATAAGCCGTCCACTTCTCCAGGCTTCTCTGGGGGTAGCTTTTCGCCTCGAATCCATTTCTGATGGCCGATGGCCAAGTGCCCAAAGAACGGTTTCCCTTGGCGGGCGAAATGAAGGGCACAAACGTCCGGGATGTGGGGGGGTGGCATCCTCTGAAGCGGGGGACCAGCGGGACTTCTCCTGGGAGCCTCCCAAGTGAGGTTCTTATAGATGGTGTTGGACAATCGCGGGAGTCGGCGATGCATCGCCGATGCACCGGGGCCGTCGGCGTGAAGAAAGAAGATCGGGCTCCACCTCGAGCCACGTCCCCGATGCATTGGCGATGAGGCGCGATTCTCCGAACCCATTTACTCGGATCCCATTTGGTAGGTACTTATGGCTGTCTCACCCGTCCAAAGTTCACTCAAAATCTGTCCCTGGACACCTGGCTGGGTCCATCCTGACCCGTTTCTCGAGGCGGATCCAGCCGTGGCGCGACGCGAAGCCTCCAGGCGGCCCACCAGAAAGGACCAAAAACGCCGGACTGAGGGGCCGCAGCTGTCTCGACTGGCCCTTCTCCGAATTAGAAAGGCCTGCCGTCGAAGAAGCCCCCGGCTCTCTATTACTAGACAGTAGGCTTCTCAGAATCTTAGGACGCCCTTGCTTTCTAAGCCTTAACCCCCTGCCCCCGCCACGGGCAACGACAAGCGGGAACTGGCCCAGGGTGGGAAACGTCGATCTGGGACTGGACGTGCGACAGATCGGCGATAGACCCCGATGGCGAATCCGCACGTTGCTGTGCGGGGCGGGCCTTCGGGCGCTCGGGGCTCGATGCAACCCCCCCTTGCTTAGCGCTGCCCCTGCCCTGCGCACACCGCCATGCGACGGGGGAGCCAACGCAGCCTCTTCCCGAGCCGCCGCGCCGCCGCTTCGCCGGGTCACCCGCCCTGGCGCGCCGCCGCGTGGCGTGCGCGCAGCGAGGCCGGCACGGGCGGGCGGCGCCTGCGCGCCGACGAGGCCGGCGGGCCGACAGTGCCGGCCGACAATGCCGCTGGCAGCCGTCGGCGGCGGCGGCCCGCGGCGGCGGCGGCCGGCCGGCGACGGCTGGCTGCGGCGGCGGCAGCCGTCGGCAGCGGCAGGTCGCAGCGTGCGGCGGCGGGCGCGCACGGAGGCGTCGGCGCCCCGAGTTCTCGCGCGGGCGCGGGAGCACCGAGGCGTGGGGAGTACAAGACTCGGCGGCACGCCGAGGGGGGAATGCAGGTGGCTCGGAAGGCTCAGAGCCTCCAGCCTTCTGAGAGGCTGTCTGGGCTTCCTCCGAAGCCCCGCCGCGTTCTGAGAAGGCCTGCCCACTTTCACTTACTGCCCTCGGCGTGTCGCCGAAGTACGGCACAAACGCGCACTTTTGGAGGTTCGCGCGGATTTCTTGGACCGCTGCTGAAACCCCTGCCACAGCGCGCGGAACGCGCCAGGGGGGTCACATAACCGTCAGGAGCGGCGCCTCAGGCGCCGCCAAGGAGATCCAGCGCCGATCGCCGATCTGAGAAATCCGCGCACACTATACACAAAATATCTCATCGTGCCGATTTCTTGCTCGAGACAGCAGCCCGAGATCAGATTTTCACGCAGGCGCAACCGCAAACACGATGAAGATCGCAGCTGCCAATCTGCTGTTGACCGGAGGCTCCGTCTGAAATAGACCTCTTCGGAGGTCGGCCAGAAGAACAACCAACAAGCGAGGAACCGGGTGACAAAAATGGTGAACCAACGACTGAACCAACCCATCAAGAAAACTATGCGACAAGACAACGGGGGGTGGGCTCCCGACTCGGCCGCCATCTCCCCTTGCGACCCAATTGTCCTGGTCGCCCGCCCCATACACAATTCCACAATATGAATACCGCTCTCCTCTCTCACCTGACTCTGTTCGGAGTGTGTCCCGTCCTCTCCACGTACTGATTTTTACACACAAGATTTCATTACGTAGTTTTCCCGACGTGTTTTTTCAATCCGGTCATGTCTAGTTCCAACGTAGTGCTCCCGCTGCAGCGCCGACCTCATTTCTACGCTGCGGTCATCCAAAAATCGTGCTACCGCTGCAACGCTGGCCTCGTTCCCGCGCCTCCGGACGGCACTTGGCATTCGAAAGCGCCCGCATCGGGCAAGCACGGTTGCGGAGGACATGGGGCCGGCATCCCGGACAGGCCCTGTCCTCTCGTAGACGGGCCGCTTACCCTCCAAGTCATCGGGGGCCATGTCACGGCGTGCAATGCGACTCTATGTTGTGCACCGCTGTGCGATGCTATGATTTTGCGTTGCCGTGCTTTGTGATGCAATGCTTCACTACGCAATGCCACGCCATGCTATGACATGCTATGCTCTGCCGTGCTCTTTGACGCCATACTTCTCCATCCATCGCGTACCCTCTTCGGATCAGTGCCGTGCTCGACATCCGACTGTGCGAATATATAGGATATCTACGTCATGGTAAGGGATGGGAGGGAGGTGCAGGACGTCAGATGTGACGCTAGCGCACTTAGCTCGTCCCTCCCGCCTCGCTCGTCATCCTCCTTCTTCTCGTCCTCCTTCTCCTGCATCCCTCTAAAGAACTAAACACGTGTACCCATACCGCTACTCTCCCTGACCTCTCCTGGGGTCCGTGCTGACCACTTCTCCGAGGCGAGTCCAGCCGTGGCGACCACGGAGGGATAGCGGCAGCGGTAGATCCTCCTCATCTGTCCCCTCCTTCCTCATCAGACTCTGCACTCCTTCTCCTGATGCCACGTTCGCAGCAGGAATCGGACATCGCGGGCGGGGTGGAAACTGCAACTTCTTCGGCTGCGCGCAAGAGTGGACCCAGGCATGAGTAACATGTGTGGTGCATGGCCCGACCATCAATGCGGCCCGATTGCTTGGGTTCGCCCCCCGCCCCCCCCCCTCCCTTCCCCCTCCCGAAAGCCTTGCACCAACGGTCACTACTACATGTGACCGACTGCCTCCGCCAAGCGCCCCAAGAGTCCCAAGGGCCTTCTTAGGATAGCCTCGAGAGGCCAACATCTTTGCTTAGCCTCGGTTGTCTTTCCAATGTTTTGGGGGTTCTCTACTTCTCGAGCTTCCGAAGCCTCAAAACGGCCCAAGAGGCCCCCAAGACTGACCGACGGCGGCCCAAGAGGCTCCCAAATGGGCCCCAAGACGGCCCAACGGGGCCCCCAGACGGCCTACGAATGCCGAAACACGCCTGATCGGACAGGAACGGGAAGCGCCGACTTTGTCAATTTGGCTCGAAGAGGGGGGGCAAGAAATGGATGATGGCGACGACAAGGCGGCGGATGCCGAAAATGGCAGCGTGGATCACGGGGAGGGCAGCGAGGGGGGCAGAAGGACAACGAGTAGAAGACACACGCGATGACGAGGAAGAGATGGAGGAGGACGAGTACGGGGAGGAACGAAGCGGAGGAGGACGAAGAGGAGAAGGAAGAGGAGGAGAAATACTACTAAGAAAAAAGAAGAAGAGGAATATGACGAGTAAGAAGAATAAAAACAACAATAAGGACGACGACAACGAAGAATGACGTTCAGGAGCCCGACGAAAAAGACGTCGAAGAGGAGAGGGGTTCCCGTGATCTGTTGAGGCTACCCTGTGGACTGTTGAGGCCATCTGGGGCTATCTTGGGGCATCCTGGGGGCCTCTTGGGGGGCCTGTCGGGGTCCTCTTGGGAGCTAATTACTGGAGTTTTTTTTGGGATGTCTGGGCATGGCTTAGGGTTCTGTGGGAGCTCTCTCAGGCCATGTTGGCGCCATCTTAAGCTGTCTTGGGCCGTCTTGGGGCCCTCCTGGGCAGTCCCAGGGCCTCTCTGGGCGCTCTTTGGGGCCTCTGGGTGGCTCTGGGGAAGTCTCTTCGGGGTCTCTTGGGGCGCTTTGGGGGTCCCGTGGGGGGCCGTCGGGGGCTCACTGGTGGCCCTCCAGCAGCCAGTTCAAGAAGATGTTGGTTTGGAGACCGCTCGGGAGCCGACTGCTCGAAGATGTCCCGAGCGAAACGGACATGTTCCAGAAACCTGACCGGACAAAAACGGGAAGTGCAGCTCAGTCAACGAAACTTGTCAGACAACGTCGGCCTCATAACCTCGAGGAAACTCAGAAACGTATTTCAAACGGACATCGCAAATCTAATCGGATCATTGTGTTGGTCAGCCGCGCTGTTCTGTCGCGTTGGTCTGCCGTGCTGCTATGGTCAGCCGCGCTGGTTCGCTGTGCTGCTGTGGTTTGTCGTGTTGGTCTGCCGCGTTCCCGGGGTCTACCGACTTGTCTGCGATGCCCCTGTGGTGCGCCGTGATGTTAAAGTTAAAGACGGGGCCTTCAAGGCTAAAGGGGTGCCCAAGGCAAAAGGGATCCCCCGTCGAAACCAAAACGGGGCGGCCCCTTCGGGCCTGGGCAGGCGGAAGGGCCAAACCCACTCAGACGCCCCCCCCCCCCCCGCCGAGGCGAGACCAGATCTACACGCAGAATGCAACTGCACGCCTCACTCAGCCTGGCCGAAGACCTGAGCCGCGTTGGTTGGTTAGTTGTGGGGTCTTAAAGGCAAAGAAAAAAACCGGTGGGGCCTCCAGGGGCACCAAGCGCCACCCGAGACACGCCCTCCCGAGAGGGGGCCGCCTAGGGCCGCCTCTCGCCGCGGGGGCCGCGCTGGGCCTCCACCGCGCGGCACCGCAGGCGAGAGCAGATCCACATACTATTGCAACTGCCCGCCTCACTCTTCACTCGTGGGCCGCGTCGCGCAACGCGCACGGACCAGAAGATCATCGAGGAGCCGCTGGCGCTCCTCGGCACGTGGACAACCTGCGCTTCCGAGGCGGAAGCCGAGGGCGCGGGCCTCGGCCAAGTCCAGGAGTGACTCAACTCCCGACTTCAGCCCCTTGGCCGCACACGCCGCCGCCGCCGAGAAGCCGCCCAGGAACGAAAGCCCGCACTGCACGGGCGCCAGCGGTGCCCGCGGACGCGCGCAACCAAGGCGGGCCGCGCGATGGCTTCGCGGCGGAGGGCCTCCGCCTCCGCGGCGTCGCCGCGCGATCCGCACTCCAGCTGCGCCTGGAGGCTGGCGATGACTTCCGTCGCCTCTCGCAGCTCCCTGCCAAGCCGTCTCGCCAGGTTGTTTGCCGCCCAGCGGGCCGCCGCGACACCGGTGACCACCTCCCGCACCATTCTGCCCAAGCGCCCGCGCGCGGCGCGCGCCCGAGCACGGCTTGAGCCAAAACGGCTACGGATGTGATCCTGGTTGGTCTGCCGTGGTCTTGCGTAGTCTGCCGTGCTCCTGTGTGCTTTGCCGTGCCCCTGTGTGGTCAGCCTGCGTGGTGTGCCGCGCTCCAACAACATGCCATCTTCCTGTCGTCTGCCGTGCTTCTGTGCTCTGCCGTGCTCCTGTTAAATCTGCCAGGGTCCTGATCGGTCTGCTGTGCTCTTGTGTGGTCTGCCATGCTCCTGTGTGCTATGCTGTGTTCCTGCGAAGTCTGCCGTGCTCCGAGTGTTATTGTTTAACTTGCCGTGTTCCAGCGCTGTTGCAGTTAAAGTTAAAGACGGGGCCTTCAACGCAAGTGGCGGCCAGAACGCAGGCAGGCCCAGACGGGGCCCGCGTCCCCGAAAGAGGCCGCGCCAGGCGGGCACCGAGGGCGGCGGAAGCCTACTCACCTACGGGAGCAGCATGCGCAGCCACAACGATGCACTGGGCGACACACTCACTCACTCACTCGCAGGCTGCGCGCCACGGCGGGCGATGCGGCGGCGTACCCTGCGGTCCTCCAGGGCACCGACCGCTGCCATGGCCGCGGCGGCGAACTCATCCTCCGCGACACCGAAGGCCCCAAGGAGGGCCGCCCTCGCTGCGGCTGGCCGCCGCAGAGGCAGGCTGGCGTCGGCGGCCGCCGCGGGCGCGACCGCGGGCGCCAACACAGGGCCCCGCACCTCAGCGGGCGCCGCGGCTGCCGCGGAGGCGTTGCCTGCCGAGCTCGCAGCAGCCGAGGGGCCGATCTCTGGCTCCGCCACAATGCCGAGCCACTCCAGGCACTGCTCCTGCGCATGCTCTGGCAGCGGCCCCTGCGATCCCAGAGCAGGGATGCCTTCTCCTTTCACTCTGTGCCTGGCAGTTCGGAACCCTTCTTGCCTGCTGCCACCAGGATGGGGTCCCCGAAGCCACAGACTGCGCTGGTTCCTGCCGCCTTTGTCGGCCTTGTCGCCTGGGCAATGCTCCTTGAAGCGAGGCCTTACGCCAGAGCGACTGCGACATCCCTGCGTCATGTAGGCGCCGCACTTGGCGCACGCCACGAGCTCCTGGGTTCCGTCTCCCTCTCCCGAGCAGGCGTAGGCGAGGGCATGTCCCAGGATGCTGAAGGCTGCAGCGCTGGCCGGGAGGGCGGCAGTGCTGCTGCTAGCCGAGCGGGCGCTCTCCAGGCGCGGCCGCTTGGCGCTCGACGCAAGGCTAGCGGCCCCCTCTGCTGCCTGCGGCGCCTCCGCAGCGGCGAAGCGAACCTGGCGTCGCTCAGCCGCAGGCGGCAGCCCTTCACAGTCATTGGCCGCGATGTCCTGCCAAAGGGTGGCCGCCCGACTGATCCAGCGCCCGAGCTCCAGCACGATCTCCGCCAGCGCGTGGTGCTCGCCGACCGTCTGCCTGTCCACTGCGTGCATCAGGGCCCCCATCTTGGCAAGGCGGTCAGCATGCTCGCTGCCGCGCCGCTTGGCCTCCGTCAAGCGCCCGTCGGGCACCGCCTGCCTTGAGCAGTGGGCTGGCGCCTGCCTCGCAGCGAAGGTCCCTGGCTCGAGGCACGCCAGGATCCCGCCCCACAGATGGGCATTGGCCCTGGTGGGTTTGGTCGCGCATGCGCGCCCCCTGCGCAGGCAGGTCACGGTGGAGCTGCAGTCGACCTTGACTTCCTCGACTGCTGGCCCAGCGAAGGTGGCGAGCATCCACGCGGCGAAGTCCTCGCCGTCCTTGGCCGTCTGCTGCGGGCAGAGGTCTCGCCTGACGGCGCCGTAGACCCCTGCGACCAAGTTGCCGTCATCGTCGCACAGTGCAATGGACCACCCAGCGCGGCGGACGGCACTGAACTGCGGCTCGAGGGCAGGGCCGTCCAGGTACAGCTTGCCGTTGAGCTTCTCGTCGGCTGGCCTGCTGACACACTGCACCCACATGGCTTCAGTGCGGCGACCCTGGGGCGGCGCTGGGGCAGGCAACCAGCAGCGGGCGAAGTTCTCGCCAGCACACTCCCCGTGGGCCCTCGCTCTCTCCGCGCACCTCTTCAGCCGTGCGGGCACTCCGTCGCGGCGCTGGGGCTCAAGCACGGGGCACTCGAACAGGCGGTGCCACAGGGTGCCTCGCTCGGCCCCACAGCGGCAGCAGCACGCGTGCCGCCGCTCTCCTGCGTCGAAGAGTCTGGCCTGCGTCCAGTGCGTTTTGGAGACGTAGGCCCCCTGCGCATTCTGCCCCCTCACGCTCAGCTCGCTGTCGGGCCCGAGCAGCCGCCCGATGGCGTCCCAGTGCAGGGGCCGCTGCAGGATGGGGTCGTGGCTGAGCTTCCGCATATCGCGGCGATCGGAGGCACGCCTGGCGCCGAGGCTAGCCTCCAGCCCTAGCTCCCGAGGCCGGAGGAGCACGAGGTCGAGTTCGTCGCCAAGGTCCGTGACGAGGTAGCGCTCGGACTTGAAGTGCCAGCCGATCCGAGCGAGGGTCAGCACCGCCGCGTCGACGGGGGAGGCGCAGTGCTTCCACGGTGCGTCGGCAGCTGCGTGCCTGGCTGCTGCCGCCTCGAGCCCCCGCGCCATCATCCTGTGCGGCAGCTCGGCAGACTGCAGGAGGCTGGCTAGCATCTGGACCGCATGGCCTGCCGCGAGGGCTGCGGGGTCCAGGTCGCGCCTCCTCCTGAGCTCGGCGCATCGCATGCGGAGCCCAAGCGCGGCGCCCATGGGGGGCGCCCCTGCACTGCGGCACGCTGCGAGCCTCCAGCTGTGCAGCTCACCGTCCGCGATGCCCGTGACCGTGCGCCCCCACGCCATGCTGGCTGTGGGCCCAGCCTTGTGGATGAGGTCCACCTCCACGCCCGCAGCTCGCAAGCAGCCCGGCCTGCGCGCACGGCAAAGCGCCCCAGCAGCACGGACACGGCCCTCATGCACCCCCCTCCTCGTGATGGTGGCGTCCGTGCCGAGGTTCCTGGCCTGCAAGGTCTTGCGGAGGGTCCAGCCCTGCGACTTCCAGAACTCACCCAGCTGGAGCCCCAGGCTGGGGCTCGAGGCGAGGAAGGTCGTCTTGGCGGCACTGATGGGCAGGTGCTGGCTACGGAAGATGCACGCCACTTCCAGCCCAGCCGTGCCCAGCTGCGCAGCGACCAGACGCTCCGTGCCGACGGCCTGCAGCGCGATATCGTCGACGACGCTGCGTGCCACCACCAGCGGCCTGCCTCCCGCCGAGGCCGCACGCAAGGCAGCAAGCACGGGCAGCTTGGCCACCGTGGTAGCGCACGCACACCCTGCGAGGACCGCCCCGCTGGTGGTGAAAGACCCGGCGGCCATGCCCACGAAACAGAGGAACCGCGGGCTCTGGTAGAGCACGAAGAGGCAGCGCAGCAACTTCAGGTTGAAGCCGTGCTCGACCTCGCACTGCCACAGGACGTCATGCCGCAAGTTCTCGTAGAAATTGGTGGTGTCCAGAAAGAGGCTGGCGGCGGCAAACCTGTGCTCCCGCGCATAGGCAGCGAAGGCGTTGTGCAG
The DNA here is from genome assembly GCA_963575745.1 of Prorocentrum cordatum. Taxonomy (NCBI): domain Eukaryota; class Dinophyceae; order Prorocentrales; family Prorocentraceae; genus Prorocentrum; species Prorocentrum cordatum. The sequence continues at coordinate 71,207 of CAUYUJ010022538.1, forward strand.
CCAGCCAGCCTTCTCGCAGCCGCGGTCAGCCTTGCCCCAGAAAAAGCGGTGGTCGTGCTCCGCCTCTCACAGCGCACAGATCGGCTGCCTCAGGCGGCTCCAGATGCGCATGAGCAGCGGGATCAGAGCAATCGGTCGGACCCCTCCGTCAGCCTTGGGGATGAAGACCATCAAGGTGGCCTGGCCGCCCAAGGCCTGGGGTTGCTCCTCGTATGCCTCCAGGAGGTCCAGGCACCGCCGCTGCAGGGCTACTGGGAGCAGCAGCAGCTGCCGCGGGTGGAGCTGGTCTGCCCCCAGGCCTGCCGTAGGCGAGTAGCGCCTGCAGACAGCCTGCAGCATCTCCAGGCTGAGGGGAGGCAGGGTCGCTCCTCGGACGTCCCAGCTGCCGACTCCAGCACCCGCTTGGAAGCCCTCCTGCTGCCAGAGGGCCTGCCAGTTGGCCTCCAGCTGCCCGACTGCCAGCATGCCGGCCAAGGGCCTGCCAGTGTCAGGGTCAACCACCTGTGGGGGCGGCACCGCCTTGGCGAACCTATGGGCCAACCTGCCACCCTTCTGCACTGCTTCCTTGGCCCATGCTCGCCAGGAGGCCGAGTTCTTGCACCCATCTCGCTTCTGGGAACATGCGAGGCGCCGCTGTAGCACTGCAATCGCCTCAGGGTCTCCGTGAAGGCCAGCCTGGCTAACTAGGTCGCCCCACTCACTGGTGTTGAACTCGAGGGCCTCGACCTCGTCCTCCTCACAGGCGGCGACCGTGGCAGCCTCCACATCGGCGAGGACCCGATCGACCTGCCGCACGTACCAGGCCTCGTGCGCGGGCTGCCATCGCTTCGTCTTGTCCGCAGTGAGCCTCTGGAGGGCGACGTCGAGGGCCTGGCGGATGACGTGGGTGAGGGCCGAGTGCCGGTGGCGGTACTCGCGCTTGACCACGGCACTGAGGGGCTTGAGGACAACCTCGGGCCCCGCAGCCCGTCCAAGGTACCTGGGCAGGTCGGTGTCGTCGATGCCGTGGATTCCCACCAAGGTGCTCTCGACGACTTGGATCCACTGCCGAGCGGCCTCGGCCTCGGAGGCGTCGCTCGGCTGGGAGCCTACCTCCCAGGTCCAGCTGCAGGGCTCCGCTTGCCAATGGGTGCGCCCCACGCGGCGGTGTACCTGCACTGCTGCATCCTCGTGTGGACGGCACTCAGCAGCGTCGTGTTCCAATGCTGTCTACCGTGTTCCTGTGTGGTCTGCCGTGTTCCTTCGGGTCTGCCGTGGTGATCTGCCGTGCTTTTGTACATTGACATCTATGGCGTCGGAAACAGCTCGTCCGAAGCTGCATGTCTTGAAGATGACCCACCCGCGACCCGCCCGTGACCCACCCGCGACCCATCCGCGACCCACCCGCGACCCCGCCCGCGACCCAGCCGCGACCCACCCGCGACCCATCCACGACCCACCCCGCGACCCTGCGGCGGGATTCCTCAGGAGCTTCGCAGACAGCCGACGTCACCGCCCGCTTCGCGCGCGCGCTGGGGCTCTAGCCGACTGCGCAATCGTTGTCAATAGACGTTGCGCTAATCCGTGAACCCCAAGATATTAAAGAGAGGTTCCCCAAGCAAGGGCCGCCCTTGGCGCGTGGACGTGTTGGGCCTTTTGGGGCGTAACTTCGGGTCCGGCGGGCAGTCGCGGAGACGTGCGAGATTCACGTGCGACATGTCGGACGGCTTCCAAGTTTTCCCAAAGTACGCAGGCGACGTGAATGCCGCAGTGGCCGAGGAGGGCCCCAAAAGCTCAGGGCCACCATGCCGACGCCCTGCCAGGCCGCCCCCGCGGCCGCCGTCACTGCCGCCGCCGTCGTGGTCATCGTCGCGGCGATCGTTGTAGTAGTCGTGGCGGTGGTGATCGTCGTCTGTGGACGTGATCGGACGACTGCACGTTCTGAGGCGCGTTGTGATTTTCTCGGGCCTCCGGAAGCTTCCAGATTCTGGAAATCTGTCGAAGCCGTCGGCTGCGTCGATCGTTCGTCATCGTTGTGGTCGTTGCCAAACTTTTGGAGGCCGCCAGGGCTCCTCGTCGTCGCCTTGGTTGTCGTGGTTGTTGTCGTGGACGTCGTTGTCGCCACCAACGTCGTCGCTGTCGTCTACGAGAGTGGGGGGAGAAGGAGGGATCCAGGGTCGAGGATCGAGGGTTGTCAATGATGTTGGGCCTTTTTGGGTCTCGCGGGGTCGCTTTCGTCGCCGCGGTCGCCCAAGCCTTGGGCCCCCGCCAGCGCTCGTCCAGCGTGCGGGGTCTGGCCGCCGCCGCCCCTACATCCGCGGCCAGCGTCGTAATCGTCGTCGAATTTGCGCGGAATTGTGCGGATTTGAACGTGGTTGGCCTTTCCGTGGCCTCCCGTGCCAGAACTCGGGGGACACCCTGAGACCTCTGGGGACAGTCGGGGGTCGTCGTCGTCCTCGTCGTCCTCGCCGTCCGCGACACCTCTCCTCCTCCTCTTGCTCCTGCGGTGTGATTCGGGACATCCGCTCGGATGGTCACGGGGGCTCCAGATATCGGTCTGAGAGTGCTTGAGGAGACAAGCGGCCCGAGCGAGCGAGCGAACGAGGTGGGAGGGAAGGAGGGGGGGAACGGGGAGCAGCGGGAGGCGGAAAGGAGGAGGAAGAGGAGAAGGAGGAGATGGCTGCCTCTCTCTCTCTCTCTCTGTCTCTCTCTCTCTCTCTCCGCACCCCTTCTTTTTTCCCCCTCCCCCTCGTCTTGATTCTCCGAAGCGGGGAATTATCCACAGCAGCCGCGGGGGCCTCGGCAGGCAGTGGATATGGATCTATAGTCGGGCCCTGCGTCGTCATCATCTCCCCTAAACCCGGGCCCTCTCTGACGAGGGGGAGGGGGAGAGGGAAAGGCAGCGGAGCGCGGGGACCGGACCGGAGACACAGAAGAGAGGGAAGAGGGGGAGAACACGACGACACAATGTGTAGGAACACGAGCTGGTATACGAGGAGTGCGCCAGAGGTGCCAGAAGTGAGTAATGACGGGACGATGATGCGCAGGAGGATGAAGAGAGAAGGACGTGGTGCGACTTGGCTGCAGCGTCGAACAGCAAGCAACTGCGAAGGCATAAGCCACTGCGAAGGCATCTTTGGCACGGTCAGCAACACGAGTCGGCGTCGCGGTTGTCGCGAAAAGCCTTCTCGAGAAAAGTTCACAAGCTCATCACATTCGACTGTTGAGAAGTCTGTCGAAGAGAAGTGAAAAGCATGTGACAGCTCCACCAACACTCCCAAAACCAACGGGCGTATGCCGCCCTCCCGCCCATGGCGGTGCACCCCTGACCTCGACCGTGACGTCGGGGTGTTTTGGTTACTTCCCGTCGCCCCGCAGCATGCTTCTGTGGATCCTCTGGAATCCCTGCACTGGATGTTGCAGGACGTAGACACGAGACCACCCATACGCTTATGAGGGCCTAATGGAGCGCCTCCCGGGAGCCTGTTGGAAGCATTGTGGGAGTCTCTGGGACTCTCCGGGCCTTCCTTGGGAATCCTTTTGGGCCGTCCTGGGTCCCTTTTCGGCCGTCCTGGGTCCCTTTTGGCCCGTCATGGGGGGCTGAGGCCGTCTTGGGGCCCTCTTGGGGCCCTCTCCGACCATGCAGAGATCCTCCCGTGGTCCCCTCGGGGCTCCCTGGGGACTCTTTTGGGCCGTCTTGGAGCTCTCTTGTGCTGCTTGAAGCTCTCTTCAGGCCGTCATGATGCCCTCAGAGGGGCCTCTTGGGCCGTCTGGGGCCAATTTGGGGGGCCTTTGGGGCCGTCGTGGCCGCTGTTCGGACTGAAAAGGCGAATATCCAGAACATATTTTTTTCCCTTCGGACATGCTTGATTTTCGCCATTGGCGGGCCCTCTCGGCGGCTTCTTGGACCGTCTTGAAAGCATTTGTGGCCGTCTAAGATCAGTCTTGGGCTGTCTTGGAGCGCTCGTAGGCCGTCTGAAGGCCATCTCAGTGCGCTCTTCAGCCATCTTCCAGGCAACCTGGGGCGCTCTGGGAGCCTCTCGGGCCAGCTCGGGGACTTCTGGGGGGGGTCTGGCGCCCCTTCTGGGCCCTCTTGGAGCCCTCAAGGCCGCCCCCGGGCCCCCCATGCAAACCAGGGGTCGTGGTTCCAGGACGTCCACCAGCCCACTCCGATAAATATCTATATGTATGTATACTACGAATACACACACCTATACGACCACCCTTCGGGTGATAAGAGGTTGTGGGGGGGGAGAGAGAGGGGGGACCAACATCTGACTCAATCGATCTCACTAGTTATCGATCTCACTCAACGGAACACCACGGGACACCACGGGACACCTGTCGATCTCACTATCGATCTCAACATCGATCTCACTCAACGGGATATCACGGCCCACCACGGGCCACCACGGGACACCACGGAACACCGCGGAACACCTCTCGATCTCACTATCGGTCTCACTATCGATCTCACTATCAATCTCATTCAACGGGACACCATAGGACACCATACGACACCACGGGACACCACATCGATCTCACTATCGATCTCACTATCGATCTCACTCAACGGGACACCACGGGACACCACGGAACACCTCTCGATCTCACTATCGGTCTCACTATCGATCTCACTTTTTGGGACACCACGGGACACCTCGGGACACCACATCGATCTCACTATCGATCTCACAATCGATTTCACTCAACGGGACACCACGGGATACCTGTCGATCTCACTATCGATCTCACTTTTTGGGATAACACGGGACACCTCGGGGCACCACATCGATCTCAGTATCGATCTGAGTATCGATCTCACTATCGATCTCACTCAACGGGACACCACGAGGCACCACGGGACACCAGCGGGACACTGGCGGGACACCGCGCGGCACTGGCCGCCGGAGGAGTTACATTTGGTCTGGCCGCGGCCCAGCCACAGGAGGATTTCCTCTCGCGCGCCCACGCAGCTTCGCCTCGCCCGCACGCACGCACGGCACACACGACACGAACCCGAAACCGAAATCGATTTCCCGGTAGGGGAGGTCGCCGTTTCACGTCTGACTCACCCCCCAACCTCCGATATACATATATGTATATATATATGTATATATGTATGTGTATACTAGAACCACGCACGCGCTTCGCGCGCGCGTAGGTTCCAGCGAGCCCCAGTTGTAGTCTAATGTATTCGGCATCGGGGGACATTGCTTATCACAAGGATCGTGCACCTCAGGGGGCTCCACCTGCGCCCCATCAGACAGGCTTGGGCCCCCTGCGCCCCATGCAGGCACACCCTTCACAGGCATCGCGTCCCACAGGGAGACCCACGCGATTCCATCCCCAGAGACGAGGTTCGCACAGTGGCACGCCCCTCACGAGGACCGTGCCCCGCGACTAAATGCATCTGGGGCAAAAGAGAGGAGCTTCATAACATCGGGCCGCTCACTTCGGTGCACCTCTCATACGGATCGTGGCCCGCAAGGACATCCACGGACGGCCCCAAAGACAAGGTTCGCATCCCGCCGTCCCGCCTACATCGGCACACCTCGCACACGGATCGTGATCGTGGCCCACAGGGATCCCCACCCACGCCCCCCGAAGCAAGGTTCGCACTGCGCCTCCCCCCCCGGCCATGGCGGTACACCTCCTCACGTGGATCATGCCCACAAGGAGCACCACCGAATTAAAGGCCCAGAAGGTTCGAACAACGCCCCCCCCGCCCATGTCGGCACACCTGTCACGCGAGAGTCATGCTCCAGAACGGGCATCTTTGCATGGTGCCCCCGCGCCCATTTCGGAACATGCTTGGCACGGGGCGTGCCTGGAGGAGGTCCACCTGCGGCCTCAATGGGCGTGTTCACGCGACCATTCACGAAAATCGTGCCCCACAAGCGCTTCAGCGCACCCGTGCACGCGTGCCCCGCGGCAGCCATCTTTCCGCATTGCCCCGGCCTCTTTGGCTGTCTAAAAGCCTGGCCCGTCGGACGCTCCCGGAAGTCGTTTGTGAGGCCTGTCTACGCCGTCTTCGAGCCCGCTTGGAGCGCTTCTTGGCTGTCTTGGAGGCAATCTCAGGCGTGTTGAGTCCTCTTGGCCGTCTTGGGGCCCTCCTGGGGCCGTCTTTGGTGCGTCTTGGGCCGTCACGGGGCTATCGTGGAGGCCTCTTGGGTGCTCTGGGAGCGATCTTGGGAGCCCATTGGGCCATCTGGACCGTCAGCAGGCCGAACAAAAAAATGCAACAAATCTTCAAAAACCAACGGGAAATCTATGAATTTAGCTTATTTAGGATTTCTCAACGGATGTCTTTTAGAGGCGTCTTGGCCGCCTCGGAGGCTATGTGGAGTTATCTGGACCCCATATTGGGCCGTGTAGGGTGCATCTTGGGGCCATCGTCTTGAAGCCATCTGAGCGTTCTTGCAGGCATTTCTGAAGCCATCATGGGCCATCTTGGCCGTCTTGGAAGCACATATATATACATATATGTATGTATGTATGTGTGTATGTATGTATGTATGCATGTATGTATGTATGTATGTATGTATGTATGTATGTATGTGTGTATGTATGTATGTATGTATGTATGTATGTATGTATGTATGTATGTATGTATATGTATATGTATGTAAACATCAGCCGATCCGGCATGTGTTTAAGAAGTCTACGCTGAAGCTCGGCTTCAGCATGAGCTTTAGCTCTGCTTGGGAGGGGGGGGGGGGGGCGAAATTACCTGACTAATTAAGTGCTCGCCACCCCCCACCCCTGCCAGCCCTCAGGAGAGAGGGGGTGGGGACAGGAGAGAGGGGGGGGGAGAGGGGGGGGGACAGGAGAGAAAAGGGGGGACAGGAGAGAGGAGGGGGAGGGGGAAGAAGAGAGGGGGGGGGACAGGAGAGAGGGGGGAGGGGGGACAGGAGAGAGGAGGGGGGGGGAGAGGAAAGAGGAGGGTTTTTGTTTGACTGCACTTGGCTCGTTGCAAGTAGCTTGAGCTGGGTGGCCGAGGTCGGCCAGGCGGCAGACAGAGCCCGCCTAGCGGGCACAGCACAGGTTCTCCGCTCCTGGTCCGTCCGCAGGCAAAAGCGATTCTTCGCCATTGGACCTGCATGATGGGCGGGGGAGGTATTGGCACCGAGGGGGAGGGAGAAGGAATGATAAGAAGAGAGGGGATCGGTGCCGTGCGAGATACACTGAGCGCGCCATCTAGGCGTTGCCCTATGCGGGCAGCTCTGAAAGACCGGGAGCAGCAGAGCTGGCCTCAGGGACGGCCATCTGGGAGCATGGCTTAGCCATGAAAATGAGCGGGATGAGTAGGAGGAGGGCCAAAATGGCCTTGCCGCGCTGTGTGGCGGCCGTGGCGGAGCGGACTAGGAGGGAGAGGCCGGCGTTGCCGCCAAGAGTCTAGGAAGCCCCATCGGTAACGCACGTGACCGGAAAAGGGGGCAGGTGAGAGAGCGCCTGTGCTGTGCTGGGCGTCATGGAGTAAACGGGGTATGAGGGGAGGGATCAACATATGGGAGGGAGAGGGACTATCTTGTCCAGCCAAGCAACGCTAGGGCGCAGTAGCTGTCAGTAGAGGTACGCACCTCTGACAGCCAGCATTAGCCGAGAATTGCTCGGCAGGTGGGATGTACTAGGGCGGCGTTTTTGCTTGCCGCAATATCGACTCAGCCGTGGCGAGTCTGCGAATTGCGCTGTGAGCATTGAGCCGACCGCTCTTCTGGTAGCGTGGCTGCTTAAAAGTGTCGCTATGGCCTGGCCGCAATGCAGCGGCAAGAATGTGTGAAGCTAGAAACTGGTGCTGGCTACGGCAGTTGAAGCTGGCCCTCGGGATGGGGCAAAAGAAATGAACTGAAGGGCCCGCTGCGACGAGACTGCAGGACGGCTCGGCCGACCTTAAATTGGAGCTGCATAGCTCCTCAGCTGGTGAGATACGGCTCGTGTGGCTGGCTAGGGCTATCTAGGTGGTGGGCTGCCGATGTAAGCAAAGACTAGGGTATTATGCTAGCCCACCACCTATGAAGACCCAGCCGTGGCGAGTCTGCGAATTGAGCTGTGAGCATTAGCCGTCCGCCTTTCTGATAGCGTGGCTATTTAAAGTGTCGCGTTAGCTGCACTAGTGCGGCACAGAGGTGAGCCGATAATTGCTCGGCAGGTGGGATGTACTGAGGCGGCATCTTTGCTTGCCGCAAGCCAGGAGACTAGCAAGCCCCATCGGTTACGAGTGTGACCGGAAAGGGGGCAGGTGAGAGAGCGCCTGTGCTGCGCTTGGCGTCTTGGTGTAAACGTGGTAAGAGGGGAGGGAAGAACAAATGGAGGCAGAGGGATTATCTTGCCAAGCCAAGCAACACTAGGGCGCGATAGCTGTCCGTAGAGGTACGCACCTCTGATGGGCAGCCTTAGCCGAGAGTTACTCGGCGGGTGGGATGTGCTGCGGCGGCAATTTTGCTTGCCGCAGTATCGACTCAGCCGTGGCGAGTCTGCGAATTGCGCTGTGAGCATTGCTCTGACCGCTCTGCCGGTAGCGAGGCTGCTCAAAAGTGTCGCTTTGGCCTGGCCGCACTGCTGCGGCAAGAATGTGTGAAACTAGAGACTGGTGCTGGCTACAGCTCTTGCAGCTGGCCCGCCTCTGGATGGGGCCGAAGAAAAGATCTGAAGGGCCCGCTGCGACGAGACTATAGGACAGCTCGGCCGGCCTTAGATTGGAGCAGCATAGCTCCTCGCTGGTGAATTTACGGTACGTGTGGCTGGCTAGGACTATCTAGGTGGTGGGCTGCCGATATAAGCAGAGACTAGGGTATTAGGCTAGCCCACCACCTATGAAGACTCAGCCGTGGCGAGTCTGCGAATTGAGCTGTGAGCATTAGCTGTCCGCTCTTCTGGTAGCGGGGCCAACTAAAAGTGTCGCGTTGGCTGCACTAGTGCGGCAGAAAGGTGTGAAGCTGGAGACTGGTGCTGACTACGACTTTGCAGCGGGCCTTTGGCGTGGGGCTAAATGAAAGAATAGCTGGGCCCACTGCGACGGGATTGCAGGTCGGCTCAGCCGATCTTAAATTGGAGCAGCACGGCTCTCCAGCTGTAAACATTTGGCTCGTGTGGCTGGCTGGGGCTGTCTAGGTGGTGGGCTGCCGTGGTGAACCGAGACTAGAGTATTAGGCTAGCCCACCACCTATTATTTGCGCCAAGGTCGCCCTTGTCGACCTTGGATGTCGCCGGCTGGGAGGTAGCACACTAGGGCCCGCTCATGCACCGCGCGGCTGCCGCGCGGCCGCCGCCGCCGCCGCTCGCGCCCGGGCCTCCAGCAGCATGGACTCGACCTCTGAGATGGTCGCCAGGCCTGGAGCCTCTATCCATTCCCAGTCCCAAGTTTCGACGACCTGGCCGTTGATGACGTCGAGGGACTTGAGCTTCCACACGAACGGGTAGAGCATGCCGTTTGGCATCTTCCATTCGCCAGGGTACGTAGCTGGCCACCATTTCTTGAACTCCCTGTTGGCGGCAATGTACTGGGAGCCCTGCCATGCCGAGCCCGAGTACGCGTCGCCTGATAGGCCGACGAACTCGGCCGCGGCCTCCTGCGGGGGCGTGGCCCCCTCAGCCGCCGCCGAAGCGCGCCCGACCGCAGGAACCATGGCTGCGCTGCGCGCTCTGAGAGGAGGGGGAGTGCGGAAGGAGCGAAAAGAAGTAGCCCATAAGCCAACGGCCATATATGAGTGAAACCTAGCTGGCCTATGCGTGCGCCTGAGTGAGGAGGACCCTCCTGATGGGCCGACTGATGCATGCTTGGCCCGGTGCTGAGTCGATAGGGATGAGGATGGTTCCGCTGCGCATGTTGACTCGCGGCGAAAGGCCGGTGCGAAAAGGTATGCCCGTGCCGAATAAAATGGACCGCGCATCGGTCTCCTGAAGAATGGGGAGGTGGAAAAAGCGTGGCCTCTCCACTGAAGATGGCAGCCGGGTTTCCTGCCCGTGGAATTGCTCCATTAGGAGTCCTACATTGATGGGCAGCGGAGACCAGAGCGGAATGTGACCTGCCGTGATCACTACCAGCCACTGTACGACTGTAGGCTGCGGTGGCACGGCCTCAGCGGGTGCGCAGCGGACGTCGCCGTGCTCGAATTGCGGCAGGTGCTGCGCCTCTGGGGTCGGCATGGCCTGAGGGGCTAAGGTTCAGGGAGGCGGAGGATTCGAGAGAGGTAGGACAACGGAAGGCAAAATGGCCGCACCAGGATCATGGCCTGGAAGTCAATTAGGATGGGGCTGCCAGCAGCTGCCTCCTCCACAAGACGCTGAGGGATGAGAGCAGGCTGTTCCCATGCCCCCGTGTGGAGGAGGGTCCAGAAAAATCTGGTCGGGCATGTAGACAGTGACCAAACTTATAGCGGGTGAGAAACGGGCAGCGTAGGGGCCTTCACCCGCTGCGCGCTGAGGGTAAATGTGGAGTAAGTTGGGAGAGTTGGCCTCTTACCAACGCCCATACCACCGCTCGACTGTGTGATTGGCGACATCGGGCAAGTCCATATAGAGCTCTGGGCCTACGGTAGCACGGGCGTGCGGCAGAGCAGGCGGCCCGCTCTCGAGCTGCCATGTAGCTTGCCATTGGGGTACCGAGGCAGGCTGGTACACAGCGGTAGGAGATAGCAAAAAAGCGCGGCGCCTCGAGCCGCCGCTGAGAAAGCGGAAGACCTGCCGGTGGGCCAGGAGAAGCCCCTCCGCCAGGCACTCCCAAAAGGGCCATGCGCTGCGAAAGTCTGGGGGCAGCCGCTCCATAATGCGGAGCAAATCTAGGTGCCTCCCCGGGGCCGCTTCAGCAGCGGGCATGTCCTCGTCTGCGTCGGCGTTGCCCAAGGTGCTGAGCTCGCGCATCGTGGCCTGTGGGGGGAGAAACGAGGGAAAGGAAGCTGAGAGAGGTAAGGAGGGAAGGGGTAGGCCTGGGCTGAATTACAGCTGCATGGCGTAGGCTTAACGCCTGGCGGCATCGCCTCCTTCATGAGGCTTGCGCGGCCGCCTGGGAGAGAGGCGCTGACCGCAGTGCGAGAGGCTTTCGCCTTCTCTTAACTGAAGTTTGAGGCGCTCCCTGTGTATCCTGTCGATACGGAGCTGGTCCTGCCTATGCTCCTCTTTGAGCTGGGCAATCCTATTCTCGTGCGCCTTGAGGACTGTACTGCGCTGCTCGTCCGATGCTGCGTCTGGCGCTTCGGCAGGCGAGTGCGAGTGCGGAGCAGCATGGGCAGCACGGCGAGACTTGCGAGCCTTATGGTGCCTTGGAGGAGGAGAGGCTGGAGGCGAGGCCGTGCCGCGGAATGCCTGCGAGCTGCTTTGAGCCTCGGCTGGTCCGCGGCGCTGTGGCGCCGGCTGCTTGAGTGCACTCTTGCGCGGCTCCGTGCTTCGGCGCGAATTGTATGGCACCCTAGGGGCTTTGGCCGTGAATTCGTCTGTAAATGAGACCTGCTTGCGCTTGCGGGTGGCAGAGGCGCGGGGCACTGCTGGCTGTTCAGCTGGCTCAGGAGAATCCTGCGGGGGAAAAGGGGAAGAGACAAAGGAATATGAGGCATCGTCTACCTGCGCAAGCCTCCTAGGAAACGCAGGCGAACTGGAGGCCCTGCGCGGCTGACGCCTGTGGGGGGCTGCAACTTTGCGGGATTCGCGCGGAAGTGGAGGTGAGGGACGCGCAGCATGGGGTGGAGAAAAAGGAGAGGCGGCCTGGCCGATCCAGCCTTCCGGGATGGCGGCTTTGGCCTTCGCTGTGGGATGATCAGGGGGAGGCATGGGGGGCATGGCGCGCGGAGGTGGCGGAGGATGAAAAGTGGCTCCATAGATGTGCCTGCCGCGTCCCACGGGGGGGCCGTTGAAATCGCCAGGTGGGCGTGTGGGACCTGAGGCTGAGGGAGTGCTAGACAAGGAGAGCTGCACTGCCTTGGCTACCTGGGCGAACTGGGCAGGTGAGAGCAGGGGGGGAGGAGCTGAGGCTGAGCGAAATTGGCCCGGTGGCGGATGCCTGGGTCTGGCCTCGCGAGGCACCAGCACCCGCGGCCTTCTGGACATGTGCCGCCTGCCTATATGTCGAAGATGCCGGCGTTGAAGTCCTGCGGGGCGGGGGAAGCAGGATGCTACATGTGAGCGAAGGTAAGGCCAGTGAGCGGGACGGGGCGCGCCGCTTGGCGGGCACGCTCGGCCCTGATTTGTCTGGCCCGGTCCCGATTGCACTGGATGCGCCTTTTCTGATCCAGAGTTAGGGAAGGAGGGGGCGGCGGCGGAGGGAGAGTGGAGGGAAAAATGGGGGCTGTGCCCAAAAAATGCGCGGCCTCTTGTTCCGCCTCCGAGTCCTGATCGGCAGGGCCAGGCGTCTCGGGAGCCTCCGATGGGAGGTCGCTATGGCGGCGCCACGGCTCGGAGGGCCTGGTCGGAGCCAAAAGCCTGCGGAAGCGATCCAGCTCCCCATCCACTTTAGCTCGGGTGCGAGGGGCAGAGGGGTCAGCGAAGTCAGGACCTAGCCAAAAATCGCTAGTCATAGATGCAGAGAAACGGAGGAGTGGGGCCAGAATGGCAGGGCCCGCCTGGGGGGGAAGGTCCTGTGGGTCTTCGGCAAATGGCAAAATGACGTCTTGGCATATGGCCTGGGCGAGGCATTCACAAAGGGCAGAGGGATAGGTCTTTTTTGTCTGCCGTGAAAAAGCGGTCATTCTCGTCCTTGCCTAATAATGTGCGATGCGCCCCCCGTGGGTGCGTGCACTTGGCCCCTTGGGGGCGGTTGAGTAGGAGCAAGGGGAGGGAAGGGAGGCGGAGCGATAGCAAGCGCGTGGGGGCCTTGCCAAATTCGCTAGGAGGACGGCAAGGCGGTTGAAACATGCATTGGTCGAAGTCAGTGGTGCGGACAGCCGGGGCAGCAGCCAAGGCCATTAGGGGCCTCCACATACAGCTAGGCTGTGCTCTGGGCTCCCAGTGCGCGGGGCATGGGTGTTCCATCCAGGCCGAGGTACCCATGTCTAGGTGTGCGGCAAATAATAGGACCAACGAGGCGAGAAGCAGGTTGGCTATCTGCAATTGGCGAGATTGCTTGGGCGTAGCGTTGGGGATGCCCCAGTAATGTTCGATAGTGCGTAACGGCGGGGGCCCGTTGGGCTTCCAACGGGCCGCGCAAAAAGTTTCGCAAGGCGGTCCTCCGCCTGAAACAACCACTCTGCCAGCATAAATATGATGCTGCCATAGCTTGATGGTCTCCGACTTGGTGAGATCGCCCGTGTCAGGGTCGATGGCAATGTCGACCGACAGTATGTAAACCTCAAGCGAGGGAGTGGGCGCGAATGATTCCAGGTGGTGCTGGATATCACCTTCGCGCCTGCGGCCAGAAAAAAGGTTGAGAATAAAGATCTCCTTGCGCCTGATGCGCGCTGGAATGTCATTAGTCGCTAGACCGGTGTAGTCTTGCGGTTGAAATGGCCATTCGGGCAGCGCAGGGAGAGGAGGAGGCTGCGGCGGAGGCACGTCGGCAGGAAAAAGCAGTGTAACGGCTGCTGGGTCTAGGGCGTAGTCGGTGACTGCCATTATGGCGCGGGCGTCCGCTTGCGATAGGTGCTTGGCAAAGTCTCGAAAGTGCTGGGTGGTAGCGCGCTTGGCACGATGTGCCGGTAATGCCACCCGCCAACGCCCTACTCCTGATTTCACTTGGAGCTTGGCATTTTCGCAACGCTGCATGGCCAGCGAGGCGATTTGCTCCTGAGGCAGGCGTTGAGAGTGACAAAGAAGGTAGAGAGCACAGATGAAGGAGCCAAAACAGAGATGTTGCATGAGACTGGCACGGGAGCCAAAAGGGAGGCTGCAGGCAGGGCAAACCGCGGTGTCGGGTACCAGGCCCTTGACCCGATGGGACAAGGTCCAGTGCATCTGGGCCACATGCTGCTTTAGCCCCCGAAATTTGAGAAATGTGCGTGGGCACCATGGGCAGGTGAGCACAGATGGGTAGCGTGCTGCCAGGCGTTGCTGCTCGATCGGATGCTGTACATGGTCCGTCGGCAGGGGGATCCCGCAGGGCACGGAGATGGCAAAGAAGTGCTTAGCGGCGGCCTCGGCGAGTGCTGCGCGTGCGAAGTGCTGGGCCCCCGCTGTAAGGGCATTGCGAACTCGGCGCTTCCATCCGGTGTGGGATTGGAGGGCAAGGGCCCCCCATTGGTCCAGGTGAGAAACTGGCGAGGGCATTTGCGCGAGATTGGCGGAAAAATCGCCCAGCCATTGTAAGTCCTTCTGTACCAAAGCGAGCCATGAGTCTGGGACGTCCGCGGCTAGCGTGGCAAGGAGGGAGATGAGGTGGGGAGGTCCCGTGCGGAGGAGGCGGCCAAAGAGGCGCAGCCGCATTGCACTAAATACCTGCGGTAGGGGGGGTCTGCCGACTTTGGCCAAAACAAAGGAGTCGCGCTCTGCTGTGCTGTCGCACCTTGGGAGGTGGAGCAAGCGCCTGTACATGCGCATGAACTCTCCCTGGAGGGTGACGATTTGCGGTCCAGTGAGCAACGGCCAGACTGCGGCATTGAAAAGACGGGAGGAGAGGATAAGGGAGTCCAGTAAATGCAGGTGCTCGTGCAGCCACGTACTGGAGGAGTGGCGCAAAAATTGACGAGCAAGATTGCGCCAGCTGGGGGCCGCCTCCGGTCGCCTGTGGGCGAGCTCGGGGCCTATACTGCCCTTTTCGTCCAAATGTGTGCCTAGGTATGTGTAGATTCTGGCGAAGTGAAGGGAGAATGGCTTATGCCCGAGGGCAGGTGAAACTAACATTTGCCCATTGAGCCCTTGGGGGTCCCAGAGCTTGCGGCGAAGGGATATGGAAGCTTCCCCTCTAAACTGAAAAAGGCACATAGTTTTGTTAACTTGAAAGTTGAGCTTGATACCGGAGAGTGCGTAGGCCTCGACTATGATGGCCATTAGCACGGGCATGGCGTCGAAAAGCTCTTTAGTGGGCCCGAGGAAGGCATAGGCACCATCGTCGAAAAAGCACGACTCCAGGTAGTGGTGCACATCCGTATCGGAGGAGTCCAAGCTGTCCTTGTGGTGAGCGTAAAAAGATCGTGGAGCAGCTTTGTCCACCTGGACCTTGAGGATAAGATGGGCAAGCGGCAAGTCTGTGAGCTGTTTAACAGCTTCGTTATTAGCTCGGGCCATGAGGAAGTTGAAAAGAACGTCCCCGAGCTGCTGCCCTGGAATGGTACCTCGGAGCGTGAGAGCTACCCCCGAGGCGCCAGGGTAAAAGGCCCAGGTGCGCTCGTATGCAACCGAGATTTGGGCATGGAGGTGCGAGGGGAGGCCAGCCTCCTGCAGTATGGGAGGGGCAGAGAGCAAATGTCGCATTAGCTCCTCGCCTGTCTCTTGGGCAAGGTCAAGGGAAGAAACAAGGTAATATAAGTCAGCTTGTTGCGAGTCGCAATAAAATATGAGCTGTCGGAGGGCCCTGTAAAAGGCTGAAACTGCATTCATAAATATGTACGCGGAGGAAGTACGCTGGCTGGTCGCATAGGCCTGGTGCGCTAGGACCGTGAGCGTGGCAAAGTCGGTGCCTCGCCCAGCAATGCCGCCAGACTGGGCGGCGCCTGCCATGGGAGGGAGATATTCTACCAGTTCTTTTCGCAAGAGGGCTCGATGCCGCTTGGAAAAGTGAGGGGGCGCCATTACTGAGCGGGAGTTGGCCATGATGGCTGGGTTGCCTTTACCTTTAAAAATGTCGAAATTATACCCTCCCCGCCATGCCAGCGGTTCCTCAAGGCGCAACTGCGCCTTAAGGTGGACCGGGTAATACTGCTTTGCTAGTAGGCGGTGAAACGACTTGACAAAGGCTCCTTTGAAGCCGTCTACGCTGGCTGCAGAGTCAGGGGTCCTGGCATAGGCGCGCTCAATTTGCGCTAGGGTAAAGAGTGAGTAGGGGGGGGGGGGAACATTCACAGTGAGATCGGCGGGCAGATACGATGCACTAGCATCGTAGGCCTTGGCTTGCTTGAGCGGGATGACTGCACCGTGCTCTTGTCGGGCAAAGTGGGAGAGCCAGGTGTCGGCGGCCTGAGTGGCGTCGACGACGAAGGTGCCCGCTGCTGTGGAGAGTATAGGTAGGGGTGAGGTGCGTAGCTTCTTTTTAGAGCCAACGCCGAGCGTGCGGAGGCGCGCAAAGGCAGTGCGCTGTTGTGAGGTCTGCCATGCTTCGTGCACTTCGGCGGCAATACCTTGCAGGTGAAAAGAGGCGTCCAAGTCGACGGAGCATCGGACTGCCTGCGTGAATTGAGCTAGGATGATAGCCCTTAGGGCGCTTGCGCGCGCTCGTAGGTGAAGGGCGGCTGCATATGCGGTACCTATGGTAGGGGCGGAGCAGCCGTGAGGAAAGCGGGTTTGAGCAACGCGTATGGGAGAGACCGCCAAAAACTGGTGCAAGCAGGCCATGCGCATCCGGGGCTTCCATGTAATGGAGGCGTTAGGGCCCGCCATGCTAGCTCGCATGCTGCGTAGGGCAGCACCGAGCTCCGCAAGCGTGGCGAATGCGTTATTGACTGCGGGCATCAGCGAGCGCTCGTCGTGGTGGAGCAAGGCGGCTTGGGGACGGGTAAAGGCTTGCCTGGAACGCAAATATCGCTTCCAAGCCGCGATAGCTACCCGCAATAAAAGGTTGCACGCCTCTCGTTGCAGGGTGTTGGCCTTGCTTATGGTCAAGGCTCTGGCATCCATAAGCACGAGGGTGGCCATGGAAATGCGGGAGTTGGTAGGTGCGCGGCCTGTTGCCGTGCGGGGTTGGGGGAATGCCTGTAGCATGGCGTTACGCGCCTCCCGGTCAAGGATGAGCGCGTGGTCAGAGGCATGTAAGTCGAAGGTTAAAAGTTCGGGAGGGGGCTTAAATGTGTCTTCAAAAAGCTGCCTGGCCGTCGGGTCGAGGTACGCTGTAGGGTCGTGCGGGATACGCATGACCTGGCATCCCTGATCCTCGGTCGGGCGCAGCTGAAGCTTGAAGCGGCAAGATAGGCACGGAGCAGCGTGGTCTAGTACAGCGAGTGCCAAGGTAAGGGAGTACTTGACCTCGCACTCAGTGGCTGAGGCGCCTACTGGGATAGCTATGTAATCCCTGCGCTTCCAATGTTGTTTGAAGGCGGGGTCGCGAGCTGGCGCAATCCACGTGCCCGATCCCATAGGGTGGGGCACAAAGGTGGCTGGAAGCCAGAGATTTGAGGCGAGTAGGAAGCGATGAAAAAAGGAGCCAGCAGTGTTGACCTGCTCCGCATGCTGTGGGCCGATGGCCGCTGATGTTTGTGTGCCTACTGCAGCATTGGAGTCCATGAGGACCAGAGTGGGAGTGGGCTGCGGCAAAATATGGTCATGCACATGTCGAAGGTGCTGCCACCATGCGGCCTGCTCATGGAGAGGACGACCGGAATGGTGAGCATGCGCCACTAGGATGCTGAAGCGTAGGCCGTTCTGACTTATGACGGCCGCGATGATTCGCGGGTCTTGGTGTACAATGCGCACATTATGCGACTTTATAGGAAAAGTGGGGATGCCTTTGGCATTAGGAAATACGGGCGTGCTAAGGTTGACCCAGAGCGCGCAGCCGCAAGCATGAGTACCCGCTTGCGACTCGGACAGAAAAACTATGTACGGGGGGACTTGGCGTTTGCCAGAGCCCTTGGCGTTGACTCGCGTTTCTTGCATACCTATAACATCGAGCCCATTGCGTTGAAAGGCGGCGGCCAGCTGATGTAGGCGTCCTTTGACGGCCACACCCGTGAGTCTGGCTCTTTGGGAGATGCGCGATGCAGGCGTGAGAGAAAGAATGTTGGCTGAGGCTAGCCTGAGGCAGCAGGATGCGGTGGCGTCTGCGATAGGGGTTGCCTCCTCGGAGAGACCTGGAAAAACATCAGCGAGCGAGGTGCGGGGGGGGAGAGGAGGATTAAGGCTGACCTGATGGTTAGGCGGGTAAAGGGCGCGCTGTTGCTGGGGAAGGCATTCCAGCCAGAGCCATTCCAGGATGCGCGCATTGTCCTGGAGAAAACTCATGAGGGGTGGGGGCGAGGGAGGAGGGAGCACTGCGAGGGAATAAAGTCTGGCTACCGTGTCAACAATTTCGTTGAGTGGGTCTGCCTGGTGACCGTGCACGTGCTGCCATGTAAAGCGACGTTTCAGACCCAGGACCTTGCACAGACTGTCAAGGCGACTTCTGTGCTCTATGAGTGGCTCGGCCACAGTACCGCCTTGGGCGGTAGAGACCACGCCCATGTTGTCTGAGTGAAAGGTGAGAGGAACGGTGGGAGGAAGCGGGGACTGAAGGGCCCATAGCGCCGCCCAGGTGGCGGCATCGAATTC
This sequence comes from Prorocentrum cordatum, assembly GCA_963575745.1. Lineage (NCBI taxonomy): Eukaryota > Dinophyceae > Prorocentrales > Prorocentraceae > Prorocentrum > Prorocentrum cordatum. Next base: position 89,507 of record CAUYUJ010022538.1, read on the forward strand.
TGCTTTGGCAGAGACTCTCGTTGCTCCTGTCATCTCCGGTGTGGGACACCCGAGGAAGCCGAGGAAGTGACGAGTGCCGTTGCCTTGCAAAGACCAAAAAAGCCCATGCTGGCGGGCCAGCGAGATCTCCTTTGGAGGCCCCTCCACTGGCGTCGGTGTATATATCCGCGGAGTCGAAAGCCGCGTAGGGTGTGTCAAAGGCGAGGCTGTGCCATGTAGGGAGTGAGGAGGAGTGGAGGGCGGGAAAAATGGCATCAAAATCCCTGACCAGCTGGATGGAGGTAGCCGTGAGAACCGGTAGCATCCATCCCATGGGCGGGAGCGGGCTGCGACGTATGCCTTGTCGTCTGCCCAGGTTCACCCGTGGGCAGTGTCCAGGGGGGCGACCTGAAAAACCGTGCCGTCGCGCGCTGCCTGGGCCAGGTCGTCCTGAGCAGCCTGTGCTGCGTGGGCCTCGGCTTCGGCTCGAAGGTCCGCTGCCTCTGCGTCTGCCATTGCATCGGCGAGACAGCGGGAGGCAGCTGTGGCGGGGTCCCCTGCACGGGACGTCAGCTCGGCCTCGGCTGGCGCTCGCCTGGGGCGGCGGGAGCCGCGAGGGCTCTTGCTGCGTGCCGCCTGCTTGCCTTCAAAATCTTCCTCGCTGATGCCTGAAAGCGTGCGCTCGTCGGCCTGACCCGCGCGCGCAGATCTGCCCCTGGCCTGGGCGCTTGCGCTGCGGCGTGAGGATGCCATGGTGACTGGCTCCCCTTTATCATCAGAGAGGTCCCATCCGAGCTGGCTGGCAGAACGGGTAGGCGGGGGCAGTTCGTTAGGCTCCCCTACGGAAGCTGCTGCTGGGCTCGACTGGTTGGTAGTGGCCTCTCCTGGTGGCGCAGTGGTGGACGCCTCCCCTGTCGGCGTCTCGGGCACTGGCGCTGGCCCAGGTTTAGGCACAAAACCTAGACGGAAAAGCGGGCCCGCTTTGACGGGAGCGCGGGCTTGTTCAGAACCTGACGGTGCGGTGGCCCCCCCCCGGGGCGTGGCACCGTGGCTAGAGACGGCGGCTGGCACTAGTTGCCCGGCCTTGATCTGTGAGGCTAGGGTGTCTACTGCATTGCGCATGGCCTGGGCCTGGGAGTCAAAACTTGCCTTGATGGTCGCTACCTCCCTGGCCATGGCCTCGGCGTTGCTCTGCATGGCCGCGGCGAGTGAAGTGATGCAAGGCTGTTCCAACCCTTGGAAGCCTGGGAGGGGCGCGGGGCATTGGAGGAGCGGAGGGGAGGGCGGCGCGGCAGTGAGGGGCGTGGCCGTTCCTAGGTCGGGCGTGCCGTCTCGATCTTCGCCCGCGTGCGATGCAGAGAGTGCCGCAGAGCGCTGCACTGCTCCAGGCTCGACCGCCGCCTCCCCCATCATGGGCGAATCAGTGATGGCAGCGATTGGCGGCGCCTGCGATTTGAAATAAGCTAGTAATGCAGATGCCTGGCTGAGGTCCGCTTGCGCGGTTTGAAGGGCCAGGGCGAGGTTGCGCACGTGCTCCTCTGCCTGAGCTTGCTTAGCAGCCAATTGCTCACAATCGGCATGCAGAGAGGCGACCACGTGCTCTTGCTCGCTAATCTTGGCTAGCGGATCCCTCGCATTGGCCAATTGAAAATTAACTAATGAAATCTCCTTACGGATCTCGGTGATACGCATATCGGAGTGTCCTAGGAGGGTTGAGGCCCTGAGCTGCAGGATCAGCGCATCCTTGCCCATGGCAAGGGCCTTGCGGTGCTCCAGCAGGCGGTCGGGCTCTAGCGGGGGATAAATCCAGGCTGAATGAGAGTGCGCCTCGTCTGGGGTGAGGATAAGGCATTGCGCTGTGAGCTCTGCTACTGAGAGCTCAGTGGCAGGATCCAACGCGCCGAGAGAGGAGAAGGCTTGGTCGGCCATGAGGAACGGAGACTGCTGCACAGAGGCAGGGCCGAAGAGTGCGGGGGAGGTGGCCTCGCCTTCGGGAGGAGGCGCAAAAGGCGAAGGCTGCGAGCGGGGAGACTGCCCGATGACTCCCGTGTCCTTGGCGCCGTGCGGGGTGCCAGGGGCCTTTGAGGCGGGCTGCCCCCCTTCGCTGCGCTGGGCCTCACGGGCCCTGCGAGCCTCGTCCTTCCCCCGCTTCTTGCGCTCCTTGCTGGAGAACACTTCTGGCTGGACCGTGTGGTCTCCTGGGGGTGCGGGGAGTAAGCCGTACTCCGCTGCCCATGCAGCCACCTGGTCGAAAGATGGCGGATTTGACGGAGCATGGCCTTTGCCCATGTGTGCCCCACCCGTGCTTCCAGAAAAGGAGCGTGGGCCCTTGTGGCCCGGCCATGGGCCCGCACCTTGCAGGGGCTTGTGCTGCTCCTGACCTTTGGCGGGGCCGGGTGTCGCCTGCTGGGGTCCTGCCGCCCGAGTCGGAAAACAGGTGGGGCATGAAACGTCAAAAGTGGTATTGGCCCGGCCGCACTGCAGGCAATACCAAAGCTCGGGAGGGGCGCTGCCTTTCTGGTGCACTGGCTGCTGGGGGGGAGGAAAAAAGTCAGCAGGCAGGCGCGTGGCATATAGGGACGGAGAGGGAGGAGCAGCCATACGCTGCGTGGGGGAGGTAGCCATACCGTGCTGCTGCAGCCCTGACGTTGGCGAGAGAGGCGACGCGCGAGGCGGGGGCAAGGTCGTGGGGACAGCGCCTTGCTGCGGGAGGCCCTGGAAAGAGTGGTGGTGAGAGAGCATCATTGCGGCTTTATGCACTCTTAAAAGTGTGCGGGCGTTTGCGCGCTGTTTGCGCGCTCTGCGATGATGAGCGGGCTCGTCGCGAGGCCGCTGGGGGTAGGAGGGAAGAGAGTAAGCAGGCGTCGCGCCTGGCGGGTGGCGGCCCTTTCGGGCGTCGCGGCGGGGATCGGCGCGGAACCGGTTTGCTAACCGCTCGAGCCAAACCTGAAAGAGGAGGGGGGGGAGGGGGAGAGGGGGGGGGGGGCAAGCTAGCTGCGCTCGCGTCATATCTGACGTCCTACCCCTCCCTCCCATCCCTTACCATGGCGCTGATTTTCTCTATCCGCGGACGCGTGTCGTAGCGGACTTGTGGCTCCGCGCGCGCGTGCGTAGTGGGTGGTGGTGCGCGTGCGTGCGTGCGTGCGTGCGTGTGTGGTTGTGGTTGTGGTTGTGGTGGTGGTGGTGGTGGTGGTGGTGGTGGTGGTGGTGGTGGTGATGGTGGTGGGTGGTGGTGCTGGTGGTGGTGGTGGTGTGGTGGTGGTGGTGGTGGTGGTGGTGGTGGTGCGGCGCGGTGGTGGCGGGCGGATGGGCGCGCGAGAAAGAGGCCCGCGCTGGGGCGAGAACGCCATCCTGAACGACGGAGGCCAAACACCGATCCGAAAATGAGGCCCACGCTGCAGCGGGAGCACGATTCGGAACGATTCGGGAGCAGAAATGAGGCCGGCGCCTCAGCGAGAGCAGCATTTTAGAAAAAAAACACAAGCGAAAACCCAACTCCGGGGAATCCTGTGTGTAAAAAAACAGTACGCGGGGGGGTGCCGAACATCTTCCGGACGCCATCAGGGGAAGTGGGAGAGTAGTATTCATATTGTGTAATTGTACAGGAGAGAGGGGGGGGGGCAGGAGAGAGGGGGGAGGGTGGGGGAAAGGAGAGAGGGGGGACAGGAGAGGGGGGGGGAGAGGGGGGGAGAGGGGGGGGTAGAGGGAGGGACAGGAGAGGGGGGGGGGGGGGAGAGAGGGGGGGGGAGGGGGGGAAAGGAGAGAGGGGGGGGGCAAGCTAGGTGCGCTCGCGTCATATCTGACGTCCTACCCCTCCCTCCCATCCCTTACCATGGCGCTGATTTTCTCTATCCGCGGACGCGTGTCGTAGCGGACCTGTGGCTCCGCGCGCGCGTGCGTAGTGGGTGGTGGTGCGCGTGCGTGCGTGCGTGCGTGTGTGGTGGGTGGTGTTGGTGGTGGTGGTGGTGGTGGTGGTGGTGGTGGTGGTGTGGTGGTGGTGTGGTGGTGGTGGTGGTGGTGGTGGTGCGGCGCGGTGGTGGCGGGCGGATGGGCGCGCGAGAAAGAGGCCCGCGCTGGGGCGAGAACGCCATCCTGAACGACGGAGGCCAAACACCGATCCGAAAATGAGGCCCACGCTGCAGCGGGAGCACAATTCGGAACGATTCGGGCGCAGAAATGAGGCCGGCGCCTCAGCGAGAGCAGCATTTTGAAAAAAAACGCAGGCGAAAACCCAACTCCCGGGAATCCTGTGTAAAAAACAGTACGCGGGGGGGGGTCGGCTACTTTCAGGCCGCCATCGGGGGAAGAGGGAGAGTAGAATTCATATTGAGTAATTGCACAGGAGAGAGGGGGGAGGCAAGAGAAAGGAGAGGGGGTGAGGGGAGCGGGGATCATCACCATCACCATCACCATCACCATCACTTTCGTCACATCACCACCATCATCATCACCATCACCATCACCATCACCATCACCATCATCATCATCATCAACATCATCATCATCATCATCCGCATCATCATCAGCAATATCATCATCATCGTCATCATCATCATCAGCATCAGCATCAGCATCAGCATCATCCTCATCCTCGTCCTCATCCTCATCCTCATCCTCATCCTCATCCTCAGCATCATCAACATCAGCATCAGCATCAGCATCAGCATCAGCATCATCATCATCATCCGGAGCGCCCCGGATCGGCGGCACTGGCCGGAGGCCACTACAATATACTGGTAGAGACGCATCGCTAGGCGCACACTCGCCTGGTAAGTAATCCAATGGCGCGCACGCAAAACTTAGCGAAATTCCTCGCTGCCCCTGGATTCTAAGCCTCAGCCTAACCGAACCCTCAGCCTAAGCCTGAGCCTCAGCCTGACATAAGGTTCAACCTCAGCCTAAGCCTCAGCCTAGCCTCGTCCCCAGCCTCAGCCTCAGCCATAGCCTAGTCTGAGCCTCAGCCCTAGTATTGCTGATACAATATTCGGTCTTACTATTACCACAGTACTGCAGCAATGCTACACATGAGCTACTTTAGTACTACTGCCCCGACAACGTCATTACAGCTACAGAAGTACGCCCGTACTAGAATACTGCTACACGATTGAAGTATTGCAATACTGTACTGCTCCCCCAGGCAACACTACAATGCTACCCCTACTGCTGCACCATAGTATTACTTCGGCGTCAACCGAATTTTACTGATGCAATGCAACGACGGCGTTGCAGTACTAGGGTACTTCTTCCATTCTTGAATTCTCCAATGCTAGAGATCCAATGGTACTACTAGTACTACAACAACAACAACTACTACTACTACTACTACTACTACTGCTACTACTAAATACTACTACTACTACTACTACTAGTACTAGTACTAGTACTAGTACTAGTACTAGTACTAGTACTAGTACTAGTACTAGTACTAGTACTAGTACTAGTACACTAGTACTACTACTCTGCTACTACTACCACTACCACTACCACTACCACTACCACTACCACTACCACTACCACTACCACTACCACTACCACTACCACTACCACTACCACTACCACTACCACTACCACTACTACCACTACCACTACCACTACCACTACCACTACCACTACCACTACCACTACCACCTACTACACTACTACACTACTACACTACTACACTACCACTACCACTACCACTACCACTACTACACTACTACCACTACCACTACCACTACCACTACCACTACCACTACCACTACCACTACCACTACCACTACCACTACCACTACTACTACTACTACTACTACTACTACTACTACTACTACTACTACTAGCACCGAACACCTCGATGCCTCGAGGGGGCCGCTACCATGACCTTCCAGGAAGGCTAAAATAGCACCGGGACGTCGACGTCCTCATTCCTGTCGAGGGGTGAGGCAATACCTCGGACCTCGGCGCCGCGCACTGCCCCCCTGAGCCTCACTCGGCGGCGTCCGCCCGGACGCCCTCCTGTGCCAGGGCCAAGGGGAGGGGTCACCACTATTTCGGGGGGTCGCCACTTCCTCGACGCCCCCTTGAAAAATGAACCCGCCGGAGCCGCCCAGAGCGCCGAGGCGCCCAGAAGCGCCCAACAACCTTCTCGACCCTCGGTCCTGGAATCTCGATTTCCGGGACAGGTTGGCGACCCCCCTCAGCGGCGACCCCCCCTTGAGGCGGTGCCTGACCTCCATCAGCGGCCCGGCGTCGTGACCGCGGGCGCCCTGCGAGCGGCGGCGCCGCGCGAACGCCGCGAGCAGCACGAGCAGCGCGAGCGCGGGGGCGACCAGGAGCGCCCAGGCCAGGGCCACGGCACCCGCGGCGGCACGCTCCTCGCCGGGCGCCGCGCCACGGAGGGGAGCGCGGCGCTGGGAGGGTCCAGGGAGGATCGAGCCTCGAGGCTCGAAGCTGCCTGGCCAGGAAGACTGGTACGTTAGGACCCCAGGGGGGTCCAGGGACCCATTTTGAGCGGAGTTTGGGTCGGGCCCTGGCGACGCAAAAAGCATGCAACGGGCGCTTTTGTCGACGTACTCGGCCTCCTGAGGAAAAGCCGGCTCTGGGAAATTGTCGAGGCATCCGGGGGCCCACACGTGCGAAGCAACTTGCGACGTCGGAAGAGACGGTCTCGTGCCCCGGGCTCGTCTCTGCGAGCCCCGCGGCGCGAGGACGGGCCCCCCGGGGCGACGAGCCTCGAGCGATGTCTCGTCGATGTCTCGTCGTCGATCTGTCGCCTATGTTTCGGGGGGTCGCGAACGCGACCCGTGACCCCACCGCGATCGCGGCCGCGGGGCGCCGCGCCGACTCCGCCGCCGCCGACGTCGCCGCCGCCGTCTCCGCCGCCGTTGCCGTCGTCGCTCCTCGGCCTCGGGCGCCGCGCAGTCCTTGTTGCCGCCGGGCCCGACCTGCCGCGTCATGAGGTGGACGGGCATGTACTGCGTCTCGAAGAGGGCAGCACCCATGCTCCAGTCGGCGGTCTTGCCGTCGAGCTTCCGCGCAAAAACGATGTTCGAAGAGGGAAAACCGGCGTGAACATAAACTGTCGGAGATCAGCACTGGACCAACTGGCGGCGCAAAATACGCCGCCCCCGACGCGCTCCAAGCTCCAGGGAGGGGCATCCGCGCCGATCCAAGAAATCCGCGCGGACCTCAGAGAGTTTATGTTTGCGTCGTTTTTTCTTCCCCGTGATGTTGTCGGCGTCGTCCGCGAAGCCGTACGCCGTGAGGATGTGGAACATGTAGAGGCCCCCGAAACAATGATTCTTCTTGTATTTCCACGGCGCCGCGGAAGCCGCCTCCGCGTCTGCGAGCGGCATCTGGCAGAAGCTCTTGGCCTTCTCCAGAATAGCCGAGGGACTCAGACTCTTCGATTCGCTCCAGCCGATCAGGTCCAAGCCATTGGCGATGTAGAAAAAGTTCGCGATGGCGTAGTATGTCTTCGACTTGATGACCTTTGGCATGTGCACGCCCATGAGCGCGCACGGTTCAAGCAAACACTCATACTCCAAATGGAGGAGCCCTTGGACAATGGCATCGCAAGCAGTAGGGTCGCCGGACCCAACGAATGATACTTGTTTCCCGTCGATCTCCGCCGATTCGTTGTACCCCTTGTTGTAGCAAGGATACACCACCTCGGTCTTGCCAGCGCCCGCTTGCTTTGCCGCCGCCACCATGGCACGCTGCACAGCCGTCGCGAGGCCGAATTTGATGAAGCTCTTCGCATACACGGACATCCGCTTCTCGTTCACGTAGAAGGAGAACTCGTTAGACATGATGTCCTTACCAGGGTTGAAGGCCACCTGCATCGACGCCCCGCCCATATCTAAGATTCCGGAGGTCTTAGTGTACCCCTGGAAGATAGTCCCAAGAATGAAATTCATACTGATCCACGCAAAGACTGCCTCTTCTTCACCACCCAGTACCTCGGATCCCATGTATTTGAAAGGATTCACCGAAACTGTTTCAGAGAGGTACTGGTCCAACGACGTAAACATTCCCCCCAACTGCTCCTCTGGAACAAGGCGCATGCCGGCCGTCGCTTTGATCCACAGAGGCGTTGTGGACCGGTAAGATTCAGGGACGTATTTCGCTGCCGCTTGGAGCAAAGCAGTCAAAGAAGGCCCCGCGTCATCGGGATTTCCTGCGTAAGATGACAGACCAGGCTCCGTCTCAAAGCTGTCCTCGTCCTCCTCGTGTGGTTTGATCTCTTCCACGCCATCTTCCGTCTTGTTGTACATCCGCAGACGGCTGCCCGAGGAGCCTGCGTCGACGACGAGGGAATACTGGGGTGAATCAACGAAAGTGTCCAACACGGGCGCACCGAAAACTGGCCTGAGCACGTACGAGATGACAAGAAGGCCCGACGGGGACAGGGCCGGCATCGGGCCCGACGCGGCGCGAGTCTGGAGCGGGTGGTGACAAGATGATCGGTCCCGGCGAAGTGGGAGGGGCAACAAAAACAGAGCTCGCGCCAAACCTGGGCCAAACTCGGGCCAAAACGGCAACGGAGGCCGCCGCAGGTCCGCCCGAGAGGCCCCCGCCGGGAGCCGCCCAGGAGCGGCGAGGGGCCCGAGGGTCTCTCGGCGGGCGCGCACGGGCAGCCGGGGCAGGGGGGGGCGCAGATGGGACGCGGGTGGGGGCACGGATGGGACGCGGATGGGCAAAACAAAACAAAAAGAAAGGAAAACAGTAAACAATATGCCACATATGGGACGGTCGTCGCGCAGGCTGGCCAGAGGAGGCGATGGAGGGCCCCCCGCTCTCTGTGGCCGTGGCTCAGCCATGCGCTGCCACGGGCAGAAGCACGCTTCTACCCGCGTCCTGGGCGTTTGTTTTGTATTCCTTCGCCACCCGCTCCTTCTTTCTGTTTCTTCCTTTCTTTCTGACGCCTCTAACCACGCCGTGGCCCTAAGTTTTTGGAGAATGCTTGTATTGGCTTGTTCGGCCTTCCGACGGCCCCGACGGCAAGGTCGCCCCAAGATCGCCCCAGATGCCTCCTAGACGGCCCTAAACGGCCAGAAAACAATTCAGTGCACTTTGGGGACCCTGGGACCCCCCTACCCATAGACATATACACACACACATATATATATATATATATATATATAGATATATATATGTGTATACACATGTATGTGTACACACACATATATATATATATATATATACGTGTATGTATTCAGCTATATATATGTGTATATATAAATACACTAGAACCATCGCGCGCTTCGCGCGCGCTCAGGTTCTAGCTACGCTGTATAGGTTAACGCATGGAATATCATGTTTGACGCTCCTTGCACCCAGTGGCTTTGTTGGAGGCCCTGCGCAAGCCTCGGAAGCGTATAGAATGGAACATGCGAAAACGCACAAATCATAAATTTCCTTCAGGTATTCGACGATTAGGGGCCCTGAAAGGCTTCCTGGGATCTTTCTTGGGTGGTGACGGAGGCCTTAATTGGGGTATGTTGTTAAATATTCGCAGGCCCAACAGGCGAAGGGCGTGCTACGATCTCTGGTGACTGGTCAACAATAGTCTAGTTCGCGCGCGCGGGGCAGCCCCTGGGGGTCCCCGGACGAAAAATACCCCGGGACACCCCCGGGACACCCGGGGGACACTCGGATCAGAGATGCCAGACCGGGCAATTTTTCGACACCACTCACGAGGATCGTGGACTCCGAGGGGAGGGGCGCAATCGACTACCCCCCCTCCTGACCCAAGAGGTCCCCAAGACTGTCCAAGAGGCCCCCGAGACGCCCAAAGAGCGCTCCAAGACGCCGATGATGACAACAAGACAGCCCAAAAAGGCCTCCAAGTGGCCTCCAAGAGGCCTCACAAGAAGGCCCGAGAGGCCAGAATCCTCAATTTCACTATGGCTTTGGAGGGATTTTGGCCTTGTCGCCTTTTCGGCCATCCGATGCTCCAAGACGGCCCAAGAGGCCCCCAAGAGCGCCCCAAGACGGGCCAAGAGGCTTCCAAGAGGGCCCCAAGAGGGCCCAAGAGGGCTCCGAGACGGCCCAAGAGGCGCCCAAGACGGCCCAAGACGGCTCAAAGACGGCCCCAGGAGGGGCCCAAGAGGGGGACCACGAACCGAAAACTCCAGCCGTCCGCCCCAAGAGAGCCCCAGGAGGCCCCGAGAGGCCCCCAAGAGGCCCCCAAGAGGCCCCAAGATGCCGCCAAGAGGCCCCAAGAGGCCCCAGGAGGACCCCAGGAGGCCCAAAAGAGGCCCCAAAAGAGGCCCCAGAAGTTCAAAAATGTCTCCCAGGCGCCCCCGAACGGCTTCTCAAAAGACCCCAAGAGACCTCCCAAAGAAGCATCTTGACGACGACCCTGTTTGGCCCCAAGAGCAACACAAAATGCCAACGAGAGTCTTCCTCCTCCGCCCCGTCCCCTTTCTCCTCCTCCTGCTCCTCCTCCTCCTCCTCCTCTACCTCCTCCTCCTCCTCCTACTTATCTTCATCCTCCTCCTCTCCTTCTCATTCCTCCTTCCCCCCTCCCCTCCCCCATCCTCATCTTCCTCCTCCTCCTCGCCGGCGCCACAATGGCCCCGGGCCCACGGCGAAGCAGTAGCGATCATGTAACATGGGCCGGCGGAATGAGCGAAACGATTGAATAATACACCAGGGGCGACCTTGAAAAAAATGGAATTGTGGACATTCATTTGTTTGAAAATTCCCGTGCCAAGGGTGTGGGTCAGAAGTCTCCTGGATGCATGCCATTGTCTGTTGGGATGCCTTTCGGAGCCTTCTTGGCGGCGTCTTGGGAGATTGTTCGGGGCCTGTTAGGGGGCTTGTGGTACCTCCTTGGAGCCTACAGGGAGTGTCTGAAGGCATATTGGAGGCGCCTCGAGAGCCTTTGGGAGAACCCTGGGGCCATCTTAGGGTAAAGCGCTCGAAAGGCTTGGGCAGGTCCCCTCTTGTGGCTCCCTCCTGGCGCGCGCGCTCAACTTCTAGCTATGCTGGACAGTTTAACTCATGGGATCTCGAGTCTGGCCGCCTTCTCCCCAAGAGAGCACGAAGACGGCCCAAGAGAGTTCCAAGACAGCGTCAGAGAGTTCAACAGCATGCCCGACAAATCTTCGAATTGTGACCCCGAAGTCTTGATGGGGCTCGGGGTGAAGTTCAAAAAAGGGAATCGCTGGAATTCCCTAGTTTCAAGTCGGGTCTCCTACCATGTAGTGCGCAGGAATAAGGGAGGCTAAGAGGCAGGGGGTTCCTTGCGGGCTGTTTTTTGGCCTCGTGGGTTTGTTTCTTGGGCCTATCAAAGGTCTGGGGTTTGTTGGGGGCCTCTGGTGGACCCTGCAGGCCTCTCGTGAGCCTCTTGGGGCATCCTGCTCCGCCCTCGGGCCATTCTTGGGCCTGTCCTGCGGCCCTCCTGGGCCGTCTTGGGCGCCCCTTGGGCAGTCTTGAGCTATCTGGGGCCGTCTTGGGCCCTCTTGGGGGTTTCTTCTTGGGCCGTCTTGGGGTGGTCTTGGGAGGCCTCTTCGGCTGCCTTGGAGCGTTGGAAGCTTGAAAACGCGAGAAGGCCAACCACCTTGGAACCAAACAATGCAAATCAACGATTCGGGTATCGGTCGGGCTCTCTCGGGACGTCACTTGGAGCTCTCTTGGGTGAGTTTTCGGGCCTCGTAGGGCCTTTTTGGGTGACTCTCATGGGTCTGGGGTTTGTTGGAGGCCTCTGGCGGGTCCTGGATGCTTCTCGGGGGCCTCTGGGGGCCTCCTGCTCCCGCCCTCGGGCCCATTTTGAGCGGTCCTGGGGCGCTCTTGAGCCGTCTTGGGCGCCTCTTGGGCAATTTTGAAGGTCTCTGCGACCGTTTTGGGCTTGGAGCGGTTGTGGGGGCCTCTTCGGCTGCCTTGGAGCGTTGGAAGCTCGACAACGCGAGAAGGCTAAACGCTTCAAAAAGCAAACGACAATGTAACGATGTTACCCTCTTCGGGCTCTCTCGGGATGGCTCTCGGAGCTATCGTGGGCTAGTTGTCGGGCCTCGTGGGGCCTTTTGGGTGACTCTCATGGGTCTGGGGTCTGTTGGAGGCCTCTGGGGGATCCTGGAGGCCTCTCGGGGGCCTCTTGGGGCCTCCTGCTTCGCCCTCGACCCTCTTTTGAGCGGTCCTAGGGCGCTCGTGGCCCGGCCCGTCTTGTGCGCCTCTTGGGCAGTCTTGAGGCTCTCTGGGGCCGTCTTGGGCTCTCTTGGGGGCCTCTTCGGCCGTCTTGGGGCGGTCTTGGGAGCATCTTCGGCTGTCTTGGTTGGAAGCTCCAAAAGGGAGAAGGCCAACAACTCCTTAGAAATTAACCTGGCGAAGGACCCAACCACATGTAGTTGTGAGTACCGCAATTCTGCATATCTTCTTTGGTGTTCCTTATGGGGCCACGAAGCGTTGTACTGGGTGTGTGATACGCAGGGAACAAGGGCTGTGCTGGGTGGTGGCTGACGCATGCGGGCGGTGCCACTGGGGCCTTCGGTGGAGCTCCCTATGGGGCCACGAAACGCTGTACTGGGTGGGCGAAACGGAGGGAGCAAAGGCTGTGCTGGGTGGTGGCGGACGCATGCGGGCGGTGCCATTGGGACCTTCGGTGGAGTTCCCTATGGGGCCACGAAACGCTCTACTGGATGGGTGAAACGCAGAGAGCAAGGGCTGTGCTGGGTGGTGGCTGACGCATGCGGGCGGTGCCACGGGGACCTTCGGTGGAAATCCTTATGGAACAACGAAGCGCTCTACTGGGAGTGCGAAACGCAAGGAGCAAGGGCTGTGCTGGGCGGTGGCCGGCGCATGCGGGCGGTGCCACTGGGACCTTCGGTGGAGCTCCCTATGGGGCCACGAATCGCTGTAATGGATGGGTGAAGCGCAGGGAGGAGGGGGAGGAGGGCCACGAAACGCTGTACTGGGTGGGGGGGACGCATACGGACGGTAGACCTGGAACCTTCGGTGGAGCTCCCTATGGGGCCACGAAGCGCTGCACTGGGTGAGTGAAACGCAGGGAGGAGAGGGAGGACGGCCACGAAACGCTGTACTGGGTGGGGGGGGACGCATGCGAGCGGTAGACCTGGAACCTTCGGTGGAGCTCCCTATGGGGCCACGAAGCGCTGTACTGGGTGGGTGAAACGCCAAGAGGAGAGGGAGGAGGGCCACAAAACGCTGTACTGGGTGGGGGGGACGCATGCGAACGGTAAACCGGGAAGCTTCGGCGGAGCTCCCTATGGGGCCACGAAAACATGTATTGGGTGGGTGAAGCGCAGGGAGGAGGGAGAGGAGGGCCACGAAACGTTGTAGTGGGCGGGGGGGACGCATGCGAGCGGTAGACCTAAAACCTTCGGTGGAGCTCCCTATGGGGCCACGAAGCGCTGTACTGGGTGGGTGAAACCAGGGAGGAGGGGGAGGAGGGCCACGAAACATTGTACTGTGCGGGAGAGAGGGACGCATGCAGACGGTAGACCTGGAACCTTCGGTGGAGCTCCCTATGGGGCCACGGAGCGCTGTCTTCGGCGTGGGGGACGCATGCGGGCACCCCCACTGGGGCCTTTTGTGGAATTCCGGATGGGGCCACGAAACTCTGTGCTGGGCGTGGGGGACGCATGCGCCTCCCCCCATTGGGGCCTTCGGTGGAGCTCCCAATGGGGCCACAAAGCGCTGTGCTGGGCGTGAGGGCGCATGCGCCCCCCACTGGGGCCTTCGGTGGAGCTCCCAATGGGGCCCCGAAGCGCTGTGCTGGGCGAGGGGGACGCATGCGCCCCCCCCCCTTGGGGCCTTCGGTGGAGCTCCCGATGGGGCAACAAAACGCTGTGCTGGGCGTGGGGGGCGCGTGCGCCCCCCACCACTGGGGCCGTTGGTGGAGCGCCCTATGGGGCCACGAAGCGTTGTCCTGAGCGTGGGGGACGCATGCGCCCCCCCCTCCCCCCCCACCCCACTGGGGCCTTCGGTGGAGCTCCCTATGGGGCCACGAAACGAATCAGCCATGTCGATGCCGATGATGCCGATGAGAATCATGATGGTGATTGTGATGGTGATGGTGATGGTGATGGTGATGGTGATGATGATGATGATGATGATGATGATGATGATGATGATGGGAGGAGGGGGCGAGATGAGACGTGCGGAGAGCAAAGGCAAGGATGGGGGAGGAGGGAGGAGGAGAAGAGGAGGAGGAAGGAGGAGGTGGGACGGGGGGCGCTGTCTCTTCAAAAAGAGGACCCAACACCACAGGATGGTTGGGAATTCGCCTGGCTAAGGACCCAGTCATATGCTGTTGTGAATACCGTCGTTGTGAGCACCGCATTCGGTGGCACTCTCTATGGGCCAGAACACGCTGTCCTGGGTGGGGGAGACGCATGCGAACTGTGCCACTGGGACTTCGGTGGGGCTCCCTATGGAGCTACGAAGCACTGTCCTGTGTGGGGGGGGGCGCAATGCGCCCCCCCCCCACTCGGGCCTTCGGTGGGGCTCCCTCTGAAGCTGCGAAGCGCTGTCGTGGGCGGGGGAGACGCACGCGCCCCCCCCCCGTCCCCCGCCCCACCCCACCCCACCCCACACTGGGGCCTCAGGTGGAGCTCCCGATGGGGCCCCGAAGCGCTGCCCTGGGCGTGGGCCACTGGGGCCTTCGGTGGAGCTCCTGGCGGGGCCACGAAACGCTGTGGGGGACGCATGTGCCCCCCCCCCTCTGGGGCCTTCGGTGGAGCTCCCAATGGGGCCACGAAGCGCTGTCCTGGGCGTGGGGGACGCATGTGGCCCCCTCCCCACTGCGGCCTTCGGTTGAGCTCCCCGTGGGGCCACGAAACGCTGTGCTGGGCGTGGGGGGCGCATGTGCCCCCCCCACTGGGGCCTTCTGTGGGGTTCCCTACGGGACCGCGAAACGCTGTCCTGGGCGTGGGGTGCGATGCTCACCCCCCCCCCCCCCCCCCCCCGCACGGGGGCCTTCGGTGGAGCTCCCGATGGGGCCATGAAAGCTGTCCTGGGCGGGGGGGGCGCATGTGCCCCCCCCCCCCCCCACTGGGGCCTTCGGTGGAGCTCCCTATGGGGCCACGAAACGAATCAGCCATGGCGACGCCGACGCTGACAATGATGGTGGTGATTATGGTGGTGATGATGATGCTGATGATGATGATGATGATGATGATGAGGAGGAGGAGGGGGTGAGCTGAGACATGCGCAGAGCAAAGGCAAGGATGGGGCAGGAGGGAGGACCATATGGTGCCTTCGGTGGAGCTCCCTATGGGGCCCCGAAGCGCTGCGCTGGGCGTGGGGGGCGCATGCGGCCCCCTCCACTTGGGCCGCCGGGCCCCCTATGGGGCCGCGAAGCGTTGCCCTGGGCGTGAGGGGCGCATGCGCCCCCCCCCCCCCCGGGGGCCTTCGGTTAGCTCTTCGTGGGGCAACGAAACATTATGCTGGGCGTGGGGGGCGCATGCGCCCCCCCCCTGGGGCCTTCGGTGGAGCTCCCTATGGGGCTATGAAGCGCGGTCCTGGGCATGGGGGCCGCGCCCCCCCCCCCCCCCCACCCCACACTGGGGCCTTCTGTAGGGCTCCCTTCTGGGGCCACGAAACGAATCAGCCATGGCGATGCCGGTGATGACGATGATGGTGATGGCGATGGCGATGGTGATGGTGATGATGGTGATGGTGATGAAGATGATGATGATGGCGATGGGAGGAGGGGGTGAGCCGAGACACGCGGAGAGCAAAGGCAAGGATGGGGGAGGAGGGAGGAGGGGGAGAGGAGGAAGGAGGAGGTGGGACGCGGGGCGCTGTCTCTTCAAAACGAGGACCCAACGCCACAGGATGGTTGGGACAAAAATTTGCCTGGCGAAGGACCCAACCATATGCAGTTGTGAATACCGTCGTTGGGAGTGTCGCATTTGAGGGTACTCTAGAAAACGCTGCCCTGGGTCGGGGAGGCGCATGCAAACACCCCCTCTGGGGCCTTCGGTGGGGCCCCCTATGGGGCTACAAAGCGCTGTCTTGGGTGGGGGAGACGCCCCCCCCCCCACTGGGGCCTTCGGTGGAGCTCCCTATGGGGCCGCGAAACGCTGTCCTGGGCGTGGGGGGCGCATGCGCCCCCCCCCCACTGGGGCCTTCGGTGGGGCTCCCTAGGGCGCTACGAAACGCCGCCCTAGGCGCGGGGGGCGCATGTGCCCCCCCCCCCCGCCGGGGCCTTCGGTAGAGCTCCCTATGGGGCAACGAAACATTGTCCTGGGCGTGGGGGGCGCATGTGCCCTCCCCCGCTGGGGCCTTCGGTGGAGCTCCCTATGGGGCAACGAAACGCTGTGCTGGGCGTGGGGGCGCATGCGCCCCCCCCCCCCACTGGGGCCTTCGGTGGAGCTCCCTGTTGGGCCACGAAACGCTGTCCTGGGCGTGGGGGGAACATGTGCCCCCCCCCACTGGGGCCTTCGGTGGAGCTCCCTATGGGGCCATGAAACGCTGTCCTGGGCGTGGGGGACGCAGGTGCCCCCCCACTGGGGCCTTCGGTTGAGCTCCCTATGGGGCCATGAAGCGCTGTCCTGGGCGTGGGGGGCGCATGTCCCCCCCCCGCACTGGGGCCTTCGTTGGAGCTCCCTATGGAACCACGAAGCGAATCAGCCATGGCGATGCCGATGATGTAGAAGATGGCGATGATGACGATGATAATGATGATGATGATGGTGATGATGAGGGTGATGAAAATGATGATGAAGATGGTGATGATGACGATGATGATGATGATGATCGCACAGCCCCATCACGCGCCGAGGTCCGCGTCAGCTGGTGCGGCTACATGATGCATTGGCGACGGGCAGACGATTCAATTGAATGTCAGCAAATTGGGTGGCAATGATAATCGGTCTCCTCATATATGAGGCCAGCGCCGCCGAGTGCGAAGAAGGGGTGGCCAGGGAAGTGAGAGCGAAGAAGCTCAATCCTTCGAACACTGGCCGTGTGACAGCACGGGCATTCCCAGTCTAGGCGCCAGGGGTCTCCAGTCCTACATTTTGGGCAAACGGCCAATTCAGGATGTGGCAGTGCGAATAATTTACTAATGTCGGCCGTTATGGAAGAGGCTTCGTCCGCGAAGTGCACGGACGCAGTAGCATGATGCACATCAGTGCTATAAATTCTACATGGGCGCCCTTCCCGATCAACCGCAAAGTGTCCAACTGCGTCGACGCAAGAAGCGTAATAATCAAGAAACTTATTATGTGCAATCTCCGCTGCAATAGAGACGGCGCGCGCTCAAGCACAACGAACGCGACACTTATAGAAAGCTGGAAATCTACCATACACGCGATCCCAGCAACGGGAGGGAAGCGAGAGCCAAGAGGAGGCGAGTGCGTCAGCAACGAAATCAGCAGCACATGGCGGCTCAGGGCATTCACTCACTGCAGCAGCGTCTCCAGCATCATCTTGAGGCCGAGCGTGAGCGCCGACCTCACCGCGATCATGGCCTGCGGACATGATGTTCAAAGTCTTGAGGACTTCGCTCATGGCTTGGCTAAGCATGCGCTCCACGTTGTCCACAGTGACGATCTCCTGCGTGTTGACCGCTGGCGCCAGTGATTCAACCCGCTGAGGTTCACGAAAAACCCGCCGTGCCGGAAAGCCGGAAGGCCACGAGGCTGTTGGGCATGGCCAGCGAGTTGGAGTGAGCGTACACGCCAGTGAGATGCTGGGAAATGGCGGCACCACAGGCAGGGCAGGACAAAGTTGGTCTCTCCAGGGCGAACTGGCGGCACCACAGGAAGGGCATGACATAGCCGTTGATCTTCAGGGCGAACAGGAACCCGAGAACACGACGGCAGTGCAGCACGCTCTTCAAACACTGGTAAGCAGGTGCGGCTGGCCCAGTTGTGCCGCGCGCGATCTCCTTGACGACGACAACGTAGAGCTTCCCGGAATACATGAGGTGGCAGGTGAGGCCGCGCGGCGCGCGCCGCCTGCTTCGCGAAGTGGAAGGGGGCACCGGCGATGCGCGAGTGATCGAAATGCAGCTGCATTGACTTGGCTTGAGCCTTCGCCCTGTCGGCAAAGTCGGCACGGGCCGCGATGAAGACCTGGTCACTGCGAGGTCGTGGCGCGAGGAAGCCTCGCAGGGCTGCACGCTCGCGCCGCTCGTGGAGCTCGGGGAGAGAATGCTTGCCGACCATGCGATACTATGTGGGCATGTGCGCAACTCGAGGTTGTGGCGCACCCAGGGAGCAGAAAAAACAAACAAACGAATGCGCGCCTCCTGTCGGCCTTGAGCCAAAATGGCTACGGCTTGATGATGAAGATGATTTTTTCCAACGGGACCGATGGCAATGAGGGATGACAATCGGTGCAGTGAGTCCAGTCCTGGCAACGGGCGCATTCGAAGCCGAACCAACTCAGAGGTTGGGCGCCTTAAAGGTCGCTCTGCAAAAAGTTAGGCCCAGTAAGAAATGAATACCAAGAAATAAAATTAGCACAACAAAATAAATTAAAAGCCCAAAGAGTGCATACCCTGAGAGAGGGGGAGGGTCGATCAGAAGCTAAACCCGTGGCCAGGCGACGACCAAGGAAAACGGACCCTGCCCAATCAAAATCTCTCTCAAGAGAGCACGCGGGGCCTTGCGGTACTTCATCGGGAACCTGGCGGCAACAAAAATAAAAAAGAGTTATCGGCGGCCAATGCAGCTGAAGCAAGGCTTGCCACTTGCAACAGCCAGTGGACGCCGTCAGAAGCACTGAATGGGAAACACCGGGCAGAGCGTAGGACCCCGAGAGGAGCACAGAGAGCGGCTGTCGGGGAACCCCAACAAGGGCTTCAGCAGAGAGCGATGCAAAGTCCGCTGCCCCCAGAGGGGCACGATGAAGAGAGCAGCACCGAGACGGCAGAAAGGCACATGTACAGCATAAAACTCCGCTGGCCCCGAGAAGGGCGGTGGGCCGCTGGCCCCAGGGGGGCAAAGGTTATATGAGACAGCTAACAGGAAGACGCAGCCCAGGCACGGGCAACCTCCGGATGCCGCAGGGTGCGCAAGCGAATGCGGCCTTTGAGAAAATCCTTCGGCGGCTGCCTTGCCCCCTCACGAAAACTGGCCTGGGCGAAAATGAATCCGTCCAGAAGGCTCGCACACATTAAACGCTGCTCAAAGAACGGGGGGGGGGGGGGCGATTAAAGTTAAACGTCGGAACCAGGACACTTCGCTAAAAAAAGGCTGGGGGCAGGGGGCGGGAGCTAAACTCAGGCGTCGAAATTCAGGACATACGGCATAGTGCCCCATTGAGTCATTGGCCCCAGGGGCTCCACAGTTCCCGCAGCATCCTTCAGGCCCACGATGAAATCTGGCACTGGTGCAGACACCCCTGGCCAGGACACGTGAGACAGCGAGTCCCAGGTAGAGAGAACTTTCCTTGCATACCTTGCGGACAACCTGAACAGCAGCCGAGACCTGGGCGACAGAGACCCCAGGGACCCATCGGACCACCCGGGCGCGGAGACAGCGGATCGGAGAGATCGGAGGAGCACGGGCCCGAAGGATTCGCGTGAGCTTCTTTTGAAACCCCGAAGCCTGAAGGAAGCCAGTGCACAGATGGATGTGCTCATTCCACGTGTCAATGAGAGACCGACAGAACGTGTGCTGCCACCACGGGCGCCGCATCCGAGCAGGGTGCAATTCGTCTTCCTGGGAAAGACCAAGAATCAGACCACGGATCTTCGGGAATGCAGCACTGTTGTGGGCAAGACGAACCTGTGTAGCAATGCCAGTCTGCGCCAGATCAGGGAACTCCAACGATAGGCCGAGGTCGCGCATCCAGGTCCTGGTACACATCAGTCTGTTGAAGGCAAACCGAGGACCCGCCATAGGCTTCCCGGACCGCACCAGGAGGTCACTCCGGCGAAACACCTCTCTAGAGCGCAGTCGACCCTGCTGATTCTCCTCCTTGCCTCCACCTTGACGGCGCGCGCGAGGAGGTGGCGCCAGGGGGCGGGGGAGCACCCAAGAAGCAAGGGGGCACCTTAGAGTCAGAAGCCTTCTCAGAAACCTCTGGGCCCTTCTAAGGCCCCTGCCTTCTAAGAAGCCCCTGGGCCTTGTAAAGAGGCACTCTGATGTGTACCTAATCGATACCCTGGCGTCGAAAGATCCCCGGGGGGCGGGCATGGGGAACTTGGGAGTCCCAAACCGGTGCGGTGACAGATAGCGCGGAGACCTCGAAGTCCCCACAGACCTCACCGCACGACCCGTCACGGCACCGATTCCTGGGGCTGGATCTACCCTGGGGCCCAAGGGATCGGCGGCCTCGTTTTCACAAGCCAAGACCTGTAGACGGGAATCTACCTGGGACGGACCGTCAGCAGCTGGGGCTCCGTACCGGTGATGCTCAGAACGTGGGCATCCACATTAACATGAGCTTTCGGGATCCCTCGCTCAGATGTCTTCGGCCGGCGCTGGACCCCCCTGCCCCAGCGCGCGGAGCGCGCCTGTGGCGACGCAGAAGGCGCTGTCAAGGGGACACATCGCCGATCCACGAGATCCGCGCCGACATCCGAGTGTTTATGGTTGTGCATTGTGTAGTTCTCCATTCCTCGGAACCCACTGCCCGACATCCAACGACGAACCAGTTGTTTGCGAGCCACAGCCGCAGATAAGCCGTCCACTTCTCCAGGCTTCTCTGGGGGTAGCTTTTCGCCTCGAATCCATTTCTGATGGCCGATGGCCAAGTGCCCAAAGAACGGTTTCCCTTGGCGGGCGAAATGAAGGGCACAAACGTCCGGGATGTGGGGGGGTGGCATCCTCTGAAGCGGGGGACCAGCGGGACTTCTCCTGGGAGCCTCCCAAGTGAGGTTCTTATAGATGGTGTTGGAGAATCGCGGGAGTCGGCGATGCATCGCCGATGCACCGGGGCCGTCGGCGTGAAGAAAGAAGATCGGGCTCCACCTCGAGCCACGTCCCCGATGCATTGGCGATGAGGCGCGATTCTCCGAACCCATTTACTCGGATCCCATTTGGTAGGTACTTATGGCTGTCTCACCCGTCCAAAGTTCACTCAAAATCTGTCCCTGGACACCTGGCTGGGTCCATCCTGACCCGTTTCTCGAGGCGGATCCAGCCGTGGCGCGACGCGAAACCTCCAGGCGGCCCACCAGAAAGGACCAAAAACGCCGGACTGAGGGGCCGCAGCTGTCTCGACTGGCCCTTCTCCGAATTAGAAAAGCCTGCCGTCGAAGAAGCCCCCGGCTCTCTATTACTAGACAGTAGGCTTCTCAGAATCTTAGGACGCCCTTGCTTTCTAAGCCTTAACCCCCTGCCCCCGCCACGGGCAACGACAAGCGGGAACTGGCCCAGGGTGGGAAACGTCGATCTGGGACTGGACGTGCGACAGATCGGCGATAGACCCCGATGGCGAATCCGCACGTTGCTGTGCGGGGCGGGCCTTCGGGCGCTCGGGGCTCGATGCAACCCCCCCTTGCTTAGCGCTGCCCCTGCCCTGCGCACACCGCCATGCGACGGGGGAGCCAACGCAGCCTCTTCCCGAGCCGCCGCGCCGCCGCTTCGCCGGGTCACCCGCCCTGGCGCGCCGCCGCGTGGCGTGCGCGCAGCGAGGCCGGCACGGGCGGGCGGCGCCTGCGCGCCGACGAGGCCGGCGGGCCGACAGTGCCGGCCGACAATGCCGCTGGCAGCCGTCGGCGGCGGCGGCCCGCGGCGGCGGCGGCCGGCCGGCGACGGCTGGCTGCGGCGGCGGCAGCCGTCGGCAGCGGCAGGTCGCAGCGTGCGGCGGCGGGCGCGCACGGAGGCGTCGGCGCCCCGAGTTCTCGCGCGGGCGCGGCGTCGGAACACCGAGGCGTGGGGAGTACAAGACTCGGCGGCACGCCGAGGGGGGAATGCAGGTGGCTCGGAAGGCTCAGAGCCTCCAGCCTTCTGAGAGGCTGTCTGGGCTTCCTCCGAAGCCCCGCCGCGTTCTGAGAAGGCCTGCCCACTTTCACTTACTGCCCTCGGCGTGTCGCCGAAGTACGGCACAAACGCGCACTTTTGGAGGTTCGCGCGGATTTCTTGGACCGCTGCTGAAACCCCTGCCACAGCACGCGGAACGCGCCAGGGGGGTCACATAACCGTCAGGAGCGGCGCCTCAGGCGCCGCCAAGGAGATCCAGCGCCGATCGCCGATCTGAGAAATCCGCGCACACTATACACAAAATATCTCATCGTGCCGATTTCTTGCTCGAGACAGCAGCCCGAAATCAGATTTTCACGCAGGCGCAACCGCAAACACGATGAAGATCGCAGCTGCCAATCTGCTGTTGACCGGAGGCTCCGTCTGAAATAGACCTCTTCGGAGGTCGGCCAGAAGAACAACCAACAAGCGAGGAACCGGGTGACAAAAATGGTGAACCAACGACTGAACCAACCCATCAAGAAAACTATGCGACAAGACAACGGGGGGTGGGCTCCCGACTCGGCCGCCATCTCCCCTTGCGACCCAATTGTCCTGGTCGCCCGCCCCATACACAATTACACAATATGAATACCGCTCTCCTCTCTCACCTGACTCTGTTCGGAGTGTGTCCCGTCCTCTCCACGTACTGATTTTTACACACAAGATTTCATTACGTAGTTTTCCCGACGTGTTTTTTCAATCCGGTCATGTCTAGTTCCAACGCAGTGCTCCCGCTGCAGCGCCGACCTCATTTCTACGCTGCGGTCATCCAATTACTCCGACGGAAGAACCCCACATAAGAATCCTCTGGGCGAATCTGGAAAAAGCCATCACCGTCGTCCTCGTGGTTGGTGAGGCGTCCTGGCTGTCTCTTCTGCGTATATTTCCTCTCGCCTTGGCGCGGGCCCCCCTTCCACTCCTTACGTTGTCCCCATCCTCGCCCCCCTGTTTGTTCCGCGCCCCGCCACCTCCTCCCCTTCCTGTTGCATGAGCGCGCATGTCGATGTTCCTCGGCGCCGTCGCCGCCACGGCCAGCACAGGCGCGTTCTCTACTGGTCACGTCGCGCAGCCGTTGGGACAACCCCGCGGGCCAGGCTGTCGGGACAACCCCGCGAGCCGCTGGCGCACAAGACCAAGCCGTTGGGACAACCCCGCGGGTTTCGAGCGAGGCGCAGCCGCGCTCAGGCGGAAGGCAGCACGAAGCCTAGCTCTGCCGCGAGCTGCTTCGCCTCCGCCCTGGACAAAACCGCTCTCTTGTCGAACTCCAGGAGCGCCTTCCGCAGGGACGCCGGCGGCCCGCACTCCAGGAACTCTCGCGGCGGCGGCCGCAGGATCAGCATGTTCCGCGTGCACGTGGCGCGGGAGAACATGACGTAGAGGTGCAGCCACCACTGCTCGTCCGACATCCCGTGCGGCCAGCGTCCTCGTCTCTCGCGCAGTCGATGGTGACGCCCTTGCGCAGCGTCTGGCCCTGCGACAGCGTGGAGGTCAGGTAGGACGCGTGCGTCAGGGTGAACCCCGAGCGGCGCACGCTGTGCGCCCCCGAGCTCTGCCATGTGAGTTCCTTTTCGCTGGGCCTGAACATCAGCAAGCTCCGCGCTCGCGCCTCGGCCTGGCCGTCGTCGTCGGCGCCTTCGGCGCCCTGTCGCAACACCTCGGCGACCTCCTGGTAGATCGGGGACTCCTTGAGGCCGTGCACCTGCAGCCAGATTCCCTGCGGTAGGAAGCGGGGGCGAAAGAGCTGGCCTGCCGAGCACTCCTCGTAGCGCTGCTCGTCCTCGTGGTGGAACTCGAAGGACACGATGGTGGCCCGCTGCTCCTGCACGAGCCCCAACATCTTCTTCAGCTCCTCCTGCGCTGCCGTGAACCGCACCTCCATGCCGACGTGGGCCGGCAAAACGCCGTGGATGTCCCCCGTCTTGTGCATGTTCGGGACGTTCAGGAACGCCGACCCGCGTCGGGCTCGCCTTGAATCGTGCCGCACTCGTCAACGGCCTGCAGGAAAACAAGGGGCACGCCCAGACGAGGCTCCCGCCTGAGACTTCCTCCATATTCCGGCTTGAGGAGCCCAAAATTGACGACAGTTACAGGATTCCGATGACCCGCTCGGATTACCAACATGATCTGCGGGCCCCATAGGGAGGGGGCTCCCGCCTGAGCCTTCCTCACAATTCACTCAGAGACGAGGCTCCCGCCTGAGACTTCCTCCAAATTCAGGCTTGACGAGCCCAAAAGCGACGACAGCTACAGGTTTCCGATGACCCGCTCGGATTACCAACATGATCTGCGGGCCCCATAGGGAGGGGGCTCCCGCATGAGCCATCCTCAGAATTCACTCACATACGAGGCTCCCCCCGCCTGAGACTTCCTTCCAACTTTCAGGCTGTTTGAGGAGCCCAAAAAGTGACGACAGTTCTTACAGTGGTTTCCGATAAACAGTAAATATACAATCGACCGCTCGGATTACCCAACATGATCTGGAGGCGCCCCATAGGGAGGGATAGAGCTCCGGCCTGTCTGAGACTTCTCCCCAATTCACTCACAGCACGCAGACGAGGAGGCTCCGCCTGATTGAGGACGTCCTCAAAATTCACGCTTGAGGAGGCAAAAAGTGAGAACAGTTACAAGTTTCAGTTTCCGATTCTGACCCGCGTTTTGGATATTTAACCAACAGATCTGCGGGCCCCATAGGGAGGGGGCTCCCGCCTGAGACTTCCTCGCAGTTCACTCACAGACGAGGCTCCCGCCTGAGACTTCCTCCATATTCAGGCTTGAGGAGCCCAAAAGTGACGACAGCTACAGGGTTCCGATGACCCGCTCGGATTACCAACATGATCTGCGGGCCCCATAGGGAGGGGGCTCCCGCCTGAGACTTCCTCGCAGTTAACTCACAGACGAGGCTCCCGCCTGAGACTTCCTCCATATTCAGGCTTGAGGAACCCAAAAGTGACGACAGTTACAGGGTTCCGATGACCCGCTCGGATTACAAACATAATCTGCGGGCCCCATAGGGAGGGAGCTCCCGCCTGAGACTTCCTCCCAATTCACTCACAGAACGAGGCTCCGCCGAGACCTCCTTCCTCCATATTTCATGCTTTGACGAGCCCAAAAAAAATGACGACAGTTACAGGTTTCCGATGACCCGCTCGGATTACCAACATGATCTGCGGGCCCCATATGGAGGGGGCTCCCGCCTGAGACTTCCTCACAATTTACTCAACGATGATGAGGATGAGGATGATGAGTGGTGGTGAAGATGAGTGGTGAAGAGGATGATGATTGATTGTGAGTGGTGGTGGCGATGATGATGTGTGAATGAGGATGATGCCGATGATGATGATGATGTTCGTGAGCGTGTGAGAGAGTGCGAGTGATGATGATGATGAGTATGTGAGTGACTAAGCATGTGAGAGAGCATCATCGATGATGCTGATGAGGTTGGTGATGAGAGAGTGTGAGTGAGTGTGAGTGGGTGTTGTTGATGATGTGGTTGTGTTGCTTTCCTGTCCAGTTCCTTGCGCGCGGGTTGGATTTCCAGAGAAAGGAAAACAAAAAAAAGGAAACTCCCAAAGCTTTGTATGTGGGGGAAAAAAAAGACATACTAACAAAAAGCATACTAACAATATGAATGATTATAAGAATAAGAATAAGAATCATCATTCACATAATAATAAGAATATGAATAATAATATTAAGAATGAGAACGAGAGCTTGGTCTCATTATTTTCATCGTCCTTGTCCTACACGATTTGTATTGCCACCCCTGTTGGAACATTGTTTTTTCGCGGCCGCCGTGTGGGGTAGTGCATCCGAGGACATCGCCCTCGCCACGCACGGCGCGTTATCTCAGCACCCGCACCGCCAAAATTATTCGCCCCCCATCGTAAGCACGGACGGTTCCTTTTCACAGTTGGGCTCTCCCTTGCGCGGGACTTGATGTTGTCATTGTTGGGGTTGGCGGCGTTGTTGGTGTTTTTGATGTTGATATGGTTGTTGGTGTTGTTATTGGCCTTGTTGTTTTAGATATTAGTCTTATTGCTGGCATTATTGTCGTTGTTCGTGTTGGTGCCGTGCCGTACGGGAATCTTCAGGAGGAGGAGGAGGAGGAGGAGGACAACGACGAGGATTTGTTCTGTTTAGCTGGGCCAAGGCCTCTTGACTGAGGCCTTGGCCCTCGGCTTGATCCGCCATGGCGAATAAGAGCCAAACTATTGAGAGAATGTCTCAGGCGGTGTGCTTGTTTCGGCGAGCAGACTCGTCTGCGTTCACATAAAGGTGCGAGGTGCCAGGGTAACGTTTCTGGTGTGCCGGGTGCGCTATACTTTCGCCGGATAGGGAGGAGGTTCTGAATTTCTTCTCCTGGTTATACACACAATATTTATATGTAGATCCTATGTAACATGCGAATGCAATCGATCGTTTTCCTGTGTCCTCTGTCACCTTCCGTGGCACGCACCCGAGGAGGCCCCAAGAGAACTGGGCGGACTGCCACGGGGGGAACATACGCGCGGGGGGGGGAGTCGAGGACTGCAGGAAGTTAGCGGCCCCAAAGAGTAAGCCAGCGAGGTGCACGAAGGGCGCCCGTGTCTTCGCACCACGCGTCCTGTCCTCCCCGTCCCACGAACACGCGCGAGAGCGGGCGAACGACCTCGAGACCTCCTCCGTGGGCGCATGGCATGCGCGCCCTCTGTCGGCAACTGCGCTATCGCCGCTTTGGCCCACGCACTCAACAAAAAAACGCCCCGAACAGCTCGATGTATAGATGCACGCTTCCCAAAGGAATCAAGAATGGCGGCCGGATGTTCCGTATTCTCGACCTCTGGAGGCCCTCACCGGCCTTCGGGACCGACAGAGAACGGCTCGGGACGAAGAGTCGGTCCCAGGGAATCGGTGGAGACCTTGGCGGGTCGACATCATGACAAAAAACTCCTGACGTCGGGGGTCTGGGCAAGGAGCGACAGAAGGAACCTGGTCCGTCTTCTCCGACACTGGCGCGTAAGGTGCCCGCGTAAGGTCGCGTGTCAGCGCCCTCGTTTCCAACGGAGCGTGCCGGCGCAAGGTTGCTATGGCATCTCGAGAGACTTCTTTCTGATCGTCGCTTGTATGAGCATCGATGGCACACTGCCGCTGGTAGCCCATCAGCGAGCTGCTCTGTCGCTTTTGTGTATGAGCCCTCCTGCTACTACTCCGGCAGTCACACGATGGGTTCCCCTCGGATTCGTGCCATTTGTATTGTAATGGCCTCCGGCCAGTGCCACCGATCCGGGGGGCTCCGGATTCGGTGGTCTTCGTGGCTCTGTGGCCTCCTCCCTCCTCGATTATTCCGGTCCGCTTTCTTCTCCTCTGGGGGGGTGCCTGGAGCGGTCCCGGGGGGGGGTCCGAGCCCTCCTGCTAGTTGCTTCTCCGGCAGTCACAGTGTGACTGCCGGAGAAACGCGAGGAGCCACAACCACAGATGGCCCCTCCTCCTTCTCCTCCTCCTCCTCATCCTCCTCCTCCTCCGCCTCCTCGCGATCCGTCTGGCCCCTATGGGCCGCCAGGCATATCAGAAAACCGAACCCCCGACACAAACTGACCACCATAGTTTCTCTGATCACGCTGATGGGGTTCCCCTCGGCTGCGTGCCAGTTGTGCTTTGGGCTTCCTGCCCCTGGCAGCTTCGCTCCTCGCGCGGCGCCGGGCGCGGAGTTATATATAGTGGCCTGGCGCCTCTCCGGGGCCCCTCCCTGGATGCCATTCCTTCGGAGCCCCGCGTGCGTCAGGGCCGGGGGTGGCCAGGGGTAGCTGCTGGCTCGTGCCCCTGAGACCCGATCGCCCCCCAAAATTGTAGCGGGCGGTTTTTGGCGGTTTTCGGCCTCCAGGGGATCGCCCCCCAAAAAGTGTAGCGGGCGGTTTTGGACGGTTTTCGGCCTCCAGGGGCCCTCGCCGGGCCTCGGGAGCGCCAAAACGCGACCCAGGACGAAAAACCGGTCCCGGGGAAGTGGTCCGGACCTCCTGGGTCCACGCCCCCCAAAAATTGGAGCAGCCGGATGTCTGGGGCTTCGCGGAGCCCCAGTCCGGAGTTGCCCCGGAGCGACTTCTCCCAGATAACGCTGGCGTCCAACCCATTCCGAGGCATCGGTGCCGGAGGCGCGGTCAGGTGTAACTACTCATCGGTCGTTGAAAGTAGGGAATTTTTGGTCTCCCCAAACGCCATCTTCTTCAAGCGCCTTCCTTCTTCCAGGATCGATCTGATTCGGCTGTTGCTTGTCGTTCTTCGGGAAGGCCCGAGCTCAACCTGCTTTCTGCGCTTCCCTACTTCGTGTTGTTGCCTGCTTCATCCAGCCGGTGTGTGCTGGTTCGTGCGTGGGCGGCCCGAGCTGCAGGTAATGGAGGATGACGATTAATAAATGACCGGGGGTCGTGTTCACGCGGCGGCGCCCGGGATGACGATTAGAAAAAATTGGCCGCGGGCTGGAAAACTATTTCTTTTCATCGTTCTCCTCCAGTCCGAAAATTGTGCAGAAATCGCAGAAAAACACGTTTGTAATCGTTCCCCCCATTTTTTTATTCATCGTCCTCCCGCAGGTACCCCGGGCCAGAAGCACCCCGGATACTTCGGGCGTCCACGTCCCGCGGCCAGTCCTGCGAGCTGCGCCCAGCCGTGGGCCGCGGGGGCTCTCTCTCTCTCTCTCTCTCTCTCGGGACAGGTCCAGGGGTGGCGAGGCGCGTGACCGTCCTGCTCCGCCTCGTGCGCTCCCCTCCCAGCGAGGGCCACGACGCCGACGGCGCTGACCTCAACCACGAGCTCGACGGCGTTGACGTCGACGACGGTGGCGACGATGACGACGACGTCGCCGACGACGTGGATCACGACGACAGCGACGACGACAGCGACGACGACGGCGACGACGACGGCGGCGACGACGACGGCGACGACGACGGCGACGGCGGCGACGGCGAGGGCGACGGCCAGGTGCCGACGGGGCAGCCGAGTCAGCAGCAGGTCAGGGATTCGTTCCTGCAGACGCACGGCGACCGCGTCGCGTCCCTGCGGCCCGGGGCGCGCGTGCAGCTCGGCGGCATCCAGGCGGACGTGTAGCCCTCGTCGCCGCCACCGGCCAGTTGTCGCCGTCGTTGTCCTGGGTTCCTTGGGATCCGACGGTCCCCAAAAAATGTTGGGCAGGCGGTTTTTGGCAGTTTTCGGCCTCTGGGGGCCCTCGCCGGGCCTCGGGAGCGTCAAAACTCGACCCAGGACGAAAAACCGGTCCTGGGGAAGTGGTCCGGACTTCCTGGGTCCATGCCCCCAAAAAATTGGAGCAGCCGGATGCCTGGGTTGCCCGTTGCCCGCCGTCTGCGTCGCCGCCGCCGCCGTCGTCGTTGCCCATCGTCCGTGGCCCCCGCCGCCGTCGTCGCCGTCATCCGTCGTCGTCATCCGTCGCCGTGTCCATTGCTGTTGCCGCCGTCGTCGTCGTCGTCGTCGTCGCCTTCTTCTTTGTCTTCGGCGCCGTCATCCGTCGTCGTCGCCGCTGTCTTCCGTCATTGTCGTCGTCGGCGCCTCCGTCATTCGTTGTCGTCGAGCTGCGCCTGCTCATGTCGAGTAGGAGATCGGCTACATAATTGATTCACCCTAGAATTCACAGTGCCGCAGGATCCACGAATCATACATACGTAGGACGTTTGTAGATCCACGAACATTCGACGTACTTGTTTTGCAGATTCGATGAGCAAGTTGATTTCTGGGGCAAATCAATTCTGTAGTCGATCCCCTTTTCGAGTATGTGAAAAGAGGCACGGCCCTACGCCGTGCATCGCAGGCGATTTTTCGCCCCCAGCCCCCGACATCTCCACGACAAATGGAGCCGCTCAGAAATGGAGGGAAACTCTGGGATACACCCCAGGGAGGCTAATCGGACGCACCCCTATCGAGGAAAGACGCCCCCCCCAGCGTATACACCAGGGTTGGGCCCAGAATTTCGGGTCCATTCGAAAACCCCGCGAGTGCAGATGTCACGGCAGCTCGTGCCGCCGATGGACACCATGTGCACCAGTGGACGTCACGTAGCCGAAAGTTTGCCCAAATGCAAACGGCCTGGCCAGCTGGCACCGACTCCCGAGCGAGCATCCTCTGGGCCGCCCTCCCGTCAAGGAGGGCCGCGGAGGAACGGGTGCGGCAGACCTGAGCTGAGACGGCGCGCGTCTTCCCAGGCGGCGCCGCCGGGCCGAGGCCACCGCGAGAAGCATACGGCTTGCGTTCGTCGGCGGCGCGCCCTGGGGGGGAAGCGAGAAGGGGCGGGCCTTCTCAGAAGGCTCGGAAGCCCCCCGGCCTTCTGAGATGTTCTCCAAGCCCTTCCCCAAGACGGAGGGAGCCTCCCAGAGGGCGCGAGGGCTTCTGAGAAGTCCCGCCGCATTCTGAGAAGGCCTTCTCCGTTGCCTTTCCCCCCCCCCCTCGCTTGCCGCCGAGTGCTCTTCCGCGATCTCGGACCCTGGTTGGCAGTTTCCCAGCCTCGGACCCATCGATGCACCATCCGATAAGACAAGCCCGCCACGGGGGTGGGCTTGAGAGTTGTGGGGGTCGACGTCGTGAAGATGACTTCGGGGCTCCTGGGTCGTCGTCGTCGTTGTCGTCGTCATCGTTACCGTCGTCGTCATCGTTATCGTCGTCGTCATCGTTACAGTCGTCGTCGTCGTCGTCGCCGCCGCCGCCGCCGTCGCAGTCGATGTCGATTTCGTTGTCGTCGCTACCGTTGTAGTCGTCGCTATCGTAGCCGTCGTAGGTGTTGTCGTCGCTATCGTAGCCGTCGTCGGTGTCGGCGTCGTCAGCACCGTCGTCGCTATCGCCATCGTCAACCATTGGCGTCAATGTTATCGTCGCTGTGATCGCTGTGTAAAGTTGTCCTCGCCATCGTTGCCGCTCGCTCCTCGCCGGCCAGTCCGCGCCCCAACTCAACGGCGCGACGGGCACGGTCCAGCAGTGGGACATCGCCGGCGGCCGCGTGCGCGTGCGGCTCGACGCGGGGCAGGCGAGGGATGGGGAGGGAGGGAGGGAGGGAGGACTCGAGGGGGAGGGGGATGAGGAGTGAGCAGAGAATAGGAAAGAGGAGGATGAGGAGAAGGAGGAGGAGGAGAAAGAGGAGGAGAAGGAGGAGAAGGAGGAGGAGGAGACGAAGACGAAGAAGGTGGTTGCTGCTGCTGCTGCTGCTGCTGATGATGATGATGATGATGATGATGATGATGATGATGACGACGATGCCGCATTGTTATGATGATGATGATGAGTTTGTATGATGATGATTGATGATGATGATGTGATGATGAATGTGCTTGATGATGATGTTGATGATGATGGGACGGAGGAGGAGGAATAAGAATAAGCAGGGGATCATAATAATAATACGAAGAAGAGGACTTAGAGCAGGCAGGGCATTCGAAAGGGACGGCAGGAGGAACAGGAGGAGGAGGTAGCAGGAAGGGGAGGGGGCCGGGGCTGGCGAGGAGGAGGAGGAAGGAGGAGGGAGGAGGAGGAGGAGAGGAGGAGGAGGAGGAGGAGGAGGAGGAGGAGGAGGAGGAGGAGGAGGAGGGGGAGGAGGAGGAGAAGGAAGGAGCTGCAGCAGGAGAACAGAAGGCACCTGCCCCTCCTCTCCTTTTTCCTTTCTCCGTCCTCATCATCAGTCCTTCTTCCCCTTCGTCTCCTTCTCCTCCTCCCCCTCTTCCTCCTTCCCTTCTCCTTCCCCTTCTCCTTCTCCTCTTCCTCCCCCCTGCTCCACCTGGGGGGACCGCGAGGAGGGGCCACAGGCTGCAAAGGGGGCCAAGCAAGGCAGCATGTGCTCTCATCCCCTGATTCGGCTGGAACTCTTTCGCGCGCTGTGCCTTCCTCCTCTTCCCTCCCCTGGTTTCTCCCCCCCCCCCTCCCCCGCCCAACGACGCCGACGACGACGACGGAGGCGGCGGCAGCGACGGCGAAGACGAGGACGACGGCGGCGTTGGCGTTGTTGGGATGGCCCCCGGGTTGCCCCGATCCGCTCGGAGCGGGTCCCTGGCTTTCTCCTGGCCGGTGCTGGCCTGACTGCTCGAGCTGCGCCCAGCCGCTTCCGCGAGGGCGCCCCTCGGAGGCCCGAGCGAGGGCATGAGCACCTCCAAGATCAGGAGGGAAAGAAACACACAGACACAATTAATCCTCGATTTCCCAGAAAATATGGGAAAATATGGGAAATGGGGGGGAATACAAAAACCCAGAAAATATGGGAAAATATGGTGGATCCTTTTATTTGTGTGTATTTATTTGTGTGTCCCAGTTCCCCTTCACAAGAGCCCGCCCCCCGATCCCGCCCCCGCCGCCCTCTGCACGCGACGAGCAGAGGAGGCGGCGGGGCGGCGAGGCGAAAAGGGCTTCCAAAAGACTGCCCTCGATCCCCAACCCCCGCCACCGCCACCTCCCCAGACCCCCTCGAGTAATGAAAAAATCATGACGGGAGGTTTTTCCTAATTTTCGGCCTCCGGGGGCCCTCACCGGGCCTCGGGAGCCTCAAAAAAACGACTCAGGATGCAAAGCCGGTCATGGGGAAAGGGTCGGGACCTCTGGGGGTCGACGTAATGAAAAAATCATTACGTCGGGGGTCTGGGTCGGCCGCCTTTACCCCCAAATCAAGACCGAGCAACCCCAGGAGCCCGTCACCGATCCCTGCCCCGCCGCCCTTCTTGCGCGCGACGACGAGCAGAGGAGGCGGCGGGGCCTGCGGGCCAGCAGCCGTCAGGGATTCAGGGTCAACGTTCGGGGGGAATCTGCTCAGGGGGTGGCGGCGTCGACCCCAATCGTCCCTTCATCGCCGACAGGGGCCCGACAGCCCACCACGCCCAGGAGCGTGCGGATTCGCTGT
>CAUYUJ010022539.1:0-17500 GCA_963575745.1 Prorocentrum cordatum
GGAGGAGGAGGGAGGAGGAGGGAGGAGGAGGGAGGAGGAGGGAGGATGAGGGCGGAGGAGGAGGGAGGAGGAGGAGGGAGGAGGAGGAGGAGGTAGGAGGAGGAGGGAGGAGGAGGGAGGAGGAGGGAGGGGGCAGGGAGAGGAGGAGGGAGGAGGAGGAGAGGAGGAGAGGAGGAGGAGGAGGAGGAGGAGGAGGAGGAATAGGAGGAGGAGGAGGAGGAGGAGGAGGAGGAGGAGGAGGAGGAGGAGGAGGAGGAGGAGGAGGAGGAGGAGGAGGATCTAGGTGCTCCGGGCTCCACGTGCCAAAGTTCTGGGGCGGCCTCTGGGCCGCCAGGGGGCCGGCCTCGGGAGGGTTCCGTGCCCCGCGGCCCGTTCTCGCTGGCGGCTCGTGGAGTATTTTTTGTTTGGTGCATCTGGGGCGGCAGAGCGCAGAAGCGCGCGTCGGCGGTGCGCATAGTCGGAAACAGGAACATATACATTGCCAGTGGCAGGCTGTTTTTCAATCCCAGGACTTTTGAGGGTCGGGGACGACGTCGGGGTGGTGTGGTGTATACTTTTCCCCCGTTTTCCCAGGGAAACGACGAAACATGTACACACCAGGGTTCGGTATACACCATGATCCGCTGTCCTGTGCGACTTTCGGTGCGGGGCCGGAAAAATCGTAGGTGTATAGAGTTCGGCTCCTTACAGAGGACCCCCCCAAGACGGCCCAAAGGGGGGCGCCAAGACGGCCCATGAGAGCCCCCAGAGCTCCCGGAGACACGGCCAGGCAGTCCCGAAGGTCCAGGCGTCCCCGTGAGGACCCCGACCTGCTCGTAAGATGCGCCTCGTAGGCTGCTGAAGGCTCCATGGAGGCGCGAAGACGGCCTCAGACGCTCCTGGTAGTCCCTGGCGTAGCCCCGACATGTATCAAGAGCCCTCATTTCTTCCACGTCCTGTTCCTCGTGCTCCTCCTCTCTTCGTCATCCTCCTCCTCCTCCGCCCCCTCCTCACTCTCGTCCGCATCCTTCTTCTCGCTGTTCCTGACCTCAGTCTTTCTCGTCGCCGCCCTCCCCGTCGTCCTCCTCTTCCCGCCTCGTCCTGCTCGTCTTCGTCGTCCCCCTTCTCGCGAGCCTCGTCGCCCTCGTCGTCCTCGTTGCCCTCCCCGCTCCTCGCCCTCCTCGTCCACGCCGCCCTCCTCGCCTCCCGCGCCGCCGCCCTCCCGCCCCTCCCCGCCGATCTCGCCGCCCTCCTCCCCCGCGTGTCCGTCCTCGCGCTCGGCCCCTCGCGCCTCTCTCGTCCCTGCCACGGGCGGGCCTCTTCTGTGCCCCGAGGCCCGCACGGCGCTCTGGCGCTCTCGCGGACCGCTCTCGTGTGGACCCCGCCTCGCTCGCAGAGGCGGCAACGACCGCGGAAGGACACGGGGCGAAGACGAGGAACGACACGAAAGGCGGAGCAGGAGCACGGACACAGCACGAGCACGAATCACACTGCTCACAGCTCGGGGCCTGGGGACATGGGGGCGTGGCCGTGAGGGCCCCGCCCCGCACCCCTGCGGCCGCCGTGGCCGCTGCCGCCGCCGCTGCCCTGACGACGACGGCATCGGTCGTCGCGGTCGTGGTCGTGGTGGTGGTCGTGGTGGTGGTGGTCGTGGTGGTAGTCGTCGTCGTCGTCGTCGTCGTCGTCGTCGTCGCCGTCGTCCTCGGCGTGGTGGTGGTGGTGGTTGTCGTCGTTGCCTTCCTCGTCGTTGTCATCGCCTCGCCCGCGCCCCCGCCCCACTGACGCACCTCGCAGGCGGCGGCGGCGGCGGCGGCGGCGGCGGTGCGGGTGTCGCCGCGATGCAGGCGGGCGCGGGGCTCCACCGCGCGGCGGTGGCGCTGAGGGATGCGGATGGTGAGGACGAGGACGAGGATGATGATGGGCATAGTGCTGGTGGCGATGATGCTGATCACTATGATAGTTGTTGCGGTGGTTCGGATGATCTTGACTGTGGGGGAGGCGGGCAACCAAAAGTCATATGGTGACGGTGCTGAGGAGGATCATGCGTAGAGCGACGAGGAGGGCCCCGCGCCGTCACCATCCAGAATTACCTAGTATGAGCGCTGCTTCCTTCTCTCCCCTAGCAAGGTGCCGTCGTGGGACCGCGTTTCTCGGGTAGCTGATTGCATAGAGGCTTGCACGTTTTCACGTAGAGTGGATGCTTTTCCACTGAGATCGTCTTCGGTCTTCTGAACATCGATGCTCCCGCTGCAGCGGTGGCCACATCTCAGGGTTGGCGCTTTGCGCCCGTCGTTCAGAGTGGCGCTCCAGCCCCAGCCCGGGCCAGGTTTCTGGATCCGATTCCCGCTCCCGCCCCCCTCTTTTCTCGACGTCCGCCTTTCCCTGGTGCTTCTGCTCCTCCCGCTCTGCCTACTGCTTCTGCTCCTGCTGCTGCTGCTCCTTCTCCTTCTTCCTCCTCCTGCCCATCCTCCCAGTCTTCCGCCATCTCCTCTTCCACATCCACCTCCTCCTCCGATGCACACATGTTTCCCTTCTGATTGCGCGTCACAAAATGGGTTCATTTGACGGGTCCAGGCCCATAAAGACCCTTCGTGAATTGCGCAGTGGAAAGGGATGGGTGAGAAGTGCATGACATCAGAAGTCCCCCCTCCCCTCCTGCCCCCCCCGGATTTCTCGTGCCCCTTGGATCCCAGCCTTTCCCAGTACTCGTCGCCTGACCTCGCATTCTCCAGATCTCTCACGCCCCCCTCTTCGACGCTGCCCGACCTCCCCCCATCAGAGGGGGAGGCGAGTGAGGGCGGGCTGACCATGAGTATCTGCAGTCGTTGCAGCTTGCCACCCGCAATTGCCTGGTTTGCAGACCTGCGCGTCGCCACGCCAGCCCAGGCAGACTGCTGTCCGGCGATGGGGGAAGTGAAAGGGAAGAGTACAGTGGAAACCCATGCCAAGAAACACCCTGTTCGCCTCCAGGGTGCCGTTGGTTCTTTGAGATCCGATGGCCCTGCCATGGAAATCGCGACGCCCCCACACCAAAATCTAAGGGAGGCTCTGGGGTCTCAGGGTTGGGTTTCTTGTGGAAGGTTTCTTGTGGTCGAGCTCCTACTGTAGGACATCGACGACGCGCGCGCAGGCAGGAGGCCAGGACCGGCGGGGCGGGCTGGCCGGCGGGAGAGGGGCCGTGCGAAGACAGCAGGCAGGGAGCAGGAGGGAAGGGAGGAACACGAAGAGGAGGAGAAAGAGGAGGAGGAGGAACGAGATTCGTCCTCGGTATTGAGTAGAGTAATTTTGGTATTGGTCTGCTGACCTTCCCCCCTCCACTTGCCTGGCGGGAAGGTACGCTTCGGCCTTGCGGCCCCTCTACTTTTTCGCTCCTCTCTGCCCTTCCTTTTCTGCTGCGCCCGCGCCCGCCAGGCTTACTTCGTTGACCCCTTCTGCCTAAGTCGGTAACTTTCGTTTTTTTGTCGACTGCGTCACTGACGCCACAGGCTCGCTCTTCAGGTCCGCTCAACGTCAAAAAAAGAATAATGACGAGGAAGATGGAGGTGGGAGCAACCGCAAGCCGATAGGCCAGGCAAGGGGCCGCGACGAGGCTACGGACGCGACTGCGGCGACCCCGATCAGGCGGCGCAGGCGGAGGGATGGCTGGAATGGGTGGTGGTGACCGGGTTCGTTGTGCTGGAGTGGGACTCGGGGTGGGGCTCGGCGGGCTCTTGGCGAGGGGGCAAGGCGTGGGGCAAGGCCTTCGGTTGGGCGTCGGGGAAGGTGTCGGGAAGGGCGTCGGAAAGAGCGTCGGGAACGTTGGAGTGATTGGCCGAGCCCAACATGCTGCGGCTTGGTGAGGCTTGTCTTCTGCGGGGTCCGTCCAAAGCCCCGCCGAGCGCAAAGGGCGACCGGGGCGACGCCAGTCGAGGGGCAAGGGGGTGGCGCTCGTGTTGCCCAGCATGGAAGAAGAGGGTGGGCAGGGGCGCTAGGCAACTCCCAGGGCGCCTCGCGCAGCGTCCGCCGCGGAGGCCACCCTCTGGACTCCTGTCTGGAGGCCATGCGACACCGCTCGCGCGGTCTCCCTGTACATAGAGATGGATGGTTGCGCGCCATGTTCATCCCCAAGCGCCCTGGCCGAGATTCTTGCTTCTTCGTTGCGTCTCTCTCATCCCCAATCATGAGCAATCGATTGCGGCGGCGGACCTTCGTCCCATTGCCGTCTTCAGTGTTACCCGCAGAGCTTGGTCGAGTGCTGTTGCCCGCAGAATGCTTGTGTGGTCCCGAGCACGCTTCTTGCGTCCCGGCATGAAGTGCGGTGCCTGCGGGCAGGCGCCAGCGGATTGTTTTTTTTTGAAGTAGCGTTCGAGTTCGAGTCTGCCTCAGTCGAGGGTGTTGCCCTGCCGGGGACCACCGATGATGTGATCATGTTCGTCGGCAGGATTTCCCGCCTTGGTGAGCTATGTGTTAATCAGAATTGTCGTGCCCATGGATTTTGTTCATGCGTGGATGGAGTATCCCCGTTCTACAGTTCGATTCATCCTCGTGTGTGACGGAAACGGGGTCGGCATGTGCACCGCCGTAGGCTCCCCCCAAAAGTAACGCCCTCGGGGGCATCGCTTCCATCTTGGTGACATAGGTTTGTCATGCCAGGACAAGCGGAAGGCGTGAATGCTTCGTTGATGATTTGAGCTGGCAAATTCAACGGCTCAGCTTCGCTGTTTCGGAAATCCCAGTGGATTTCTTTTGTCTTGAGCGCTTTTGCTTCCAAAGGGACCTGCAGCTCAAACCCGGTGCTTGTTGGACCGGGTCCTCGGGCCCGGGTGCTGCTGGCAGGTGGCCAACAGGGAGGCCCGCTACGCGGCGACGAAGGGCACCGTGGTTCCTCACAAGGGCCACGCGCGAGAGCTCGGTGCCTTGCCCTTGCGGCGCCGACCATGGTTGAGCGAACTCGCAAGGCCCAGGAATTTTTGCATCGTCTGGGGGTGTCGTCCATTCCACGTGCGAAGGACGTTGCCATGGTTGGCCTTGCCGCCTTGCAGCCTGCTGTCTGGGGCGCCGAAGGTTCCAGCGTTTTTAAGCGTACTACTGTGTGCATTCTGACATCTTGCGTGTCTGTTGTGTTGAATCTCCGCAAGGGCAAAACAACGAGACACAATCCTGATCTAACCTGCTTGTTTGGAGGTGGCGTCGAAAACTTGACCAAGAGTTCGATTTTGGTTTCGCTGTGCTTCTGTACGTCGGGCTTGTGGAGCATTCCTTCCCCGTCCGGCCCAGGTGCTGCAGACAGGGCCGCAAGGATCCTGACTGCGCGCGTTGCTGTCCACGCGTTCCCTGCGCCCCCGTGATCCAACACCTCTGGGATCCGGTCGGACGCAAACTGGGCTCTGGGGAGGATTGGCGCCTGGCGGATCCCTGTGGCCGGGTGGGCGGCCATTTGCTGGCATGCTGCCGCTGGGGGTCGAGTGCCAAATCACCGAGGCCGCCGCGGACTAGTTGCGTATCCCTTCGCGCTGCTGCCTTCCGCTCAGAGATGGCGCGTTGGGCGCATCGACGTCTGGCTGTTGGCTTTCACGTCGCGTCCCTCACAGGGCTTGTCCACGCCAAAATTTTCAGATCGCCGGCGACGTGGTCGATGCCACCTGCCCTTGCCGGAGACGCCTTCCCAAAGGTATCGGCGCTGTTAGTTGCTCAGCGTTGACTGGGAGGCCATCCCAGAGATTGCTGACCCTGTGCAGGTGGATGATGCCTGCGCCACGTTCGGCCTTGGCCAGACTACGGATGCCCAGCGCGCCTTCTGGACGCATGTCGAAAGGTGCGTTCCCACGGCCAGCCAGATTGGACCTCTCTGCGCGTGTTCGTGACGGACCCGCAGATCTTGCTGATGATGCCCAGTGGCGCGTTGCATGCAGGGGGGTGGTGTTCCGTCAGTTTATGGCCGAGGGGCCTTTCCAGTGGCGGTGGCAGTGCTTTCTTTTACCAGGCCTCGTTCAAACGATCACTCGTGGTGAACTTGCTGCCCTGGTCATGTTGGCCACCACTGTGGGCCGCAACTTCGGAGTCTGGACCCGTGTCAAGTCCGCGGGCGGGGTCCACGCCCGCGTCGCCACTGCTGGCCGCGGCCCGCCAGGCTGCTGCGCAGCCGGGCTGAGCGGCGACCTCTGGCAGAAGTTCGTCGGCGCCCTCCGCGCCCGCCCTGCCCGACGCGTGGTGGCGACGGATATCAGCGCTCTCGCGGCGCCAGCCGACGCTCGCGCGGTGATGGAGACCTACCTCTAAGACGGCAGCGATAAAGCCGACGCTGCTGCCAAGCGGGGCCCGTCCGGGCGCGAGCGCGCCTGCGACGCAGCCCCCGCGGAAATGCAGCGGGTCGCAGCATTGTCTAGCCGCGTGCAGTGCGTTCAGTCTGCGGGGCAAAGCCGTGTGCTTGATGCGCGCGGCGGCGACGACCAGGGGCGGGTCGGCGTCGCCGGAGGCGCGGCCCTTGGCGGGGCTGACGACCCCTCGGTGTGAGTGGTGCGCGGCCGCCACTTTTACGACCGCTTCCTCAAATGGTGGCGCGACCTGGTGTGGCCAGGCCGTTGTAATGTCCCTCCCCGCGGCCCCTACGGTGCCGCGTTTGTGGTGGAGCTGGCGGGGATCCGCGCGCGCGCGCCTCCCGGTGAAGGGGCGCCGCGGCAAGTGGCACCCGCGGGGCCCGCGCCCGTCCGCCGCCGACTTGCCCCGGGCGCTCAAGGCCAAAGGGCGTGCGCGTGCAGGCCGTGATCAGGGTGCTGGGGCAGCGCGCCGCGGGTTTCGCGGCGCCCGTCTGCCGCTTCGCCCGCTTCTGGGGCATGTTCGGCTGCGCGCAGGAGGCGACCGCGCGTGCCCGGGGGATGCGGTCGCTGATGGGCCGCCGAGTCCTGCGCGCGCAGTTCGAGACCTTCTGGGGCGTCGTCGGGAAGGCCCGCCGCAGACGGGCCAAGTCTTCAAGACATCATTGGGCGGTGCCTCTCTGAGCGACGTCAGGGGGCGCGTCGTTGGCGCCGACCCTCTCGGCGAGTGCCTGGCCATGCGCGGCCGCGGCCAGAGCGACTTCGAGACGACTGATCTTGAGCTTTCTGCCGGGAAGGAGGGCGGGGGGCAGCGTCCAGCCGTTCTTCGTGTCCGTGCTCAGCAGGGTTCCAGTGTCGCCTCCACCCTGCGCGCGTGGCCTGCCATCCTGCCGAGCAGGCGCGGCAGGGGATCGCCTTCGACGAGGAGGGCCGGCGCCGTGGCCGGGTTCCACGAACTGCATCCGTTTGTCTGCCGCCTCTGGAGGCAATCTGCTCGGAGTCAATGTGCAGGACTCGTGGTGGGAGTGAGTGTGTCACAGCAGGGTCGACCCGCGAGAGCTCGGGCGTGCGTGGCGGAGTCCACGCGGGGGCCTCTGGCGGTGCTCGGCCGGACGGCAGTCGTCCGATTGCAGCCAGTCCGTCTTCTTCTTTTTGCTGCTGGGGCCCGCAACGGTGCTTCTTCGCCCTCTCGCGGGGCCCGCGCTGGTGCCTCTCGTTCCTCCTCATCCGTGGCCCGCAATGGCGCCTGCCCGTCTGCTCGTCCGTGAGTGTCATTGCCGAGCTGCCGTCGCGCTGGGCTTCCTCGCTGGGCGGCGCCCCCGCCAAGGCGATGATGTTGGCCCGCTACCGGGGCGGCGTCTCCCCCCGTGGCGTCGGCCGCCCGCTTAGCCAGGACGCCGAAAACATTGCGCGCCTCGCGGTCCCGCCTCCCGCCGTGGTCTTCCACCGCCAGAAGAGTGGAAAGTGGGGCGCTCTGCGTCGCGCTCTGCTGCGCGGTATCCTGGCGATGCTGTCTGAACTCCTCGTGCAGTTCCGTCGACGCACTCGTCGGGGCGGCCGCGGCGACGAGGAGGTCGGCGCGCGTCCTGGGCTCGGCGGCAACGCCCCGAGAGTCTGCCGTGCCGTTGCGCCGTCGGGGCAGGTGGGCGTCGTCGGGGCGGCAGCTGTTGTCGTCCACCTAAACCCTCCTTGATCGCTGCCATGGGTGGCGCCCCTGGCGCGGCGCGGGAGTGGCGCCCCAGTCGTGGTCAGCGGCCAGGGCGTCGAATAATGCCCGGTTGCGCAGGGCGTGGCGGCGCTTGGTCTGGTCGCCGCGGCAGGCGTTGACCAGGGCGTTGTCGCAGAAGACGTCCATCGCCTCGCCGCGTGCTGGGCCAGCGGGGGGCGGTGTGCGGTGGGCGTCGCCGCCGGCGCCGGGTAGGGCGGCTTGCAGGAGTGGGCGCGCAGTCGTCGGGCGCGCCGCGAGACTTGTGCATTTTCGAGCGCCCCAGCACGGCGGCTCTCTCGGCCCGCTCTGTGGCGTGCTCCGCGCAGGAGTCCGCGTGCCTCCTCGGCGCGCCGAGCAGCTCGAAGCTGTGGTCGGTGCAGGGGCGGAAGAGTGGCGGGTGCCTGTCATGCGAGACGTCGGAGGCGGCGCCGTAAGCGGGAACTACCTCGTATTTGCCTTGGCCCGCTCTCAGATGGAGGTCCTCCGCGGCGAGGTTGGCCGCGGGCAAGTGGGGGGGGGCGCGCCGCGGCCGACGGGTTGTCCGCGAGGCAGGTGTCGCCAGCTAGGTGAAATTCAGATCCACGGCGCCGCTGGCGCCGCGGCTCGGCGCGCGGAGGGCGGCCTCGGCTGCGCGCTGGAGAGCCGGGGGGGGGCAGAGGCCTCGGAGGGTCGCCGTTCTGTGCCTCGCTGTTTCGGAGTGGACAGACTGCTTGCGCTGGAAGAACAGTTGTCGGGCGCGGGTAGCACCAGGCAGCCTGTGGTGCCGGCCCGGGGAAACTTTTCGGTGCCGCGCGGAGCAGAGCTTGCCTGTCCAGGGTGTTGAAGGCGC
Source organism: Prorocentrum cordatum (assembly GCA_963575745.1). NCBI lineage: Eukaryota > Dinophyceae > Prorocentrales > Prorocentraceae > Prorocentrum > Prorocentrum cordatum. The sequence goes on from CAUYUJ010022539.1 coordinate 8,810, forward strand.
TCGACGACTTCAGCTTCGCGAGCACCGCCCCCATGTCTCCGAGGTGGCGGGCAGACCACTGGCTCGCAACGTGCGCCTCTGCCTCGGTGCCGCCGGGGGCCGCGGCGCCAATCTGGGCGGGGGCCGGTCGGTCGCGCGCGGCGTCGGTTACGTCGTGGCAGAGGCACTCAGACGAGGCGCCAGAGAACCCCGGCGGCGGCGACTGGGCGCATGCCTCCGTTCGTCATCGGCCGACTTACCAGAATGGCGCCCGCGGAGAACTCCGACGTGGCGTCGGGGCCTCCCTCTATGCGCAGAGGCGCAGAGGTTGACGAGTTTTCGAAGCTGGTCGACGACCTCGTCCCTGTGGGCGGCGCCGAGCAGTTCGTCCTTGAAGGACTGGCGTCGAGGGCCCGCTGGCCTGGCAGACGAGCTCTGGTGAAAGGTCCCGACGTCCCGCTTGACCGCATCTCCGTCCACCCGCAGTCCACGCGGAAGGTTTGGAGGAAAGGGTGTGCGTTGAGGGCTGCGACGTGTGGCGCGCTCTTCCTGTTAGATGCCCCAGACGAGTCAACGCGCGTGCTCCTCCGCCGCCAATACCAGACGGAGAAGATGGGATATCCATCGTCGAGAATCTCGACGTTGATGCACACCGCCTCCTTTTCCAACCCACCAGTCGCGTCGTACCGCTTCCTGTGACTGCCACGTGTCGAGGCAGTTTTTTTTTTTTTTTTTTTTTTTTTTTTTTTTTTTTTTTTTTTTTTTTTTTTTTTTTTTTTTTTTTTTTGTATTTTTATATATATATATATATATATATATATATATATATATATATATATATTAAAAAATATATTATATGTATATATAGAATATTATTGTTTTTTTTTCTTCCCCCCCTCTCTCTCTTGTTTTGTTATTATCATTTTTTGTGGTTGTTTGGGAAAGAAGAGGTCTAGTTTATTCAACGTGGCTAGCGATTTACGGGCCTCCTGGCCGCCCCCTGTCGTTGCGGCAGCATCGCTTCGAACTCCTGGCCAAAGCGCGCTGCGCGTCATTGGGCTGTCGGTTAGCTGGTTGTAGTGCAGAGCCAAACGAGGATATTCCACCTGATACCAGCGGTTTTTCGTTGTTTGCTGAAAAAAAACGGCTGAGCCCGCAGAGCGGGAGCCATGGCTGGCCCCCAAAATAAATTGCACGCGAATTTTGCAATCAGTGGGTGTGCGAAGGTTGGTATCAATCTTTGCATTTTTCTCAAAGCCATTTTGGCGTTTGTTTTTTTGGGGGGTCGGCGGCTTTAGGAACCAACAGGCGGCCGTTGGTGGTCCATGTGCGGCGGAATGCGGGAGGGATGTACCGAATCGAGGTTCCCGTGAGCCGTGTGAAGTTTCGGGTGAGGGCCCGTGGGGGTCCATGGGGCACGGAGTGCGTGAGGGGTCTGCCAAACTGTAGCTCCCTTCGCATCCGTCTTGAGGGCCAGGGGATCGCCCCTGGAGGTCCATGGGGCGCGACATACGTAAGGGATGTGTTGCATTTAGGCCCAATGGAACCGCATTCGGGGCCAGCTGAGCACCCAGTGGAATAGCCGATCCCTCGTCTAGTTACGTTTCCCAAACCCCTAGGGCCCCAAACGCTAGTGTTTTATGTTCCCAGTGCTCCCGATAGCGCAGACAGCGTATATTTGTACATGTCCTGGGCGAATGCATCGGCGGATACCTTGCGGAATGCGCAAAGTCCTTCCTTCGATGAATTTAGCGTGCAATCTCACCACCCTTCCCTTCACCCACATGTCATCCTCTCCCTTCGAAGCTTAATCAGGCTTGGGACCGCAAGGGGTACGGCGAATCTTTCGAGTGCGCGGGTTCGGCTTGCTCGTTTCGGTACCGGTGCTGGTTTCCCCAAGTGGACGTGTTCCTCCGCTGGATTTGGCGGCATATTCGATTCAGCACCGACCAGGGCGAGGGTGGGCGATGATGCGCCAGATAGTTAGTGAGCATAGTGGCTCCTCTGATGCAGATCTAGTTGTTTTCCCCCTCTGGGCGGGCAGGCGACGCAGCAGCCAGACATCGTCGCGCTCAAAGCTCCGCAGTCCTCGAAGCTCGCGCTGTGGGATTGGTCTGCCTGCCGCTCTGCAGTTGCAGCTCTCTCCCTCGCTCGGCGTGATGCCTCGCTCCCCCCCAGTTTGAGCCATTTGCCCGATGCCAGCACTGGCTCTCCCCCTTCCAACTTTTGCGACAGATCACACCTCCCTCCTGCACTCGCGTGCTCGCCCTCGCCGCCTCCCGAGCCCGGCCTGTGCCACGGTGGCCCCCCGCGCCCCCCCCCCCCCCCCCGGGCGCGCGGAGAGACGCGGCCAGGCCCCCCCCCCGGCGCGGCGAGCCGCCCCCTTGCGGCGCCACGAGCAGGCATCACGTTCCGAAGAGAGAGCTCTCGACCCCTCTCCGGGGCGGGCCGCCCGCCGCTCCAAGGGGGAGTCCCCCCAGGGTGCCCGCGAAAACCACACGGGATCCTGTCAGCACTGGCGTGCAGGTTCGCTGGGCGGTCGTGAGGAGCAAGCCGTGAGGCGGGGCGCCCGTGCTCCACCGCTCGACGGCTCGAGCACTCACCGGCCGCCGCCGCCTCCCCCGCAGCCCCTCGCCGCTGCTGCCGCTGGCGGTTGCGGCGGGGCGGCAGCCGCAGCGCCGTCACCACTGTCCCAGCGTCCTGCCCTCCCGCCGATCCACCCATCCGATCGTTCTCTCTCCCTCCTCAATCCTCCCGCCGACGCCTCCGCCATTTCTCCTCAGTCACATGTTGAGCCTGCCTGTCCATGCACGTCTCTGTCTCTCTCTTGCTCTCGCTCTCTTCCCCCCTCTCTCTTTCTCTCTGTCACGGTCTCTCTTCTTTCTCGTCGCCTGCCCCCCGTCTTGTGCCTCTTCTGCCCTGCCAGTGCTCCCCTAGGAGTGCCTGGCTCCCCTGGAGCGTCCTCCTCCTCGTCTTCCGGCTGCTGCTCCTGCTCCTGCTTCTCTCCGCCCTCCCTGGTTGCCCCTGCCTCTGCTCCTCCCCCCGTGCCGCTCCTGCTCCTCTCCCTCGTGCTCCTCGTTCTCGTCCTTCTCGTCCTCTTTGCTCCTCCTCCCTCTCGGCCTCCAGAAAGCTTGTGAGTCCTTCGCCGACGTCTCCTGAACCCTCGGCAAAACTGCGAAGACATCAGGACACCTTCGAGAGCCATTCGGGGACCCTCGAGAGCTGTCCGTCAGGCTCCCGAGACATCCGAAAGCCTCCGGCTACGCGAGGAAAGCCAGTGAAGACCTCCAGAAGGGTTTCGAGACCCCCGAACACTCCCGCAGACCTTGCCTGCCGTATCCCTGCTTTCTCCCTTGGGCAAGCCACGGGGGCAGCTCGCAAGCTGGGGTATTCCGGATTCCATAATAAAGTGTGTGGGGGGGTCACATTTTGGGGGGGGGTCTGATTTGAGGTGTATTGGAGGGCTCGGGGGGGTCTGGGCAAAGGGCCGCCCTTTCATGGATGGTCTGGGGGGGTCTAAGACTTCTCGTCTGGGAGGGTTGTGACCCCCTCCCTTTTACTACGGAATCTGGAGTAGCCAGCGAGGCGGCTACCAGCGAGAGGCGGCCGCAGGTACGGACGGGCAGGGCAGCGAGCAGCGGCCGCGCAGCGGGCCTGTGGGCCTGCCTGCCCACCAGGGCGGAGCGGCCGGGATCCTCACGGCAAGAGTGTCGTCGAAGGCGGACGCCTCCTCCCTCCCCCCTGCTGCTGCTGCTGCTGCTGCTGCTGCTGCTCCTCCTCCTCCTCCCTCTCCTCCCTCCTCCTCCTCCTCCTCTCCTCCTCCTCCTCCTCCTCCTCTCCTCCTCCTCCTCCTCCTCCCTCCTCTCCTCCTCCTCCTCCCTCCTCCTCCTCCTCCTCCTCCTCCTCCTCCTCCTCCTCCTCCTCCTCCTCCTCCTCCTCCTCTTCCTCCTGGCGGCACCGTGCTGCACCTGCAGTGCCGAGAGAATCGGGAACAAGAGCGCACCTCCCGTCTGCATCTCGGCGCCTCGTCGGAGCAACGATCTTGGCATCGATCGGACGTGTGCACTTCGCACTAGGCGGGGACCGTCTGGCAGCATTCTGGGGCCACCCTGCGAAGCAGTACACGCACGTGGCCGAAGCATGCGCCGCGGGCCGCTTGTCCGCCAGGCGCCTGGGCAGACCTGTCCAGCTCCGCGTGAAAGTCTCTCTCTGTCTCCCTGTCTCTGCCTCTGGCTCAGGCTCTGGCTCTGGCTCTGCCTCTGCCTCTCTCCCTGTCTGTGTCTGTCTGTCTCTTTCTGCAGGTCTGCCTGCCTGCCTGCCTGCCTGCCTGCCTGTCTGTCTGTCTGTCTGTCTGTCTGCCTGTCTGTCTGTCTGTCGGTCACTTTCTGCCGGTCCGTCTGTCTATCTGTCCGTCCGTCCGCCTGTCTGCCTGCCTGCCTGTCTGCCTGCCTGCCTGTCTGCCTGCCTGTCTCTCTCCCTCCCCCTCGCTCCCTCTCCCCCTCCGCGGCGCCCCGCGCCTCCCGCGAGGGAACCATCCCCGCGAGGACCGCCTGCCGGCGCATAGGGAGCACTTCTGGGACGTCTCCCTGCGGAGCGTGGACGGCCAGGCCGCGCCCGCCGTCGCCGCCGCCGTGGCCGACGGCGTCGCCGCCGCCGCCGCCGTCGTCCTCGCCGCCGTCGTCGTCCTCGCCGCCGTCGTCGTCGTCGTCCTCGTCGTCGTCGTCGTCGTCGTCGTCGTCGTCGTCGTCGTCGTCGTCGTCGTCAACGTCGTCGTAGTCGTCGGCCCCGCCGCCGCCGCGGCCGCCCTTGGTGGCGGCGCCGTCGTCGCCGTCGTCGGCCTCGGCGTCGTCCACCTGCCGCTCGGTGGCGCCGTCGTCGCCGTCCCCGGCGTCGGCGTCTGCGTCGTCGGTTGGAGAAGTGAGGAGGCGGAGGAGGAAATGGAGTAGGGAGCGAGGGAGGAAGCGAATCAGGAGGAGGAGGAGGAGGAGGAGGAGGAGGAGGAGGAGGGGGAGGGGGAGGGAGAGGGGGAGGGAGGAGGATGATTCCCTATCCTCTTGTATTGTTGGGACCCCGTGTTAGATCCGCAGCGCCCTGCGTCACTCCTCTACCCCATCTTCCTCCACACTTGCTCATTATCTAATGGCATTCGGCCCTTTCCGCGACCGTACCTGTGTTGTGGGTATGAAGTCAATCGAATGTTGGCAGTTTGGGTGCCTCTTGGGGGCCGTTCGGGGGCCTCTTGCCTTTTCTTTTGGGCCTCTTGGGGGCCCCTTGGGGCCTCTTGGGGGCCTCTTGGGGCTTTCTGGGCGCCTCTTGGGGCCTCCTGGACTCTTGGGGCTGAAGGAAGGCTCGGATTTTCGGTTCGTGCTCCCTCTTTCGGCCCCCCCTTTGGGGCCATCTTGGGGCCCTCTTGGGCCGTTTCGGGCGCCTCTTGGGCTGTCTTGGGGTCGTCTGGGAGCATCGGGAGTCCGAGAAGGCGGGATCGCGAAAATCCATCAAACACCCACGGAAAATCACTGTAGGGGCCATCTTGGGCGCCTTGGGCCGATCTCTCCGCGACTCGAGGCCATCGTGGGCCGTCTTGGAGGCCTCTTGGGGCCCTCTGGGCCCGTCTTGGGGCTTTCTTGGGCCCGACCAAGTCAAGGCCCAAGGGGACCGCGCCAAGCCCCAAGAATATTTGTGAATTCTTGACGCTTCGCGTGTCCCTTCTGGTTTCCCTGGGCCAGTTCCCTGGCACCTGCAGCCTGCACCCCCCCTCGCGCCGGCCCGCCCGCCGAGGCGCTGCCTGAGGTCGCCGGCCCGTCGGCGTTAGGTAGCTCGGCTCTTGCGCGGCCCGCTCGGACCTGACTCGCCGCTGGCGCTTTCGCCTGCGGTTGCGACAAGAAGTGTCCCTTCTGGCCCATCCAGAACCGACGCCCAGGCGAGTCTTGGGTGCCTCGGGAATCCGCTTGAGGCCTCTTGGGGGCCTCTTGGGAGCCTCTTGGAGGCCCCTTGGGCGCCTCTTGGGGCCGTCTGGGCGCCTCTTGCGGCTCTCGTTGGGCGCTCTTGGGAACTTTAGGGGCGCTCTTGGAGCCATCTTGGAGGATATCGCTCAACAAAGGGGGGAGTGCCTAAAATCGCCTCTTGGACCCATCTTGGAGCGCTCTTGGGCGCTCTTGGGGACGTCTTGGGGCTCTCTTGGGCCTCTCTTGGGGCTCTTAGGGGCCCCCTCGGAGCTGTCTTGAGGCCTCGAAAGGCCATCGAAAGCAACATTCGAGAAGGAAGCATTCATTGTTTTTGGCCTCTTGGCGGCCTCCTGGGGAGGTTCCATGGCCTTAGGGCCGTCTTGGAGCGGTCTTGGGGCCTCTTGGAGCATCTTCGGAGCAATCTGGAGCCATCTTGGGCTGTCTTGAGCCATCTTGGAAATCAGGTTGGGCTGTCCCATCTTGGGCCATTTTGGACGCTCCAATGCCTCGCGAACCCCCCCTCTAGGTCAAGGGGCGGGGATAGGGGGAGGGGCAAACTCCTCCCCGAAGGGGAAGGAGGGGGTTGAAAGAGAAACCGCCCTAGACCACCTACGCCCAGAGGGCTGGTGGGATTTGGGCTCTGGGCTTCTTGAAGACCCCTCGGGAGTGTGGACTGAGGCTGAGAGGATTGGGCAAATGACTTGAGGCACGGTGGCGGATGAATACTACTCTCCTCTCTCCCCTGACTCCGTCCGGAAGGTATTCGGCTCTCGCGCGTACGGTTTTTGTACACATGATTTGAAGCTTGTTTTTTCTTGTGTTTTTAACACTCCGATTGTTCTCGGTGCTTCAATTTGCTCCCGCTCCAGCATGGACCTGATTTTCGGATTGGCGCCTTGCCCCCGTCGTTTAACATTGCGCTCTCGCCTCAGCGTGGGCCACTTCCTCATTTGCCCTCCTCCGCCTTCCCCTGGTCCTCCTGCTCCTCCCGCTCCTTCCACTCCAGCTCCTGCTGTTGCTGTTCTTCCTCGTCCTCCTCATTCTTCCTCCTCCTTCTCCTCCTCCTTTCCCTCTTGCTCGTCCTTCTGCCCATCTGCCATTTCCCCCAGTGTACGCCGCTCCCTTTTTCCTGATTGCAAATAACACGATAGGGTCCTCTTTGGAGTTCCTGGTCCGCTAAGAGACGTGTCGGCGGATAGAGACGGCAACCGCGCAAAGTGAAGTAATGGGTGGGAGGGGTAGGGTGTCAGATGTGGCGCGAGCGCATCTGGCTTGCCCCCCTCCCCCGTTCCCTCCTCCTCCTCCTCCTCCTCCTCCTCCTCCTCCTTCTCCTCCTCCTTCCTCTTTCCTCCCCCTGCCTGCCCCTGCCTCTTCCCGTAGTCATGATCGTCATCGTCCTCATTCTCATTGGTATCGCCGGCATCATGGGCATCATGGCCATCATCACCACCGTCGTCATCACCGAATCGGTGCGCCCCTCACACGCTGCGGGGTCCCACGAGGAGCTGTCCCGAAGCCCCCAGAGGCTGCGGCCGCAGACCGTCTTCTCCGCCCCTTTCGGCACGCCCCTTTAGGCGCGCCTCGTGGCTCCGCGGGGAGCTCCACTGGAGGCCTCGATGGCAAGGTGCCACACAGCGCCCCCCTTCGAAGAAGAACAAACACACACATAAACATAAACTTTTGGCGCTCCGCGCGGATTTCTTGGGTCCGCGCTGGGCCCCCCTGGCGGCGCCTCCGGCGCCGCCCCTGGCGCGCTCCGCGCGCCAGGGAGGGGGGTCCGCCGCGGATCCAAGAAATCCGCGCGGAGCGCCAAAAGTTTATGTTTATGTGGTTTTTCCTTCTTCTACCCCCTGCCATCGCAGGCATACCCACACGTTTTGTGGTACGACAGAGAGCTCCGCATACGGCCTCAGTAGGCCATGCCACATGCCCCCCCCACACCCCCTTTGGCACACCCCTCACTCGTTTCGTTGCCCGACGGGGCGCCCAGTTCTAGGCCCAAGGGGCGGTGACTGCGTGCTGCCCCGCCAATTTCGGCACGCCCCTGACACGCTTCGTTGTCCCATAGGGAACTCCACCGAAGGCCCCAGTAGGTCCGCTCTCACGCCCCCCCTCGCCCAATTCGGCATACCACTCACGCTTCGTGACCCCATGGGAAGCTCCTCCGAAGGCCCCAGTGGGTGTGAGTCCACATGCGATTCCCCGCTCATGTCGGCACACCCTTCACACGCGCCGAGGCCCCAAAGGGAGCTCCGCCGAAGGTCCCAGCGCGTGCGTCGGACAGATTTTGGAAGACCAGGGATGAGGGCCATAAAAGCAGGTCCATTTTCGGCAAGAGACTGGTGGCGCCCTTGTCGTCCGCGGCTAGGGCAGAGAGCTTGCACTTGTTAATCGTCATCTGCTGTCTGTCTCAAAATCGCGGCGTCCACAGAGAACTTGTGAATTCGATGCGTCGAGTGTCCCATCAAAGAGAGGCCCGGTGAACATTCGGCTGGCTGGTTTCAACGCATCGTCGTGTTCAGGTCGTTCATTATGCGATCCATGGTGACGTGCTTGGTTGGTGGTCTTTTTTTTCCGCTGTTTCTTAAACAATTCTATTGACAACGGAAACGGCAGTAAGAAACGGCAGCCATACCAAAAAACAAAAGTGGCGCCAGAATTGGAGCCACCCCAACTGGCACCAAAAACTGAGACGGAACACTTAACAAAAACGGCAAAAACGGAGCCGGTACAAGAACGGCTCTGTCATTCCCAGGGGCCCATTGTG
>CAUYUJ010022539.1:25000-42500 GCA_963575745.1 Prorocentrum cordatum
GAGGAGGAAATGAATGAGCTCGGGCGTGCGGTAATGGGGGATGACCTGTATATAGGGGGTGAAAAAAGGGGCGGCCCCTTTGGGAGCTGGCAGGGGCCCGGAAGGGGCCCCAGAGGGCCCCTCCTGGGGCCCTTCTTCCCCCCCCCCCGAGGTCATTTCCCAGTGCCGCCCAGCCGAGATGAGCCAGAGGCCCTCAGCGCCTTCCTTGATTTCATGTACAGCGGCGAGGCCAGGATGAAGAAAACCGTGCTGCCGGACACCGCCGCCCTCCCGCCGCGGCGAGCGAGGGGGGGAAATGAGATGGAGAAGGCCTCTTCTTCTTCCTCCTCCTCCTCATCCTCCTCCCCCTCCCCCTCCCCCTCCTCCTCCTCCTCCTCCTCCTCCTCCTCCTCCTCCTCCTCTTCCTCCTCCTCTTCCTCTTCCTCTCCCTCATCCTCAGGAGGCGGCGGGACTTCTCAGAAGCCCTCGGGGCTTCTGAAAGGTTTCATGTGTCTTTGGGAAGGCTTCGAAAACTTCTCAGAAGGCCAGTGGACTTCCGAGCCTTCTTAGAAGGCCCGGCCCCCTCTCGGGCGCAGGGTGCTTTTTCGGTCATATCTCGGCTCTCTGGCGGCCGTTCGGGAAGATCCTGGCACCCCCAGAACGCCCTCGGCGAGGGGCAGCCGCCGGAGCGCATCCCGGAGATGGGAAACCGCCGAGAAGCGCCGAGACCGCCCGAGAACCTCGAACCTCGATCCTCGAACACCCCCAGGCTCGCCGCCGACTCCCGCCGCGGCGCCCCTCCCGCGCTCTCTCGCCTCGCCCCCCCCCCCCCCGCGCGCGCGCAGGCGCGCCCCGTCCCCCAGGCGAGGGCGAGCGGCGCCTCGTCGCCCGCGTGCCCCCGCGCCATGCTCGGGGGCAGCCCTGCGAGCGCTTCCCCCGCCTCCTCCTCGCCGACACCGGCACCAAGGACTTCCTCTTCCAGGAGGTGGAAGTCCTCCTCCTCCTCCTCCTCCTCCTTCTCCACACCCTCCCCCTAGAACGCGCCAAGGCTCACCGAGCGCGTTCCACAAATTGCAAAGTGCCTACTCGCAAAAGGCCCTAAAAACAAACGTCTGCCTGGGACGGAATGGATCGCAGCTCCCCCTCGGCGGATCCATGCCATCTGCGAGTAGTTGCTCTGCGAGTAGGGGAACTCGCTCGTCTAGAGACCGCCTGATACCCCCTCGCCCTCCGCCTCCGCCCGCCGCCTCATCCATTCTCCCCTCCCCTGACGCTCCTCCTCCCCCGGCTCGTCGTTCCCCCTCTCAGGAAACAACCTGGAACCTGGACCCTGGACCCCCTCACCCCCGCCAGAGCCCCCAAGTCCAATCACAAGCCCCTAACACTCTTGGAGCCGTCAACTCATTTGGAGCCCCCCCCCTCCCTTCCTCCCAAATTCCTCCCCCCCTGCTCCTCCCTGCCCCTCCCTCCCTCCCTCCTCCCGCCTCCCTCCTCCATCTTCTCTCCTTCCTCCCTCCCTTCTCCTCCCTCGTCTCTCCCTCGCCCTGCTCTGCCCCTCCCCTCCCCCCTTCCCTCCTCGCCCCCCCTTTCTCACTCCCCACTCCCCCCTCCCCCCTCCGCTCTCCCCCCTTGCCTCCTCCCTGCTTCTCGCCACCCTCCTCCCTCCTCGCTCCTCCCCGGCCAGCCCCCCCCCCCCGCGGGCCACGCTCTCCCCCCCGCTCGCGCCCCCGCAGGAGCTCCTCAGACTGGTGCACCAGTGGGAGGTGCAGTCCCTCCAGACGTCGCTGACGGCGGCTCTGCCTGCCGCCCGCGCGGAGTGAGCGAGGGGAGGACGCGTATGGAAGGGGGGGAGGGGGGAGGGGCGAGGAGGGAGCGAGGGGGAGGAAGCGGAGAGAGAGAGAGAGAGAGAGAGAGCGGAGGGAGAGAGCGGCGAGCGACGGGTGGAAGCGAGGGTAGGGCGAGCAGGATATCAGGAGGCGGATGGAGGATGATCATGACGATAATGATGATGAGGATGATGATGATGATGATGATGATGATGATGATGATGATGATGATGATGATGATGATGATGATGATGACGAGGATGATGAGGATGATGAGGATGATGAGGATGATGATGATGTTGATGATGATGATGATCATGATGATGATGCTGCTGATGATGATGCTGATGCTGATGCTGATGCTGATGCTGCTGATGATGATGATGCTGCTGCTGCTGCTACTGCTTCTGCTGCTGCTGCTGCTGATGATAATGATGATGATGATGATGATGATGATGATGATGATGATGATGATGATGATGATGATGATCCCTCTCATCCCTCTCCTCGTTTCCTTCCCTCCTTCGGCCATCGCCCGCCGTTCGTAGCTCCCTTTTCGACCTCCTCTTTCGGGCCCCCGTCCGTTTCTTCTCATCCGTACTTCGTCGACCTCGCCAATGGGCGGCACGGTCCTCTTTCGAATGGCCCCCTCCTGCGGTGCCATGCGGCGCCCGCATGAGGGGGCCAATGGCTGCACCTACCGACAAGGATCAACAGCCGTGAGTCAGTCAGTCAGGAGGGGGAGGAGGAGGAGGAGGAAGAGTATGATGACGATGACGATGACGATGACGATGACGATGACGATGACGATGACGATGATGATGATGATGATGATGATGATGATGATGATGATGATGATGATGATGATGCTGCTGATGATGATGATGATTCTGTCGATGCTGATGATGCTGATGCTGATGCTGATGCTGATGCTGATGCTGACGATGATGCTGATAATGATGATGATGATGATGATGATGATGATGATGCTGATGATGACGATGACGATGACGATGACGATGACGATGAACGTGATGTGATGATGATGATGATGATGATGATGATGAGGATGAGGATGATGGATGATGATGATGATGATGATGATGATGATGATGATGATGATGATGATGATGATGATGATGATGATGATGATGATGATGATGATATGTGATTATGATGATTATGATGATGATGATGCTGCTGCTGATGATGATGATGATGATGATGATGATGATGATGATGATGATGATGATGATGATGATGATGATGATGATGATGAGGAGGAGGAGGAGGAGGAGGAGGAGGAGGAGGAGGAGGAGGAGGAGGAGCAGGAGCAGGAGGAGGAGCAGGAGAGAAGGTGTAGGAGGAGGGCGAGGAAGACTAGGATGATGAGGAGGAGGATGCGGAGGGAGAAGGTCGGCGGGAGGGCGAAGGAAGAGGGGGAGGAAGGAGGGGAACGCAGGGGTGCCGTTCCGCGCCCCGCAGGAGCTGCTCGTGGAGCACATGACGCCCGAGCTGTGCTCGCAGCTGATCGTGGACTGCGAGGCAGCCCCGACCCCGACTCTCCGACGCTTGGCGTTGGAGGCGGGTTCTCTTCCTCCTCGTCCTCCTCCTCTGTTCTCTGTCTTCCTTGTCTTCCTCCTCCCACGTTGCAATGTCCAGCTTGTGGCTGTGATCATGATAGCTTTGGGAAGCTTTGCGGATGCACGTTACAGCAAGGGTCCAATTCGGGCCAGTTCGGCGGGGCCAGATCGGTTGCAGCGGTTCGGTTTCGGAGTTGGTCCAGCTTGAGCGGGTCTGGTTTGCTTCGGGACGGTCCGGTTTCGGGCGGTTCTGCTTGTCTCAAGCGAAAAAAGGGATTTGTTGAGGATGTCTCCAGCGAGATAAGCCATTGCTGATGATATTTCTATGGAGACTAAACGCCAAGGATGTCTCAAAACGTGCTCGGCTTGGCTTCTCTTGATCATCTCTTACTTCGAGATTATGCTGAGGTCTGTTGGGCTACTTTGATTATCTCCCCCTGAACCCCGAACTTTATTATCCCCTAGTGTTTATTCTCACGGATTAGCGGTTAGGTTACCGAAAGGTCGGGGCGCCAACGAGTACGTCGCAGTTGTTGCATGGTGTGGCCGCGGATCGAACCAAGAAAGAGGAGGGGGGGAGGAGGAGGAGGAGGAGGAGGAGGAGGAGGAGGAGGAGGAGGAGGAGGAAGAGAAGGAGGAGGAGGAGGACCAGGAGCGACGGCGGCGGCGGCGACGACGGCGTCTCGACAGCGTGATGGCCGAGGACGGCGGACTCTGGGCCGGGCGGCCCAGGCCGGCCGGGCTGCCCGGGGTTTCTGCACCAGGGGGCCCAGGTCGGGACGCCCAGACCCGGGGGGTGCGACCGGGGGGGTCCAGGCCGGGGGGCCCAGGCCGGGGGGTCCAGGCCGGGCGGCTCGGGCCGGGCGGCCTGGACTGGGTGGCGTGGGCCAGGGTGTTCAGACTCGGGAGCGGAAAAGAGGGGGGTGATGACTAGGGGGGGGGTGGATTTCAAGGCGCGGGCCATGATTTTTCCTCGGATTTCATGGCGCCTCTTCTTATTTTATTACGTCCCAGGCCCCCCCGCTGGGCCGCGCACATGCCGCCTGTCATGATTTGCACCCCCCCCTCTTGGACACCCCCCTCTTGGCCGCTCCCGGCAGACGGGGGTGTCCGGGCCCCAACACAGTGTCTCGTGGTCCCACAGGGAGCTCCACCGAAGGCACAAGTGGGCCGTCCGCAATCGTCTCCCCCCACCCACCCGTACCCAGCCAACACATATTCGGACTCATACACATGCCACTCGCATTGCGACCATTCACACTCGCAGTCTGGTTGCCGCGATGTACCAGGCGTGGCGTCTGAGCACCCCAAGGAGGAGCCGCCATGGGGGTATGACACTTGCCCGTTCGCGCCCAGACTGTAGAGTTGTCTCAGGCGGTTTGTCTGTTTGGTCGCTCAGGTTCTTGCTTTCAGAGCCCCATGCGCATCGTGATGTAGCAGGCGTGGCATTTCGGTACCCCAAGGGGAGCCGCCAGGGGGTAGGAGATTTGCCCGTTCGCGCTCACATTGTGGGGATGTCTCGGGCGGTTTGTCTGTTTCGTGGCTCACACTCCTCTTTTCTCAGGGCTCCAAGCTCACCGCGATGCAGCAGGCGTGGTATCTTGAGTACCCAACGGAAGTCGCCAGGTTGTGTGACATTCGCCCGTTTGCGCTTAAGCACATACATCCACACTTACATAACCAGTATACATATATGAATACATGCACACATAATGCATACACGAGCACATTATACATCAATCCATGAATCGCGCAATACTCACATACTTGAATACGTGCAGAAACCATGAATCCTTACATACATACCTAACTATCAGTCCGCACATACATGTATAACTAATGAAAGACATATGGACGTACATAAAGAACCAATTGGGGACATCCATAAGTCCATACATACTAATACACGTGATACATAAACCAATGAGGACAGGCAGACTTCCATTAACAGTTCTATCCATAAACGAATCAATCCCGAACTATATAAGTATAAACACACTCATCTATCATCAGATAAAGTAAATCGCTGGCCCCCCCACTGCGACCCCCAAAGCGCCCACGAGCGAATCCGAATAATCGGCAGTTTTATTCACAGCTTGCATAACTCACTCATCTGGTCTGCCCAGCCGTTACGGGCATCGTGCGCGCCAGCGTATGGTTTTTGATCGGCGCCAAGAATAGCTGCATATGTTGGTTTTTAATTTTCCTGATCTGGGAATTAACGAAATGCTGCGTATGTTTTGTTGTTGTTGTTGTTGTTGTTGTTGTTGGTGTTGTTGTTGTTGTTGTTGTTGTTGTTGTTGTTGTTGTTGTTGTTGTTGTCGTTGTCGTTGTCGTTGTCGTTGTCGTTGTCGTTGTCGTTGTCGTTGTTGTTGTTGTTGTTGTTGTTATTGTTGTTGTTGTTGTTGTTGTTGATGTTACTGTTGTTGTTGTTGTTGTTGTTGTTGTTGTTGTTGTTGTTGTTGTTGTTGTTGTTGTTGTTGTGGTTGCGGTTGTGGTTGTGGTTGTGATTGTTGTTGTTTTTGTTGTTGTTGTTGTTGTTGTTGTTGTTGTTGTTGTTGTTGTTGTTGTTGTTGTTGTTGTTGTTGTGGTTGTTGTTGTTGTGGCTGTTGTTGTTGTTTCTGTTTTTTTGGGTCTGGGAGGCTGCAGCGCTCGCCGCGGCGTCTGGCTCGTACCACTTTGTTTCCAGAACCCAAACACACAGTCGTCTTGGCGAAGGCCAGCCATGTGCAGCTGCGAGTAACGCAGTTGTGGGTATCGCCCTCGGCGAACCTGCCTCTGCGGGCCACGATGCGTCTGGCGGGTGTGCCAAAGTTGGCACGGATACGCCATGCGGACGCTGCCACCGGGGCCGTCGGTGGAGCCCCATGGGGGGGCCAACGTGAGGGGTGCGCCGACATGCAGGGTGGGACGGCGCGCGGACCCTGCCTCTGGGGCCTTCGGCGGAGCACCCTATTGGGCCACGAAGCGTGCGAGGGGCGCGCCTAAATGGAGATGGAACTGCATGCGGGCCCTGCCGCTGGGGCTTTCGGCGGAGCACCCTATGGGGCCACGAAACGTGTGAGGGGTGCGCCAAGTTGGGGTGGAGCTGCATGCGGACCCTGTTGCTGGGGCCTTCGGCGGAGCACCCTACGGGGCCCCGAAACGTGTGAGGGGTGCGCTGAAATTGATGTGGAACTGCAAGCGGGCCCTGCCACTGGGGCCTCTGGCGAAGCGCCCTATTGGGCCGCGAAACGCGCGATGGGTGCGCCGAAATTGATGTGGAACTGCCAGCGGGCCCTGCCACTGGGGCCTTCGGCGGAGCACCCTATTGGGCCACGAAGCCTGTGAGGGGTGCGCCGAAATGGGGGTGGAACTGCATGCGGACCCTGCCGCTGGGGCGCTCGGTGGAGAACCCTATGGGGCCACGAAGCCTGTGAGGGGTGCGCCGAAGTAAGGGGTTTGGAACTGCATGCGGACCCTGCCACTGGGGCCTTCGGTGGATCTCCCTATGCAGCCACGAAACGTGTGAGGAGTGCGGCGAAATGGTGGTGGAACTGCATGCGGAACACCCTATTGGGCCACGAAGCGTGTGAGGGGTACGCCGAAATCGGGGTGGAACTGCATGCGGGCCCTGCCACTGGGGCCTTCGGTGGAGCACCCTATGGGCCACGAAGCCTGTGAATGGTGCGCGGAAAGAAGGGTTTCGAATTGCATGCGGACCCTGCCACTGGTGCCTTCGAAGCGTGAGAGGGGCGCGCCTAAATGGAGATGGAACTGCATGCGGACCCTGCAACTGGGGCCTTCGGTGGAGCTCCCTCTGGGGCCACGAAGCGTTTGAGGGGTGCGACAAAATGGAGGCAGCGGGGGGAGGGTGAGGATGGGAGGAGGGAAGAGGGGCAGTGGGAGTGAGGACGCAGGGCGCTGTCTCTTCAAAACGAGGACCCAACACCACAGGATGGTTGGGAACAGCCACATATTCGTAGCGTTTCGTGCCCTTGATGCCACGATATGCTACGTATGTTTGTTCTTTTTTTTTGGTTGGGGAATCAACGAGTCGCTATTTTTTTGGTGTTGTTTTGTATTTGGATTTTTTGGTCTGGGAAGGTCCCAGCGTTCGCCGCGGCTTTCCGGCCAAGACGTCTCCATCTGAGCATCCCAAACCAACAACACCAACCATACGCAGTGTTTCGCTGATTCCCAGACCAAGAACAAACAAACACACGAAGCACACGCAGCGTTTCGTGGCACCGAGGATACGGAACGCTGAGTTTTTTTTTGTCCGTGAATCAACGGTCTGGGAATGCATCCATACATTGTGAAATAAAGGCATGCGTCCATGCATACACACATAGTGAAACACATGTATTCATACATACATACGCACATACTAAATACTTCTCGGCATACATACATGCACAGCGACATCTATGCATACATCGATACTTACGGCATGCGTAAGTACATACAATTCTACATGCATACATATCTACTGAACCGCATGAATTAAGGACTGACTGTATGCATGGCTGCATGCATGAACACAAACCATATACATACTACATACAACTGTACACTACATGCGTACACACAGTATATATATATATATATATATATATATATATATATATGTATATATATACATAAATGTGTGCGTGTGTGTGTGTGTTGTGTGTGTGTGTGTGTGTGTGTGTGTGTTTGTGTGTATATATATATATATATATATACACACCGGAAGCCCCACGCGCATGGCGATGTAGCAGGCGTGGCATCTGGGCACCCAAATGAGGAACCGCCATGGATGATTTCGCCGTTCGCGTCCAGATTGTTGGGATGTCTTGGGCGGTTCGCCTGTTTGGTGACCCAGGCTCCTCTGCTCTTATCTTGGCCCAGGAACTGAGATGCACATATGGGAATCCCCGCGTCGAATGGTTTGATCTTAGATGGTGGATTGGGTGGACGTGGCTTTGCCTGTCGTCCAGAGTGAAGCTGGCACCAGCTGCTTTTCCGAGAGTCCTCGCGGTGCATTTCTGTGTTTTCTTTTTGCGTGTGTGTGTGTGTGTGTGTGTGTGTGTGTGTTTTGGGGCTCCTGTGTCGGCGCGACTTCTAGCACCAGTCCTGGAGTCTTGAGAGCCTCCCGTGTTGCAGTTCGGGGGGTCTTAGTGACCCTGCGAGGTCTCGATGAGCTCCGCGGGGATTCGTGGTCGTCCTGGGGTGTCGTCGGGAACTCTCCAGAAGACTGCTGCCGCATCATTTCTGTAGGCCGATCAAAGGGGGGCGTCCAGTCTTGACAGTGCACACCACAGGGTGGGGCCAGGGGAGTGACCTTTTCAGAAGGCAGGGTGCTTCCTAGAAGGGATTGTAGGCTTCAGAGAGTGCGCCTGGGACGGGATGCGAGCTTCTAAGAACCCCCCTGGCCTCTCAGATGGTCGTCCTTCTTCGCCACATTCCCCGCGGTGTGCTGCCAACAGTCAGCATGTGCAGGGAGCTTCTAGCTGCGCGGGCAGATGGGGCCATCTGCGGAGGCTCTGCTTGTGGACAACCTGAACGAGGTGCTGGAGAGATATGTGCTGGAGCCGCAGGGAACGGAGCGAGAAGAACAGGGGGTCCCTTGGGCTGGACGACTTTTCTCCAATCGACTTGCGGTGATCAAGCTTAGGTAAATCAAGATAGATCGAGGTACTCCCAGATCACTTGAGGTACATCCTGGGATATCCAGGTACATCTGGGGAACTCGTGGAAGCTTCAGCGCGAGTCGAGGGGCAGCAGTCTTTGAGGCCTGAAAGAGGGGGGAAGCCTGATACCCCAGACCTCCGACGAATCGACCCCCCGTATTTCTGGACCCCACATCCTGGGCCCATAAGCGTCACTGGAGCCCAGCCACTGACTGGTGAGCCATATGTTGCGCGATTGTTTCGGACAGCTGGAGGTCTGGGAAAGGAGTCAGGTGAAGAGGGGGGGAAGCCTGGCAGTATTGATGGCCAGCTCGGCGCTCTCTCCTTTCACGTTGTGACCGTCATGGAGGAGCGGTCTGAGGATGATGTTAGAGGTGTGAGGAGATGTCGAAGGTAAATCCTTATCGCAAGTGTACCTAGGATCTCTGGGTTGTGGCCATCCTGAGCACGTTTGGGCGCGCGCATTCAATAGTCTTGCATCCTTAAAGACTCCATCCGTATCATTGATTTTGAATGCAATGCGCCTGCTCGTCTACGGTGCCTCTGCAGACGTGGCCGCCGCCGCGGTCGCCGTCGCCGTCGCCGTCGCCGTCGCCGCCGCCTCCGCCGTTGTCGTCGTCGTCGTCGGCGTCGGCGTCGTCGTCGTCGTCGTCGTCCTCGTCGTCGTCGTCGTCGGTCGTCGTCGCCGTCGTCGTCGCCGTCGCCGTCGCCGTCGCCGTCGCCGTCGCCGTCGCCGTCGTAGTCGTCGTTTTCGCCGGAGGACAACTTCACGGCGTGCGTGCGGACGGAGCGGCTCCGCCCGAGGGCGGGCGCACTTGTTTTTTTGTGTCTCGTTTTCTGTCTCTCTCTCTCTCTTTTGTTTTGTTTCTCTCGCTCTCTCTCGCTCTGTCTGTCTGTCTGTCTGTCTGTCTGTCTGTCCGTCCGTCCGTCCGTCCTTCCGACCTTCCGTCCTTCCGTCCGCCCGTCCGTCCGTCCGTCCGTCTGTCTGTCGGCCTGTCTGTCTGTCTGTCTATCTGTCTGTCTGTCTGTCTGTCTGTCTGTCTGTCTGTCTGTCTGTCTGTCTGTCTGTCTGTCTGTCTGTCTGTCTGTCTGTCTGTCTCTCTCTCTCTCTGTATCTCTGTCTCTCTGTCTGTCTGCCTGCCTGCCTGCCTGTCTGTCTGTCTGTCTCCCTCCCTCCCTCCCTCCCTCCCTCCCTCTCGCGAAGGGTCGCTACACCCAGGCCAGCCCACCGAGGGCTCGAGTAGACAGGTCACACCAGGCCAGCCCGGCACGGGCACGAACCGAGGTGCCACGCGGCGACGCCAGGAGTGCGGCCTCTGCGGCCTGCGCGCCAGAACAGCGCACCGCGCGCTACCAGGCTGCCGTCCTGGCCGCCTCAAGGGCCAGGCCCGCTAGGTCCGCCCACTCCCTGTGGAGCCGAGGCCCAGGCCAGTCTGCCAAGAGCCGGAGCCAAGGAGCCCTTCCAGCCGGCCCTCCAGGGGCACAAGCCACGCAGCGTTGCCTCTCGCTCGGAGCAAAACCTCACATGGCCCGTGCGTCACAGCACCCCGCTGCCCGGCGTCCACCCAGCCGCTCCCCGCTCGCGCGCCGCCGCCACAATTCGCGGCCACCCTGGTGTGCCATCTCCACTCGCGGCCGCCAGGCCACGCCGCGTCCGCGCGCCGCCGCCACCTCTCGCGCCGCCGTCCGGGCCGCCTCGAGGGTCAGCGCTCCGCCAGCGCGCGGCCCCCCAGGGCACGCCACGGCCGTGACGGTCGCTGGGGCGTGCCCGCCGTGCGCCACGCACCCGCGGGCTGGGGCCGCCCCCGACCCGCCGCCAGGCATCGCGGCCGCAGAGACTGACGGCGCCACCGCGACGCGCGGAGAGCTCCCTCAAATGGTCCTCGCACCACCGCGCAGGCCCGCTCGGCAGCCACCCTGCCACGCTCCGCTTCGATGGACGGGCTCGTCGGCTCCCTGGGCGTGCCCCGACCCTGCGGGGCGAGCGGGTGTGAAGGACTCGACGAGCTGACCCAGCCGAGCAGGAGGCCGCCGTCCAAGCCGCCCACCACGGTCGCCTTCACCTCTGGAGCCCACCCCCCTCGCGGGCTCCGCGCTGGACCGGCACGTCCTCAGTGGGCGCTGCGCGGCGTCTTCGGCGCTCCTCCACCCCCCTGCGGTCGGACCGGCCCCCGACCCGACCAGCTGGCACGAAGTAAGAGCGCGGACCCGAGGTGCTCCTCGAGCCCGGGGTCGGCGTCACCTCGACATACTGAGGCTACGTGTGCGTTGCTCCCCCGCCGGTGGCGCGCGCGCGCGCCGAGAGATCCTGCAGCATCAGCTCCGTGGCGGGCGCTTTCTGGCCGCACCGCTCGGGACACGACGTGCTACGAGACGATTGTACTATCTAGATGTTCGGGTCGGGCGCGCGCCTCCAAGGAGGACATGTAGCACCAGTACGTCCTTGAACTCCCCGTCGGGTCCTCTCGCTCGCGGGGCCACCGAGCCGCGCCCCCCCACCCGGCGGGCCCCCTCCACAGCCGCCTGCGGTCGGCGCCCCCCGCGCCCCCGCCCCAGTTGCCACGACGCCCGAGCACGGCTCCGAGGCGCTCCTGGAGCCTCGGGTGAAATCGGGCGTGTCCCTCTACAGAAGGAATGCTCAAAATAGTGTAAATGTAGTCTCGGGACGTTTTTTTTTATGTTTTTTTTTTTGTTTAAAAAAAAACAAAAAACAAAAAACATACAAATTATTTTTCGTCCCAAACCCGCTTGCATGTAGGGGGACATGCCCGACCTGAGCCTCGGGCCCACCCCGCGCGGGCCTCGCCCGAGCCGGGCGCCCCCCCCCCCCCCTCCCCCCTTCCTCCTGGGGCCCCACGCCCGGGGTGGTGGGGCAGCGCCCCCCCCCTCCCCTTCTGCTCCCTTCTCCGCCCTCCTGCCTTGCACTCCTCCCTCCACCTCCGCCTCGTCTCCCCGGGGGTGGCACGACGCCTCCTCCTCCTCCTCCTCCTCCTCCTCCTCCTCCTCCTCCTCCTCCTCCTCCTCCTCCTCCCCCCCTCCTCCTCTCCTCCCTCCTCCTCCTCCTCCTCCTCCTCCTCCTCCTCCTCCTCCTCCTCCTCCTCCTCCTCCTCGTCCTCCTTCTCCTCCCCCCACGACACGAACCCACCGCAGGCAGGCGGTCGCACGGCCTCTGCCTGTGCCCTCTCCTGTGCCCGCGTGGAGAGCACAGTCTTTCCTGCCCCTGCCTCTTGCTCGCCCTGCACCCGCCTCCAGCGTGACTGACATCGGGGCATGCTTCTCTAGAGCCCCGATGGGACAGTCGCGCGCCTCTTCCCCTCCTCTCCTCCCCCCCTGGTCCTGCCCCCCTCCTCCCCCTGCTCCTGGGGAGCCGGTCCCCCGCCCCCCTCGGGGCTGTGGGCCCTTGAGGCCACGGGGGGGCGCGGGAGCCCGCTGCCCCCCCCCCAAAGACCCCTTCCTGCTTCGCGCTGGCTCTGGCCCTGCCTGGCCCGCGGTGCCTCGGGTCACGTCCGCGTTCGGGCCGACCTTTGGCGAGGCGAGCGGACCTTCGGGGCTCTCCTCGGGCCGGGGAGGCGCCCCGCGAAGGCCTCCTGCCGATCCCCTGGCCTCCGTCCTGCGAGCCTCCCGGCCGCCGCGCGCGGCGCGCCGCTCGGAGCCCCCCCCCCCGCGCACCGCGAGCAGTCGTGCGCCTCTGCGCGCGCCGGGGGTCGGCCCTCCTCGCTTCCACTCCGAAGGCTGTGCCCCGGCCGTGCGGAGGCAATACGGCACATGGCCGCTGCACCGCATGATCGGCCTGCTGCGGACGCCGCCCGCCCTTCGGGCCGCCGCTGCCGCCGTCGGGCCGCCGCCGCCGTCGACGTCAGTGTCGCCATGGCCGTCGCCAACGCTGCCCACCAACCGCCGGTCGCCGCCGTCGCCACCATCGCCGCCGCCGCCGTCGCCGCCGCCGCCGTCGCCGTCACCGTCGCCGCGTCGTCGTCGTCGCCGTCATTGTCATCGTCGCCGTCGCCGTCGTCGTCGTCGCCGTCGCCGTCGCCCTTGTCGTCCCCGTCATCGTCGCCTTCGCCGTCACTGTCGGCGTCGTCGTCGCCGCCGTCGTCGTCGCCGCCGTCGTCGCCGTCGCCGTCGCCGTCGCCGTCGCCGTCGCCGTCGCCGTCGCCGCCGCCGTCGACGTCGCCGTTGCCTTTGCCGTCATCGTCGCCGTCGTCGTCGTCGTCGTCGTCGTCGTCGTCGTCGTCGTCGTCGTCGTCGTCGTCGTTGCCGTCGTCGTCGTCGTTGTCGTCGTCGGCGTCGGCGTCGTCGTCGCCGCCGTCGTCGCCGTCGCCGTCGCCATCGCCGTCGCCGTCGCCGTCCGTGGTCGTCGTCGTCGTCGTCGGTCAGGGGGTGTTCGCCCAACTCCAGATCAAGAGGACTCAGTCCCATCTCTCTGTAGCCTCATCGATCTTCGATATACTGCTGGTGATGCGCGGATTCTGCACGTCTTCACACGAGCTTCTCATGTCGTGCATCGTTGTCCCACGTCCGCGAAACCGAAACATGAGTGCGCGGAACTTCTTCGAAAACACGGCGAGGGGCGCGCGATCGTGTGCCGTCCTCGTGGCTGGGCAAGCTGTTGCATCGCAGCCGCGTGCTCTGTGAGGCAGAGGACGAGGCCAACCACATCGCGGTGATTTTTCAAAAACTTTTACACCTCGGCAGATGTCAGGCCCGTCCCTGGGTGGTTCAGTCAACGATGGGCCCGAGCCGCTCTCGACGGTTCGGGGGCCCTCTCTCCGGCACTGGCCCGGGAGTGCGCCATGAAGCTCAAGAAGGGCAAGGGTTGTTCCAGACCCGACATGGCGGTGGCGGAGATGTTTCAACGGCACCGTACTTTGAAATTTTGCCCAAAGTTGCCACTTTGGGGCCTCTTTCTGGCATGGCAGCGTTGCCCACATCGGGAAGGGTTGGCTTCGCTGGGTCACTGGCCAAAGTACACGTTAGTGGAGTCCCCGCTCGAGGGGCGCTGAATGTTGCAAGACGCGTCAGATGAGGTCTTCGATAGTCTTGCAGCTTTATTCGGTCTGCGTCTTACTAGTCACTAGTTTGCCGCACGACGATGTGTGGGACGAGTTCGACATCCGTTTCGTAGAACATGTGGGGAACCCGATTTGAATAGAGAGGTGGCGCCCTATTGCTCTGTTTGCTCTGTAGACGCCCTACACGATGGTTCTGCCTGAAGTGGGGAGGCTCGGAGACTTCGAATTGTCGCGCCACCACTTGGCATTCTAGAACTCTTGCCAGGTCGCAGGGGTGCAGTCCTTACTTCGCTTGCTGACGGAAACGACTACCGCACTTGATCTTAGCCTGCTCGTTTTCGTCGGCGGCCTGCGCATTGCGTTTTGCATTGTTGATCTTGGCCCACGGGCTGACTCTTTCAAGGACGAAGGAAAACCGAAGTGGATCACTGCTGTCAGGATCAGGGAAGTGAGAAGAGCGCGCGGAAGTCTTCGATTTATCAGAGGAGGACCGACAATCCCCATTCCGCGCACCCGCAGCTTCTACCAATGCGACCCTACATGTCCAGATGCCTACAGCATCGTCGCCGATGTGACCCTCGTCCGCCCATTCTTGAGGCTGTGCGCGAAGAGTGACTGGGGTGTCTCTTTAGAGAATGACGGCATCGTGGCGCTGCAGAGGGCCGGGCGGGCGCTAGATTCAGATGGTGTGCAACGTCTTGGGGTACGTGTACACATTGAGCAACGATGCGACCGTGTACGTGGAGAGCGGGATTACGGGCCTTGGGGCTGCTTTTGGTAAACACCGCTGGCGCCTGACCTGCAATGCCAGCCCTCGCAGGCGGCATTTGGCATCACTACCTCAGTCCGTCTTGCTGGCTCCCACCTTCAACGTCGGAGTCTTATCTTTTACGAAGAGAGCCCCAGCGCATACGTGTAACATCGAGTGAGATGATGCGAAGTGTGCTCGGGCCAGGCTCAACACCCCGGTGGAGACGCACCAGGACTTTGACTTGATTGGGATGACACTTTTGCCAGGTACCCACTGTGACGCTAAATGAATGCGCTGCGGGCCAACTGCAATTTGTAACGCTGGGGCCGAAGATGTCTAGGGCGAGTTCTACCTGGGCAGTATTCGCAAGACAGGATCGCTTTTGGCATGCTGTGCGATTCCCGGGCGCTGCGTGTTGCGAAGGCCTTACGGCCAGTGCCGCCCAGCCTGAAAGCAGGGTTTTCCCCGGGACCCCCGCTGGCGACCCCCCCCCCGGGACCCGGGACCCCGGAGCGGCGGTATTCTGACCCAGGACCCCCCCGCCCCCCACCGAACCCATCCCCGTCCACCTCCCCGTCCACCTCCCCGTCCGCCTCCCCCCCCTCGCGCCCCCACCGCCCCCCCCCTCCCCCCCCCCCTCCCGCCAGGGAAGGGGATAAAGGGAATGGAACTGACTTGAGTGCGACGTTCTTTGTTTTGCAGTTTTCTTGGGCTGACGACGACGACGACGTCAACGCCGATGCCGACGCCGATGCCGACGCCGACGTCGACGCCGACGCGGACGCGGATGATGATGATGATGATGATGATGATGATGATGATGATGATGATGATGATGATGATGATGATGATGATGATGATGATGATGATGATGATGATGATGATGATGATGATGATGATGATGCTGATGATGATGATGATGCTGATGATGATGATGATGATGCTGATGCTGATGATGATGATGATGATGATGATGATGATGATGGTGATGGTGATGGTGATGGTGATGGTGATGGTGATGGTGATGGTGATGGTGATGGTGATGGTGATGGTGGTGGTGGTGATGATGATGATGATGATGATGATGATGATGGTGATGCTGATTCTGTCGATGATTATGCTGATGCTGCTGATGCTGCTGATGATGATGCTGATGATGATGATGATGACGACGAGGAAGAGGAGGAGTAGGAGAAGGAGGACCATAATGAACACAAGGCGCGCCAGCTATGTCGTAGAACATCCTCGCTCCAAGTTCCCTTTTCATAGGTTCCTACAGCAAGAGTCCTGTGACAGTATGGAAACTTCCAATCGTTCCAGAATGCCAGGTCTCGGACTTCCACGCCGCGAGCCAACGTGTTCCATCCTGTCGGTCCTAAATCGTGCCAGAACGCCGTTCTGAGATTTCACACCACCGCAAATTCACATGATTTTTGCGTCTTGACAGTCCTCAATCGTTCTAGAACGCTGTTCCTGGGACGTCCACACCGCGAATCGATGTGACGGTTGCGTCCTGGCAATCCTGCATCGTGCCAGAACACCTTTCCTGAGACTTTAGCCACACGAATCCTTGACATTGTTATGCACTTTTAGAATGGATGTGCGCGGTGCTAAAGCGAGAACCACATTTTGAAAATGAACCGCCTTCCATTCTTGAAGCTGTTGCGTTCTTTCCAGACGAATGTGCGCGGCGCGAAGGCCAGAGCCATATGTTGAAAAGTGACCGCCCTCCGTCTTTGAAGCAGCTTCAGATTTTGAAGACGAATGTGCGCGGCGCTCAGGCGAGAACCACATTTTGAGAAACAACGCCTTCTATGTTTGAAACTTATGGCGATTGTGCGGCGCGAAGGCGAGAACCACATGTTGAATCAAATCCCCTCCATCTTTGAATTTGGTTCAGACTTTAAGACGAATGTGCGCGGCGCTTCGATTTTGGAAAGCCACGTCTTGGAAAGCACCCGCCCCCTTCCGTGAAGCTGTTGCAAATGTCAAGCTTTTAGAAGTCTCGGGCGAAACGCCCAGCCCGCCCTACCGACAAGTCTAGGGGTGCGACTGGGAAGCGTTACTTAAAAGGAACGTGATTGAGGAGGAGCAGGAGGAGGAGGAGGAGGAGGAGGAGGAGGAGGAGGAGGAGGAGGAGGAGGAGGAGGATGAGGATGAGGAGGAGGAGGATGAGGAGGATAATCATACGGGGTCATGCGAAGTGGCCGCCTCGCGGCACATCATCGGGACGGTTGGCCGGCGCTGTCGGCAAGGCTGGTGTCGGCTCTATTCTCTTATCTCCTGCAGCCATCTCGCCACGTTCAGGAGGGGACAAAAACACACAGGCACAATTAATCCTCGACTCCCAGGAACGTATGGAAAGATATGGGAATTGGGGGGAAGACAAAAATCCAGATTATTTGGGAAAATATGGGGCATCTAGCTATTTGTGTGTATTTATTCGTGTGTCCCAGGGTCCCTTCAAGAACCTCACTTCGACAGGCAACCGCGGCAGGCTCGCGCCGCGTGCTCGCGCCGCGCCAGCGCGGCAGCGACCCCGACTTGCACGCGGCACCCTGGCCCCTCGGGGGAGCACCGCAGGGCCAGGCGTCGGGCAGCCTGGGCTGCGCGCTGAGCTGAATCAGGAGGGAAAAAAACACACAGACACAATTAGTCGCCAATTCCCCAGAAAATATGGGACAATATGGGCGGT
>CAUYUJ010022539.1:47500-61567 GCA_963575745.1 Prorocentrum cordatum
TCCTCCCCTTCCCTCCTCTTCCTCCTCCTCCTCCTCCTCCTCCTCCTCGTCCCCTCCTCCTCCTCCTCCTCCCTCCTCCTCCTCTTCCTCTTCCTCCTCCTCCTCCTCCTCCGCCTCCTCCTCCTCCTCCTCCTCCTCCTCATCTCCGTAGCCATTTTGGCTCAAGTCCGGAGCAAAGCGGCTCAGGTTTGAGTGTGGCAAGGGCGAGGTTCGCCCCCACTTGCGATCCCTGAGGCCCCTTCTCCCAGGATTTTGTGAGCTCCTGGTGGAGCATCGGTATCCAACCTTCTTGTGCCCCAGTGGGCACGTCTTTTGTTCGTGTAAGCTCCTGGAGGAGCCCATGGGCAGGCAAAATGCAAAGAACTTCGTCTCGTGTGTGTGTGTGTGTGTGTCGTGCAGGTACAGGTGGAATTGGAAGTCCAGGACCTTCTGCTTCAACTGCAGCGCCTCGCTCGCCCCGATCGGGATGCCGTGGCGCGATGTGGCTCAAGGAGTGTGGGCCCAAGGAGGAGGAGGCAATCACGGGGCCCAGCGGCCGCCAGCGGTCCCTCCAGGCGAGTGGCAGTGGTCGCCCAAGCCGCAGTCCCTCTCTGGGCACCGCGGCTCCACGCTTCCGCCGCGAGGGGCGCCTGCGGGGGAGGGCGGCCTCGCGACGATCGACCTCCTGGCGCAGCTCAAACAGCGGCTTGCGGGCTCGGCGGCGGCGCAGGAGCTCCATGCGCTGGAGAGCGCCATCGGGCCCCAGGGTCCGCCGAAGGAGGTCAAGCTTGCGCGCCCGTCGCTGCTGGAGGCCCAGGTGTCTGCCAAAGGGGTGGCCTGCCGCGGCGCCGATGCCTACTTCCAGCAGTGCGTCGCCAAGGAGGACGATGCCAAGGCTTGGTACGAAGAGTGCCGTGATTCGACAGCGCCGGCGGCGTAGTCGGCGGTGCAGGCCAACTTGGAGGGGCAGGCGGAGCTGCAGCTGGAGCTCGACCGTGCAGGAGGTGCTCGGCCCCCCAGCTCGGTGTCTGGCGCCTCGGCCACGGCGCCAGCTGGCGCTTCTCAGATCAACCTGTCGCAATTGCTGCACGCCGAGCAGGATAGCGATACGGTGGAGATCATCGGCGGAGACCTGCTCGACCTGTTGGACCTGGAGGTGGAGGAGCAGGACAAGAGCAGCTGGCAGAAGATCAAGTCCAACATGGGCAAAGAGATTCGCGCCGCCATCGTGGCTGCCATCGGGCCGAGTGCGGAGAATTTCCAGTCTCTGCGCCAGGAGGCCCGAGAGCTGCGAGAGCGCCTGACTGCCAAGAGGCCTCGCCGCGAGGAGCCTACCTCGCCTGGCGGCTCGCCAGCTTCGCCAGCCGAAGGTGCGGGTGGCTCAGGGGCTGCGGCTCCCTCGCAGCATGATGGCGCTGCTGCTCCTGCCGGGCAGCCTGCTGCCGACGGCCCTGGCGGAGGCGCGGCCGCGGCTGCCACTCCGAGTGCGGCCAGCGGAGGAGGCCTCCCTGGCCCAAGTGCTGGCGGCGGCTTGCCCTCTCCAGAGAAGACAGCAGCCGCCGTTGCAGCTGCTCGTGACCGAGTGGCAAAGAAGTGTGTGTAGTTCGTCTTTCTGGATGGGGCTTCCACCGCCAGGCATAGCGGTGGCTCCGCCCGATCCTGATCGGCATCGTCGCGAGTTCGTGATCATGATGTCTGGGTGGAGTGCTCGGTGGATCTGGGACTTAGAGGGCCAGGCGTTTTGGACATGCCGTCTTGGATTGACTGGTGTGTGCCGTGGCTGCGAGAAGTTCTCAGCCAGGATTGCTATGCTCAGTTCTTCCGTGCTTTTTTTTGTTGCTGAGGTGCAGCCCTGTGCGTAAAGACTGTCATGGTGGACTCTTAGATGAGGCTGTTCGGGAAGCCTGTCTTTCGGCGTGGGCGAGAGGCAGAGGTCGGCGGAACGGGTTCATCGCCATGACGAGACCTCTGACCCTGGGTTTCTGGCAGTCTCTTGCCGAGCACCACTGGGCCCAGTTGCAGAGCATAACTGACGTGTTCCGTGCGTTGCTGGATCGCCGCGGGCGGTCCAAATTTTTGGGGCGCCCAGCCGTCCTTGGGGGGCCTAGAGGCCCAGGGCCTGGGCAAACCCTAAAGGGAGAGGGTAGCGTGCAAGGGAGGGACGCCTCAGACATGCGGGTGGTCGAAGCCTTCCCCCTTGCCCAGCCTCCGCCTCGGGCCGCTCATGAGCGGGCTGCAGCCCCCGGGCCGAGCGACCCCTCCCGTGCTGGTCTGGCCAGGTGTTCCCGTTCTTTCTCGGCCACAACGTCGAGCGGCTGTCCGTCGGATGGGGTCGCGACCGACGGCGACGGAGGCCGCCCCCGCGCCGCCGAGATCGTGAGCTTTGACGGCCAGGCTGAGATCAAGATCCTTACGTGCAACTCCAATGCCTGGTCTACTGGCCTCACGCACTTGGAATGGGCCAAGGAAGTCAAGGGCGTGGCGTACGACGCCGTCTTGGGGCGCCGTCTGGGGCGACCTCATTTTGCGGGGCCCAAGTCTTGGGCTTACAAGGCGGGCTATCAGTCGTCCTTTGGACCAGCGACCAAGACGGGCACAGGCGACCGAGGGGCGTCAGGTGGCACCGCGATTTCGGCCAATACGCAGTTTGGCTCGGCGGATTTTCCGCGCGCGAGGACCCCCCGTGGGCTCTTGAGCCGAAGGCTTTCAGTGTCTATGAGGAACCAGATCCTCTTGGTGTCGGTCTATGGGCGCGCCGCCTTGGGCCCGGCAGGGGCAAGTCTGAATTTTCTCGGCCGTGTCAGCGAGGCCGCGACTGATGCGGGCATCCCCTTCGTCATTGCAGGTGGTTGGAACATCGATGCCGATGAACTTCGCCAGTCGCAGTGGATCGGATATCTACGAGCCAGTGTCATCAGGCCTCGAGGCCCAACTTGTCATGACAGGTGCTACGACTTCTTCGTTAAGCTCCTGCCTTGACCACTACATCGGGCAGGCCCAGGTGATCGAGGGCACTCCTGTCGGTGCTCATCAGGCCGTACAGGTAGCTCTCAAAGGTCTTGCAGGCTCTGCCAAGGTCTGGGAGAGGATTCCTCGGCCGTTCCCGCTGCCGACGTCTAAGGAGGAGGAATCGATGTTTTTTCGGGCTCCTGTGGCGGCCCCGATTTCCAGGGCCTGGACTCCGAGGTCGCGGCTACGCGCTGGTTCGACGCGGTTGACATGAGAGGGCACTGGGCGAGGTCCACGGAATCCAGGGCCGCGAGTAGTTTGGCCGTTCACGTGGCTGTCAGCTACAGCTTGTGCCCCTCCAGGCCGCCTGGGGCCAGGAGCTTCACTTGCGGGCTAACCTCCAGACGCGCAGGTGGCTCTCCCTTAGGTGCTTAGCCTTGCATCAGATGGAAGGGCGAGATGCCCGGAAGCTCCTCGACCTCGCCTCTCCTCTGCACGGCCTTATTCCTTCGGCGCAAGTGGAAGACTTGCGCGAGCTGTCGCTCGCCTCTCTTTCTGAGGGGCTGCAGCGGCCCGGATCTCGAGAGCGGCTTGCGGACATGCTTCAGGACGAAGTCTCCCGCAGGGTGAGGCAGGGGGTTGCTGAGGGCCGCCAGAAATGGAGGTCCTGGGCCCAGTCGGCCGTCGTCGAGCGGGGGTCCCGAGTGGCTCGCAAGTTCATCAAAGGCCCAGCTCCTTCGCCCCTGCCTTTCTTTGCGGATGCTGGCGATGTGGAGGAGGAGGGCCTTTCGGCTAGCCGTGCCCCCTTGGTCGGGCAGGAGGCCCTCGACCAGACTCTCAAGCAGTGGCCCCCGATTTGGAGCTATCTGGCTGGGGGGGGGGGAGGGCCCGCTGAGCTGGCTTGTGCAGGGCAACCTCGCAGACATTACTGTAGAGCAAGCCTTGGGAGCGGCGGCGTCTTTTTCGCCGTCCACCTGCTTGGGCTGGGACTCTTTCAGTCCGCGTCTGCTGCTCCAGTTGCCCAGGCCCCTGGTCCAGTCGCTTGTTGGCATCCTCAACTCCTGGGAGCGGCGCCCGAAGGTTGGCCCGACGTGGCTAGTCCTCATGGTTTTCTTGGACAAGCCGTCAGGGTGGGTCCGCCCGATAGGGTTGCTGCCCCTTCGGGCTCGTGTCTGGGGCAGGGGTCGCCGCAGGCTGTGCTCGACGTGGGGGCGCGCGTTAGATTTTTTGTTATATATATATATATATATCATCCTGGGTGCGCAGCGCCCTTGCAGCGTATGCGCGGATGGTCCCAGGTCTTGAGACTTGTGCTCTTTTGACTGTACCTCCGAAAATTCCACGAACATGTTTCTCACCGGGAGCTGCGATCGGCAGCAGAACACGCAGATTTTCCCCTGCCATTGCTCCGTGCATACTGTGCAGTGTATCGAGCGCCTCGCAGAGTGACTTGGCGGGGGTCGATCAGTAGCCAACTTATTTGCAATTGCACGGTTATAGCTGTCTGCTCTGGGGCCACCTCTTTGGCTCGCCTTTGTTTTCCGGTCTGCGCCGCGCTGCCCATCCCAACCCCGCGGTCTGGCTCAAAAGTGTGCTTGACGACGCGTCCCTGCGCGCAGTTGGCGGAGCAGGCGCGGCCAGGCGCGAACTTGTCTCAGCGTGCGCCGCCATTGCGACGGACTTGAAAAAGGAGGGCCTGCCCATTGCTCTGAACAAGCTCGGCCTCCTGTCTTCCTCCAAGCCTCTGGCAGAGCAGGTTCTCGAGGATTGTAACTTGCCGCCAGGAGTGAACTGCCGGGTCCACCGAGACTTGGGAGGTGATGCGACTGACGGCTCGCGACGTCGGGTTTCCACCCATCAGGGCCTTTTTTTGGACGCCCAGAGGGGTGTCAAAAGTTCTCGCCGTCAGGGAAACGGGGGCGTCCGTCGGGATCGTTTTCAGGGCTGGGGTCTCGGCCGAGGCTTTGTGGGGGGCCAATGTCCAGGGGCTCCCCACTGGCAAGCTCAAGAGCCTCAGGGTCTCAGCGCTCCGAGCCGAGGGCCGTCTGCCGATGGGCTGCTCGCTGGAGCTGGCCTCGATGTGCTCGCGAGGGGGGTGGTCTTGCGACCCACTTGTTGCTGACGGCCGATGCGATTCGTGCGTGCGCGCGCGTCCTCCAAGACGGCTTGCTGACCGACGCTGTTTTTTGGCGCTTTTTACAGCGGTTTTTGCCGCGGCCGAGAAACCGAGGTCGTGGGCCCGTGTAAAAGATCCTGTGACCGCCCTCGTCCTCACTTTTAGCCGCGTGGGTGCTGCGTTTCTGGACCCCTGGAGGGTTGCCTGGAATCTCCGTGACCTCTCGCCCGCTTTTATTGCCCGCAGGGCCAAGTTTGCTGCCGGGCGTCTATCGGGCGTGGCAGGTTTGGCCAAGATTGGTGGTGGGAGGTCTTGGGTCGGGGATATTTTCTGGCGCCCTCCCAACGAACTGTTGCGCCTCAAGGTCGCAAAAGATGACTCGGGGGAGGTGGCGGTTGGGACTGGTGGTGCTTGGGGTTTTCGAGAGCAGCGAACCTTGAGGGAATGGTCATAAGGTCGCACTGGTGCCAGCATTGTTTGCATCAGCGCGACCAGGGCCTGTCTGACCAGTGCACGCTCTGCGGAGAACTAGGCACCCTGTTCCACAGGCACTTTGAGTGCCCTGCCAGAGACGCGTGGCGTCGTGACAACCTCCCAGCTGAATTAAAAGCTGCTGCTCATCGTTTTTTTTTTTTGTTTTTTGTTTTTTTTGTTGGTTTAGGTTTTTGTGTGTGTTTTTTTGTGTTCCTTCTTCTTCTTCTTCTTCTTCTTTTCCTTCGTGGACCCCCAGGAGCGTTTCGCTAGAGGCATCCTCCCCGATCCCTGCCAGCTCTACTCGCGTAGGCCATGGGGCCCGATGTGGGAGTTCAGGGTTGAAGGGCAGGGTGCGCCGCTCATGATGCTCGAAGGGGGGCGCGTTTTTTGCGACGGCTCTGGCATTGGCGGCCTTCTTCCCTCGTTGAGAGCTGCGGGCTGGGGAATAGCTGTCTACGATCACGAGCGTCGCTGGGTTGCGGGGTGGTTCGGCTCTGTTCCACCCGCGATGTGCCCAGATCAGGTTGCCAGAGATGGCGAAGACTATGCTGTTTTTGTTGCCGCTCGGTTCCTTGGTGGCACCTGCGCTCTCTATTCTGATTGCAGGGGGGCGCTCCAGTGTATCGAAAGTCGGAGGTTCGCTTGTCGTGCCAGCAATGTGAGGGCTCATCTGTGGAGCCATATCTTTGCCGAAGGCTCGCTGGGGGACATTTCTTGGAAAAAAGTGTCGGCGCGCTCGTCGAACTGGCAACTCTGAAGCGTGCCGTTTGGCCGAAGCAGGAGCCGCCCTCAGCAGGCGTGACCCTTCTGAGGTGCTGTCAGCCGAGGGCGTGCTCTTTTTAGCGCGCCAGCTGGCCAGGTTTATCATTCGTGCTGAAATTTTTACTCCATGGAGGGCCGATGCGACAACATCGGGGCCCAAGGGCTCACGTTGGTTTCCCTGGAGGGGGGGCCCCTGGTGGGGGAGGCCGTGGAGGTGGCTAGGAGGGAGGAAGAGGAGGCGGCTTCTGCTGCTGCTGCTGCCCTCGCCCCGCCTCAACCCCAGAGCCCCCCCCCGAGTCCCCCCCCGAGCCCTTGGCGCCCGAGATGGCCCGCCTGGCTGCGGACGCAGCCCACGTCCCGTGGGCCGAGGGGGGCCACCATGTGCTGGAGTTCCCTGTCCTTGGGGAACACCAGGCCCCGCTTTCGTTTTGCTCCACTTGTGGGGCGTGTGCGACCGTCGGCCCAGGGGCTCGAGTCCTCGATGGGGCTCTCTGTCTGGGTTCCCAGGCTGCCCTGGTTGATCCCGGGCGCAAGCACGAGCGCGCCGTTTCCAAGGGCAAACCGCCCTCTTAGGCTTGGCCCCTGGGTCTCTCCTGGGGCCGAGGCGCGGGAGCTGTTTGGGGGTTCCTCCGTTCCTTCGGGGGCCCGGCCAAGGGGGGTGCGGGGCGCGGCTGCCCCGCGTCGCCCAGCCGGGTGGGGCCTCTGCATGGCGGGCTGCCTGCAGGGCGTTGGGTCTCGACGAGGTGGAAGCCCGTGGCTTGGGGGCCAGGCTACTTCGAAAAGAGCGGGCAGGCATCCCCGACGACGAGCAAGACGGTTCTGATTTTTCCTAGGGGGGTCCTGTCCTGGCCTCTGGCAGGTCTTCGGCCTTCCTGCCAGGGTGACAAGAAGGTCCTCTCCGATGGACCCTCCCTGTCTTTTTTTGCTGAACCGTCGTTTTTTTTTTTTTTTTTTTTTTTTTTTTTTTTTTTTTTTTTTTTTTTTTGTTATTTAAAATTTTGTTTTCTCTCTCTCTCTCTGTGTCTCTCTCTCTCTCTCTCTCCCTCAGTGGCGTGCGATCCTCCTCCTCCTCCTCCTCCTTCCTCCTCCTCGTCCTCCTCCTCCTCGTCCTCCGGCGCAGGGGCAGCGGGCAGAGTCGTGGCTCCTGCGGCACCACCTCGCTTGGGGGGGTGCGTGGCCCCCCCCCCCGGGGGTCGTTTGCCCTCCCCCCGCCGCCTCTCGCCCGTTTTGCTCGCTGGCACGCCGAGGGGTTGGAGGCGAGAGGAGT
This sequence comes from Prorocentrum cordatum, assembly GCA_963575745.1. Taxonomy (NCBI): domain Eukaryota; class Dinophyceae; order Prorocentrales; family Prorocentraceae; genus Prorocentrum; species Prorocentrum cordatum. Next base: position 55,048 of record CAUYUJ010022539.1, read on the forward strand.
CAGGCCTTCTCTTGAGTCGGGCATGTCCCTCTACAGGAGGAATATCTCAAAATATTCCAACAAATAGTCTGGGGACGATTTTTCTTGAGCACTTGTTTTGTCTTTTTTTGTACTGATATGTTTTTTTTTGGTTTTAAATTTGTCTGCCTACAAGTCGCCTGTAGAGGGAAATGCCCGACTTAAGCCTACTCGGACGGCGGCAGGGCTTCTTCGGAGCCCTCAGGCCTCGCGAAAACCCCTCCGAGCCGTCGGAGAAGGCTCAGAAAGCTTTCCGCGTGGCCAGATCGTGAGCGAAAGACAACCGCATCCGCGGCCGCTCTCCTGGGCCGCGACCCCGCGGATACGGGGCGTCTTTTTGCGGATGCCCCGCGCATCCGTGCGACCGCGTATCCGCGGGATTGCGCCCCAGAGTCTGGTCAGCGAGGGCGTGGGTACGGACACGTTCGCCGCTCGTGACCGGAGGTCTTCTCAGCCTTCTAGAGGGCCCGCCCTTTTTTTTGTCGGCGGCGAAATTCGAAGCAGACCCTCGCCACTCATGGATTTGTCCTGAGATTTTTAAGATATTTTGGCGTTTTCGACTTTTTCTTTGCTTCTGGACGATCCAAGGCGGCCCATTAGGCCCCCAAGATCGCACCAAGACGAGAGAGAGAGAGAGAGAAAGAGAGAGAGAGAGAGAGAGAGGGAGAGAGAGAGAAAGAGAGAGAGAGAGAGAGAGAGAGAGAAAGAGAGAGAGAGAGGCCCCAGAAGAGGGCCTCAGGCCCCTCGAGGGGCGATGGGGTAGGTTTCGGAATGCGCCGAAGACGTGGCGAAGGCCGTGCCCTTCCCCTCGGCCCCTATCGATTCCGGACCACCGATGCCTGGTGGGGGGTGGGGTTCGGAGGTCGCCGCCGACTCGTAAGTCGGGCATGCCCCTCTACAGGAGGAATGTCCAAGAATGGTCAAAAAGCATGGACGAAAGCCTACCCCTGGAGATCTGGTCTCCACGACGCTGGGCTGATGGGCCGCTCTGGCACCACCACTGCCACAGGTAGCAGAGGGAGGGGAGGGGGGGGGAGGAGGAGGAGGAGGACGAGGACGAGGAGGAGGAGAAGGAGGAGGAGGAGGAGGAGGAGGAGGACCTCACCATCCTCCCTTCTCCCCCGTCCTGCCTATGGTAGTGGTGGTGGACGATTGGGCCATCATAGGCCTCCCGTATGGGGTCAGAGTAGGCGGCTTGATGTGGAGCCCGATTTTCTCCACGCCGACGTCCCCGATGCGTCGCCAACGTCGCCGATGCATCGCTGATGCACTGACTGGCGATGCATCGGCGATGCATCGGCGATACTTACTCTGACTCCATCTGGGATGCCTCTACTGGGATGACCGCGGCTGCTGCTGAGGGGACAAAGGGGGGGATTGCAAGCGGATGCTGACGCAAGATGCATCTGGCCTGACCTCGCTGATGGCGGGCTTGCAGGTGCCCTCAATGGGGCTCACGGGGGTGGCGCAGCGAAGATCTGTCATGGCGCCGACATCGCAGAGCGGATTTCGTGCGGATTTCGATCGGATGGGCCCGGAAGGTCCTGCAGAATTTCGTTCCAGATGTCGGAGTGAATTTCGTGCGGATTGTTCTTGGACAGGAGTGAAGACTAAAACAAATCCACGTGAAATTCACTTCGTTTTTCGCTCGCCGTTTCGGGGCTTTGCGTTGACAGAAATCCATGCGAAGTCCGCTGCAGCACGTCTGCAAGGTCGGTGCAGTGAGATCTGGGCTAAGCGGGCGGAGCCCACTTATTGGAGATACCAAGCCCTTTTTTAAGCCTCTTGATAACCCCCTACAGCAACTCCCGCGGTCATCCAAGGAGAGGCCTCCCTTGTGCAGCCCACTTCGTAAGCTAGGTTAGGCCAGATATCACTCATTTTCACGCATCATCTCATAACCCTCTCTCCATCTCTAGTCTCGTCAAGACTTGCTTATCCCAGCTTTTGGTCTGGCCGGCATTCTCGTTACGACGGTGGTTGCTGAGGCATGTTGTCCGCTCCTACCTTTTCTCGGCGCCACCCAAACACACTAATACTACGTGTGCGTCACCACTACACGGGCGGCGCGCGCGCGCGCCCAGAACTCTTATGGCATATTCTCTGTGGTGGGCGCTTTCTGGCCATGCCGCTCGGGAAACGATATACTACAAGATGGTCGTACTGTGGGTTCTATTATGACGCACGCCTCCGAGGAGGGCACATCCTACCAGTACGTCCTTGTGCGTCCCACTCTCCTTCGAAAAACAACGCACTCATAACCTTCTGTCCCCTCAGCGACCACCGCGGTCGTCGTCGTCGTCGTCGTCGTCGTCGTCGTCGTCGTCGTCGTCGTCGTCGTCGTCGTCGTCGTCGTCGTCGTCATGGCCGTCGTCGTCGTCGTCGTCGTCGTCGTCGTCGTCGTCGCCGTCGTCTTCGTGGCCGTCGTCGTCGTCGTCGTCGTCGTCGTCGTCGTCGGCGCCGTCGTCGCCGTCGTCGCCAGGGGGGCCGTGGGCGAGCCCGCCGCCGCGCGCGAGGTCTCACCGGCCTCCCCGGCGTGGTCATGGCGCGCCTCGCCGCCACGGCCCTGAAGAGCCACGCGGCGCCCCGGCTCGAGGCCGGCCTCTACCTCGCGCAGGCCGCCGGGCGCTGCGCGCGCGGCGGGGGCGAGGACGGCCTCGGCCTCCTCGCGCAGGGCTGTCCGCTGGAGCCGGCGGGGCCGCAGGACCGAGCGCGGCCGGGGCTCGCGCGAGCGCAGGGCCTCGGGGTGATCCGCACAGCGCCCGTGCCTCTTCTCCTCCTCCTCCTCCTCCTCCCCTCCTCCTCCTCCTCCTCCTCTCCTCTCCTCCTCCTCCTCCTTCTCCCTCCTCCTCCTCCCTCCTCTCCTCCTCCTCCTCCTCCTCCTCCCTCCTCCTCCTCCTCCTCCTCCGCCCTCCTCCTCCTCCTCCCTCCTCGCCTCCTCCTCCTCCCTCCTCCTCCTCACCCTCCTCCTCCTCCTCCTCCTCCTCCTCCCTCCTTCTCCCTCCTCTCCTCCTCCCTCCTCCTCCTCCTCCTCCTCCTCCCTCCTCCTCCGCCTCCTCCTTCCTCCTCCTCCTCGCCCTCCTCCTCCTCCTCCTCCTCCTCCTCCTCCTCCTCCGCCCCCTCCTCCTCCTCCTCCCTCCTCCTCCTTGTCAGCTTTCGCTCGCATTTGCGTGCCGAATTTCGTGATATTTTCGTGCCCGTTGGAGCTGGCGGGGGCGCAGGACCGCAGTGCCAGGGTTGCACTGACCCAGGTCAGCGTGCAGGGTCTTCCAGGATCTTGCAGGATCCTGCAGGATCTTGCAGGATCCTGCATGGCCTGACCGACCCTGGTTTGGATTGACCCGGGTCAGTATATCCCCGTGGGCTGGGGTGTTCGGTCTGCTTGGGACTTTCTTGGGGCCGCTTGCCCACCCATGCGTCGATGCTGCGTCGAACTGGCGTCGAACCGGCGCCGAACTTGTGCCGAACTTGCGTCGAACTTGCGCCGAACTTCGAACTCGAGTCGAATTTGAGGCGCACGGCTGCGCTCGTGGGGTGGCGCGACGGCGGCCTCGGCCTCCTCGCGCAGGCCTGCCCCGCGGAGCCGGCGGGGGCGCGGGACCGCAGGACCGCGCACGGCGGGGGCTCGCGCGAGCACAGGTCCCCAGACATCCAGCGCCGTGGCAAAAAAGAAGGCGGGGTTTGAATTCCAGGCTCTCGGGCGGTCTCTCAGGAGGGAAAAAAAACACAGACACAATTCATCGTCGATTCCCCAGAACATATGGGAAACTATGGGAAGTGGGGCGGTGGAAGGCAGAAACCCAAAAACTATGGGAAAATATGGGGAATCTGGTTATTTGTGTGTATTTATTTCTGTGTCCCAGGGCCCCTTCAGTCTCGTCGGTCTCCCAGCCTCGGGCTGCCCTCCAGCGGCTGCGCCTCGCCGATGGCGCTCCACGGGTGCTCTCGGATCGCCCCGATCGGCCGCCAGGCACCACCCGAGCCGGGATCCGCAGACCTGGCTCCGTCGCGTCGGGCCAAGAATCCCGACAGCAGGTGTCTGTCGCAGTCCTAGAGATTGACGCCAACACCAAGATCGGCGGTGTGCCTCCACCGAGGGAAGACGATCCCGATCTCGGTGATGGTGGTAATATTCTGGCTTCCAAGGTGACCGAAATATTACCACCAACACCGAAATCTAAGATCATCATCTCCCTGTGGAGGCAAACCCCTGTGCTGGTGTTGGTGCCAATTTCCAGGCCTCCAATTCTGGTCATTTTACCAGCCTGGAGCATATCCCTACCCCTATGCTGGGCATCTCCTCAGCACGGTGCCAATCTTAGGGATTCCCTTATCTTTTGAGGGCGCATCCCTAAGATTGTCGTCGCCTTTTGGCGTGTCAATATTAGGGATAGGGATAAGTTCGAGGCTGGTAATCATTGTCGGCCTGCGGGGACCCTCCACTGGGCCCCGGGACCGTCAAGCATCGACGCGGGATGGGAAGCTGGCCCCGGGGAAGGGGTCCAGACGTCTGGAGGGCCGCGTTGTGAAAGGATCACGACATATACAGGGCTCGTTTCGACTCCTCCGATTCGATTCGATTCGATTTCGATGGCTTCCGATTCCGGTTCGATTCGACTTGGATGGGTTTCGATTTCTTATTGGAGGCATATTAGTCTGCCGATTTCTGCCGATTCGACCTTTCCCGATTCGGCTGCCGATTCCCGTCGATCCGACTCATGTCGACTTCCGATCCGACTTGTCGATTCGATTCTGGGCTCTCCTGCGTATGATGCATGGCTCAGCTGGCAGGCAACCGGGCTCAGCGCAAACGGGGCTCAGCCAGAGCGCCGGACCCTGCAGGATCCTGCAAAGCCAGATTCTTGCTGGGGCTCGCGCACGGCCGGGGCTCGCGCAAGCACAGGGCTCAGGCGCTCGGCTGGGGGACCTTCCTGGGGCCCACCAAGCACGGTATCTGTTCGACCCAAGGTCGGCTCGCGTCCGATTCAAGGTCGAGTCAAGTTCGACGGACGTTCGACGCGGCATCGACGCGTGATTGGAGCGAGCGGTTACAGGAAGGTCTCCGGAGCGAGCATCCGACAGGGCTCCCCCTCCACCTCGTCGCGCCGCTAGCAGCAATCACGTCGGGAGTCTTCTGGTCGCCTTCGGCCTCTGGGTGCCCTCGCTGGTCTCCAGGGCCGTCAAATAACGTCGGATGAGGAACAGGTACCCGTACCGCTACCTTCCGCCCGTTTTCCTCTTGCCACCGTTGGATTCGCCTCGAAATTCTGGTCAGAACCACCGTTGGATTCGCTGGGAGGTTCTAGTCGCCACCGTTGGATTCGCCTCGAAGTTCTGGTCAGAACGCAGCCTGGGAGAGGTCCGAGGAGTAGCGGCATCGGTACGAGTTGGTCTCCCCACGTCGAGTCGGGATGACGAGCCGCTCCCTCCTGGAACAGGTGCAGGCCTCCTGGGGTCCGCGCTTTGGCAGAGTCACGTCGTCGGAGTGTTCTGGGTTGCTCCGAGTCGGGGATTTCTTCACAATCAACGCCTGCGGGATTGATCTTTGGAGACTTCGGGAGGCGGTGGGTACGGATAAATTCGGGCCCCCCCTGGGTTTCTCTGGGTACGCGTTACCCGGGTTTCTCTCAAGATCTTGCAGCTGCGGTCGATCGTTTTGTCCCTGCTCTTCTTGGCTTTCGTCGTTTCTTACCCTCAGAAATTTGCCTATGGCAGGTCAGGTCGGCTCGTATGGCGATCCGAATTTGCCCGGCGATCTTGTGCTTCACGCCACTGTGCCAGTCACGCCGTCGTGAGTTTCAGTGGTCTCGCGCTCCCCACCTCCCTTTCTCCCGAAAGAAGAAGACGAAGCAAAATAAGAAACAACTAATAGTAGTGATAATCATGTTATTCATATTAGTAATAATATCAATGCTAATATTAATGATGGTAGGAATAATACGACTGATACATCCAATAATACTAATGGTACTACTACTACTACTTATAATTATAAGTCTAATCATAATAATACTACCGATACTAATGCTAATAATACTAATCATAACAATAATGATACTATTAATAATAATAATAATAAGAAGACGAAGAAGAAACACACGTCCCGGCCACCCCTGGGGCCCAGAGATGTCCGTATCCACCGCCCCCCGGGGTCCCAGGACGCCGCTCCTCCAGGCGGCGGATACCACCTATGGGCGCCTCGCGCCCTCTGGCCGCCCTCGGCCTCCGAGGGGCCCCCGCCGGCCTCCGGGGCTGGGGAGCAGCGCGTCGGGATGAGAAGCTGGAGGAGGAGGAGGAGGATGAGGAGGAGGAGGAGGAGGAGGAGGAGGAGGAGGAGGAGGAGGAGGGAGGAGGAGAAGGAGGTGGAGGATTGCTCCGACTGCCCGCCTCCTCCTTCTGCTCTTCGTGGCCACTTTGCCGCTCGGCGCGGGCCCTCGCACCCCCCCCCCTCCAACCCCCCCCTGTAGTGTCGGGGGTGGGCAGACCTCCTGCCCTGACGCGT
>CAUYUJ010022539.1:61667-74167 GCA_963575745.1 Prorocentrum cordatum
GAGGAGGAGGAGGAGGAGGAGGAGGAGGAGGAGAAGGAAGGAGGAGGAGGACGAGGAGGAGGACGATCAGGTGGACGAGGAGGAGGAGGAGGAGGAGGAGGAGGAGGAGGAGGAGGAGGAGGAGGGACTGAATCCTTCTGGAGTGAACCCCCTACCCTCTGAGGAGGGCCGCCCCCTCGAGCCGTCCACCCCCCACCTTGGCGTGCCGCCCGCGATTGGGAGCGCTGGGCGGAGTTCCAGATCTGCCGCGGCCTCGGCCTACCGACGCCGCAGGAGGCGCAGCGCACGCCCTTCGTGCGCGCGGAGGGCGTGCTGAGCGAGGCCGAGGCGGCCGAGGTGCTCGCCTTCGCGCGCTCGCTGTGGGACCGCGAGCTGCCCGGGCACCGGCGGGGAGACGCGGAGAGGCAGGCGGCCGAGAAGGGATGTTGCTGGCGCACCGCGTTCCTGCACACCGGGGGCCTCTTCGCGGGCGCGGCCAGCGGTGGTCCTGGCCCAAGGTGCGGGCGAGGAGAGGAAAAACGGTCCCGTCTGCCTCGGCATTCGCGCGTGAGCTGCTCGCGCCAGGTCGCGCGCGAGCGCCCTCCAGTGGCGTCCCGCGTGGGCCACCGCGCAAGGTCGCTGCGCCATCTCGCGCAAGGCCCGTCTTTGTTCGTCGCTCGCAGGTGCTCTCCCAGCTCCTCGCGCCACCTCGGGGCCTCTGGGGCTCTCTGGGCCTCGTGGGTGGGCCTCGTGGGGGGTGCCCGCGAGGCCAGCTGCGCCTCCCCAGGGAAGCGGGGGCAACCTTGGGCCATGGCCACTTCTTGCAGCGCCCGATCGTCTCGCAGCGGTTCCCGGAGCTGTCCGGCCGCCTCCGGGAGCTCGCCTTCGCGACTGACGCGGCCCACTGGCGGGTGCTGAGCGGCAGGGAGCCCGACCGCCTGAATTTCCGCACCGTGGAGTGCCACGAGTACGGGCCCGGAGGGCAGCTGGGCGCCGAAGGGCACTACGATGCTGGGAGCCTCATCACCATGGACATCATGCTGGCCGACCCGGACGCCGAGTTCACGGGCGGAGAACTGGGCATGCCCGAGCCCAGCGGGTCCACGAGGAGGGTTGCCATGCGCAGGGGCGACGCGGTGATGTTTCTGTCGCACAAGTACCACAACGTGTCGCCCGTGGCCAGCGGCACGCGCGCCGTGCTGGTGCTGGAGCTGTGGGACGGCCCCGGGCGGTCCTGCCCCCACCGCTGCCTGTCGGTGGGGCCCTGCGAGCTGTCGCTGCGGCTGCCGCTGCCAGGGCCGTCCACGGCCGCCGCCGCCTGAGGCCGCAGCAGCAGCAGCGGCAGCGGCAGCGGCAGCGGCAGCGGCAGCGGCAGCGGCAGCGGCAGCGGCAGCGGCAGCGGCAGCAGCAGCAGCAGCAGCAGCAGCAGCAGCAGCAGCAGCAGCAGCAGCAGCAGCAGCAGCAGCGCGTCAGCACGCCAGAGAAGAAGACGGAGACGCCGTACCTGGAGCCGCGCCCTCTGGCGAAGCGTAAGACTCGAGCTCGCCGGAACTCGGGTTTGCCGACACGCTTTGACGGGCCCGTGTCTGGATTTGCACAGTCCAGGTGTCATGGGATGTTTGCAGCAGGAACTCGCGCCAGATTCCAGACTGGGTCTCGCCATCTTTCCGGCGGCCCCGTCAGGCCAGCCTGCGTCCCCCGAGGCCGAGCCTTGCGTCTCCTCGACCTCTGCCCCATGCTGCAGCGCCCGCGCCGGAGGAGGCTCGCGGACCGCGGTCCGGTCGCTGGGAGCTGCCCCTGCCCCGGGGGGGAGGAGGAGCGACGCCCCCACCAGCAGGGCCACCGCCGGCGCGGAGGCCCACGATGCAGTCCCGCCGTGCGGAGATGATTACGATACCGCCAGCGCAGCCGCTCGAGCCCGTCCAGAGGAAGGCAGCCCGAAGTGGCTGGAGGCAGGCTGGCGTGCCGATCGGTCGCGGTCGGCCCTCTGTGCTCAGAGCAGGGGCTGTCGGCGCCTCTCGGAAGCCGCGTGCGCTGCCGCACGAGCCCGTCAAAGGGAAGGTGTCCCGATGTAGCCGGCTCTGTCGCTCTTCGGCTGCACGCCGCTGTCGAGTGTGGCCTTATGTCGGGCGTGTCCCCCTACAGGGGGATTTTCGACGAAAAATAGAAGATACCCCAAGAATGCCCCAAAAAGGTCCCAAAATACAGAAAATAGTCCCCGGATTATTATTGGACTATTTTTTCATTATTTTTAGGTTGTTTTTTGTTTTTCGTCAAAAATCCCCCTGTATGGGGGACAGGCCCGACATGAGTGTGGCCAGGGCGCCGCGGTCGGCAGTGGTGTCGCTCCCGGCGGGCAGCGATCCCCGCGGCGCCAGAGGCCGTCGCCGAGGTCGGCACGGCGCGACGAGCCCGCCGCGCGCGGTGTGGAGAGCAGGTGCAGTCCACTGCGCCCCGTAGTCAAAAGGACGCGCGCTGTCCTCCTCCTCCTCCTCCTCCTCCTCCTCCTCCTCCTCCTCCTCCTCAACCACCCCAACCCAACCCGAAGGCCACGATTTGCCCTCCATTTCCAGTGGGGGGGGGTCGGGGGACATCGGAAAACACGTGGAACTCGTACTCCAAATCTCATAATACTGGGGGGGGATCAACAAAGTGTTTGACGGCCTGCCTGGGACCTTTCCCCCCAAGTAGACCCCCCCCCACAGGCAACAGAGGGTCCAAAATCGAGACCCCCCCACAATTGTGTTTGACGAAGCCTGTTAGACCCCTCCCAAAAGCAGACCCCCCCCCCATTGTTATGAGATCCGGAGTAATCACCGCCCACCAAGACACCCCAACCCAACCCGAAGGGGCCACAACTTGCCCTCCATTTCCAGTGGGGGGGGGGGTCGGGGAACATCGTCGAAAAAGCACGTGGAACTCGTACCCCCCCTCCAGCCCGAAGTTCGGGTCAAATTCGGGTCTTCGGGTTGGGTTGGGGTGGTTTGGCAGGTAGTCAAGTAAGCCTCGTGTCTTTTTTTGCCTCCGCGGCCCGTCCTTCGCTGCTTCCGCTCGCCGCCCGCCGCGCAGGAGGTCCCCGCTTCGGCCTCCGAGGGCCTCGGTGCACGTCCTGCGTGCGGCCGGCCAGGGGAAGTCATCCTGCCGTCGAAGAGGGGGGGGACCGCCGGGGGCCCGACGCCAGGGGCCCGACGACCCGGGGGCGGGCGGCGTGCCGCCTCCCTGCTGGCTTCCTGGCCGGGGGCCCGAGTCCAGCCCGGGTCGGAGGATCGCGCCGCCTCGGCGACGCGTCGGCGATGCGGCTCGACGTGGAGTCCGATGTTCTCCGCGCCGATGGCGCCGATGCCTCGCCGCTACGTCGCCGATGCATCGCCGATGCATCGGCGATGCAGCGGCGATGCGGCGCGATCCTCCGACCACAGCTTTTCCGACCCCATCCAGGAGGCCTCTAGCGACGCGATAGTAGCGTCGTGCGCGCTTGTGTTTGCGCCCCCCGCGGCCCCCAGAAAGCTGGGACCGAAGGCCACTCTGACCCAGGGCCACTCCTGCGTGTGGCCGACTCCCCACCCCACCCACCACATGATGCATTGTAAGCACCAGGGGGTCTGGGACGGTTGCGCACCTTATGGCAGGTTACCAGCTCGGCCATCCTCCCGGCCCCGCACCTCGGCCATCCCCCCGGCCCCGCACCTCGGCCATCCTCCCGGCCCCGCACCTCGGCCATCCTCCCGACCGCCGCGAAATTTAGCCAAACATCGCCCTTCAAGCTGCCTCGCCTGGACTGCCAGGGTCACCATGTCCGCCGCAAAGCTGCAGAGCCCCCCGGGGCTTACCAATGATGCAGCAGTTCGCTTCTCGGGCACTGTGGCGCCAGTGCGCCTCCGGCGCTCCGGCGCCCCCCCCCCCTGGCGCTCTTTTGTCGGGCCGTCTTCGGGGGACGAGCGTCGGCGTCCTGCCCTGTCCTGTCCTGCCCCCGCCCTCGCCCCACGCCCCCGCGGACACTCGGGAGGGGAACAGAAACACACAGACCCAACTCATCGTCGACTCCCAGGAAGATGTGGGAAGCTATGGGAAGCGGGGGGGAAGCTATCGGTAATCCTGTCTACTCGTTTGTGTGTCCCTGGGCCCCTTCAGACACGAGGGCATGGATGGAGGCGCGTGGAGCAGCGGCGGGTCCCGTGTCCGCACGGCGTCGGCGCGCTCCGCCGCCACACCGGGGCGGCAGCGGTGCCACGTTTCGGGGTGCGGTGCGTCCCAGACATGCAGCCGCTCCAAGCGATCGTTTTCTTATCGGTAAGAGTCAGGAGGGACAAAATACACACAGACACAATTAATCGTCGACTCCCAGGAAGATATGGGAAAATATGGGAAATGGGGGGAAGACAAAAACCCAGAAAATATGGGAAACTATGGGATTCCTTTTATTTGTGTGTATTTATTTGTGTCTCCTTTGGCCCCTTCAAAGGGCTTCGCCCTCATGCCGCCGGCCCCCCTCTCTTAGAGTGGGACTTGCGAGAGCTGGGTTGGGATGTCTGGACGCTGACGTGAAGCAGTGTCGGGACTTCCCGCGAGGGCCAATATTGATTTACGAGGGGTGACGGCTTCGGTTGCTCGAGTATTCTGTCATTTACAGTGGTTGATGGCTTCGGGGACGCGACTATCGTGTAATTTATAAAGGTTTGTGGCCTCGGGGACGCAAATATTTATTGATTTACAAGGGTTTACGGCCACGGGGGCGAAACTATTTTGTAATTTACACGGGTCTATGGCCTCGGGGACGCGAATATGGTATAATTTGCAAGGGTTTGTGGCCTCGGGGACGCCAGTGTAATGTAAATTTCAAGGGTTTCTTGCCCTGGGGATGCGAATATGGTTTCGGGGGTGCGAGTACTCAGTACGAGGGTTCATGGCTTTGGGGGCGCAAATTTTGTATAATATACAAGGGTTGATGATTTCGGGGACGCGGATATTGCGTAATGTAGGATTATGGCCTCGGGAACGCGAGTATGATGTGTTTTTACGTGTCCCACGACCCCCCGGGAATTCAGACAACACGATTCGGGGACGCTAGCCAGGACGCTTTTTGGCTCCCCCCCCTCGCGCGTTCAGCAACAATCAACAGTAAGGAAGCAGAAAGCTGCAAGCCTAATCTTCGCAGCCTGATGGCCCTGCAAGGGGGCCGGCGGATTCATTGTTTTGCCGATCGGCGCGGGCCCTCGCCCCCCCCCCTCCTTAACGTTTCCTGAGCTGCCCCCCCCAACCTTTAACGTTTCCCCGCAGGACCCGTCGAGGGTCGGGGGCGCCAGCTGGGTCGACGTCGGCAGCGGGCCACTCGAAGAAGAATAAATATGGATACATACATAAGCACTCGGAGCTCCAGCGCGGATTTGTGATCGTTTTCAGATTCATTGTTTTGCCGATCGGCGCGGGCCCTCGCACCCCCCCTCCCCTCCCCCCCCATTCGAGTAGACCGTGGCTGTTTCTGGCGCCTGTTGCGAGCAGGTGGAGTCTCCCCCATAGGACGCACTGTTGCAAACAGTCGCGCTGAGCAGAGGTCTGGAGCCAGACCCCCCGTCCTCCCCCACAGCTTTCGCTCAACGTCGAAACGGCGAACAAGAAAACGTTCGCCAAGTTTTTTCTCTGCGTGGGCCCCAGCGGTCTGGACCACTTCCCGGGGCTGGTTTTTGGCCCTGGGCCGCTTCTGGACGCTCCCGAGGCCTGGCGAGGGCCCCCGGAGGCCAGAACGGCCCAGATCCCGCCGCTCCCGCTCCGCTGGAGCCTCGGATCTCCGGCTTCCCCGCTCCGTGGCTCGCGCCAGATCCGCGGGCCTCTCGCCCGTGGCAGCGTGCGCCCGACGCCCTCCTCCTGCGCGACCCCCGCTCGGGGGCCACATGCGAACCCTACCCCTACCCCCCGCGATTTCTGAGGGGGAGGGTGGGGTTCACTTCGTTCGGGAGCTCCCGAGCGGAGTGAACCCCACCCTCCCCCTCAGAAATCGTGGGGGTTTAGGGGTAGGGTTCGCGTGTGGCCCCCTACCCGCGGGAGGCCCAGCGCACGCGCCCGAGGGGGCCCGGGCCCCCCTCCCCCGCGGACGCCCCCGCGCGGGGCCCCCCTTCGCGGCGGCTGCGGAGGTCTGCCCGTCCGCGGGGGGCGGGGCAGGCGCGGGCTCCTGCCGCGCCTCGGGGCTCCCCGGGCCCCGCGGTTCAGGAGGGGAAAACACACACAGACACAATGAATCGTCGGTTTCCGAGAAAATATAGGAAAATATGGGAAGTGGGGCGAAGACAAAAACCCAGAAAGTATGGGAAAACATTGGGAATCCTGTTCTGTGTGTGCATTTATTTGTGTGTCCCAGGGCCCCTTCAACGGTGTCGGGGCCTCCCGGAGGGGGCCCGAGTGGCCGGGGCCGGAGGATCGCGCCGCATCGCCGAGGCATCGCCGACGCATCGCCGACGCATCGTCGGTGCATCGGCGACTTCTACGCGCTGCATCGGCGACGTCGGCGTGGAGAGCGTCGGGCTCCAGATCGAGCCGCGTCGCTGGTGCATCGGCGATGCGGCGCGGTCTTCCGACCCCGTCTACTCGGACCCCGTCTGGGAGGCCTCTACAGTGGGACCTGGAAGCAGCAGGGTAGTTCTGTCTCGCCGTGTTCCGAGAACAAAGACTCGCGGAGCACGAGAACGGCAGCAAGAGCTGGCCCCCAGAGACTGGGCAAAGCGGTTCTGGGATGGGAGCCGGAGCGGGACCGGCCAAAGCCAAGCGGCGATGGAACCGAGAAACACGGCGCCAGAACTGCGGCCACGCGCAGAGGGGGATTACTCACGCAGGACGAAAGATTTTCCTCTTGAGGTGCAAACGGCGATGATGAGTTGGAAGTTCATGACCGAACCCCCCTCCGTAGAATCTTAACACGGGCGGGTTCTGGGGTCCGCGGATCCGATTTCCTGCGGTTCCCCGTTTTAATGTAATAATAGAAGTTAAGAGCGGGTTGAAAATCGGATCCGCCGAAAAAAAAGAGACCGAACACGGATCTAGCAAATCCGAAATCGGATCCGCGCGGACGGAAATCGGATCCACCGAACCAAACACCCAAGCCACATTTAGATCCGCGCGAACTTATGGCATCCGGCGGCGGTTATCCCATACGCATCTGCTCAAGACTTCAAACCGTCGTTCCGGGCCGAAGAGGAAAAACTTTCGTCCTGGTGATGTAGGGGGAGGGGGGAAGGCTTCTAAGAAGCCTCCCCCACCTCCCCCTTCCCCCTTGGGCGCGTCGCCACAAGTCCCAGGATGGCCTTGGCCAGGCGTGGTGTCATGGTGCTGTTGTTTATAGTGCCCTCTGCGAAGGTTCGAAGGACAAGCCGCGGCATAAAAGCATACTTTCGCGGAGCTCCGCGCGGATCTCCTGGCTCTGCGCCAGGCCCCCCCCCCTGGCGGCGCCGCCGGCGCCGCCACTGGCGAGCTCTGCGCGCCAGGGAGGGGGGTCCGGCGCCGATCCCAAAGAATCCGCGCGGAGCTCCGAGAACTCGTGCTCCTGCCTTTTTGTGTTCCTATGTAGGCCCCCTCCCCTAGCTTCGACCGGAAGAGGTGCGCTCTCGACCCGCGGATAAAAAAGTAGGCCCCTACCCTCGCGCGCCTCTGGAGGCCTCCAGGCTTCCAGAGGCTCTCCTCGTGACCCTCTGGGCCGCCTTGGCGCAGTCTTGCGGCACACTGCGGCCGCGGTGCAGGCGGCGAGACCAGCCTTCGCCGCCCTGAGGCACTGGCAGCTGTTCCGGCCCCGAGCGTAGAGTGATGGGCCTGTTTTCCACCACCACCATAAGTTGGGGGGGGAGGGGGTCTTCCTCCTCCTCCTCCTCCTCCTCCTCCTCCTCCTCCTCCTCCTCCTCCCCTGCCCCTCCAACTTCTGCTGGTGGTGGTGGTGGTGGAAAGCCCGCCCTTCATAGAGCGGTCCGTCGCGAGCCGCCGCCGCGGAGTGCTCGCACCCGGCGGACGCCGTGTCACACGCCGCTCCGCGCCTCGGTCCGCCCCTGCCGAGGGCTCCCCGAGGGGCCCTCGGCAGGGCCCTCCCCGCGCACCCCGCCGCGCGGCCCTCCGCGGCGCCGGCCTCCCCCGCCGACGCTCCGCTCGGGGGCCACACGCGAACCCTACCCCTACCCCCCACGATTTCTGAGGGGGAGGGTGGGGGTCACTCCGCTCGGGAGCTCCCGAACGAAGTGAGCCCCACCCTCCCCCTTAGAAATCGTGGGGGGTAGGGGTAGGGTTCGCGTGCGGCCCCCTACCAGCGGCGGCCGCCGCGAGGACCTGCCCGCGAGCCCCGCCAGCAGCGCCGGCGGCGCGCTCTCCTCCAGGACCGGGGCGCCCGAGGGCGGGGCGCGGGCAGTCGCGAAGGGGCCCAGGGACACAGAGGTGAGCAGACACAACTCCCAGGATCCCCCTAATTTTCCCATGTTTTTTCTCGGTTGTCGTTTTCCCCCCCCCCCCCCCCCCCAGAGCCCATCGTTTCCCATATACTTGCCTGGGGGTCGACGATTATGATAATTGTGTCTGTGTGTTTTTTCCCTGAAGTCGGCGAGGTTCGAGGATGCAGCGGCAGGAAGAGGAAGGGGGGGCCCTGGAAGAGAGAGGTGTCCTGGGCTTCGTGTTAAGTCGGGCCTGTCCCTCTACAGGAGGGATTCAAAAATGGTCAAAATATTCTGGGGACGATTTGTTGAGAAATTTTCCGTTTTGGAGTACTTTTGAATATTTTTCCCAACCCTCCTTGGTTGGGTATTCGTTTTGAATAAAGCAGTGTGGTCGCGTCCCTTCTCCCGCCCTTCCTCCTTTTCCCCTCCCGCCTCTTCCTGTCTTGCCCGCGGGGGGCTGCGATCTGTGAAACTGTCGCAATTTTCGAGGCCTGCTGGGGGGCCCAGCACAGTGAGGGCCACGCGCGGATCAAATTAGACCTCGCCATCCCTGGGGGGCTGCGATCTGCGAAACTGTCGCCATTTTCGAGGCCTGCTGGGGGGCCCAGCACAGTGAGGGCCACGCGCGGATTCAAATTAGACCTCGCCATCCCTGGGGGGCTGCGATCTGCGAAACTGTCGCCATTTTCGAGGCCTGCTGGGGGGCCCAGCACAGTGAGGGCCACGCGCGGATTCAAATTAGACCTCGCCATCCCTGGGGGGCTGCGATCTGCGAAACTGTCGCCATTTTCGAGGCCTTGCTGGGGGGCCCAGCACAGTGAGGGCCACGCGCGGATTCAAATTAGACCTCGCCATCCCTGGGGGGCTGCGATCTGCGAAACTGTCGCCATTTTCGAGGCCTGCTGGGGGGCCCAGCACAGTGAGGGCCACGCGCGGATTCAAATTAGACCTCGCCATCCCTGGGGGGCTGCGATCTGCGAAACTGTCGCCATTTTCGAGGCCTGCTGGGGGGCCCAGCACAGTGAGGGCCACGCGCGGATTCAAATTAGACCTCGCCATCCCTGGGGGGCTGCGATCTGCGAAACTGTCGCCATTTTCGAGGCCTGCTGGGGGGCCCAGCACAGTGAGGGCCACGCGCGGATTCAAATTAGACCTCGCCATCCCTGGGGGGCTGCGATCTGCGAAACTGTCGCCATTTTCGAGGCCTGCTGGGGGGCCCAGCACAGTGAGGGCCACGCGCGGATTCAAATTAGACCTCGCCATCCCTGGGGGGCTGCGATCTGCGAAACTGTCGCCATTTTCGAGGCCTGCTGGGGGGCCCAGCACAGTGAGGGCCACGCGCGGATTCAAATTAGACCTCGCCATCCCTGGGGGGCTGCGATCTGCGAAACTGTCGCCATTTTCGAGGCCTGCTGGGGGGCCCAGCACAGTGAGGGCCACGCGCGGATTCAAATTAGACCTCGCCATCCCTGGGGGGCTGCGATCTGCGAAACTGTCGCCATTTTCGAGGCCTGCTGGGGGGCCCAGCACAGTGAGGGCCACGCGCGGATTCAAATTAGACCTCGCCATCCCTGGGGGGCTGCGATCTGCGAAACTGTCGCCATTTTCGAGGCCTGCTGGGGGGCCCAGCACAGTGAGGGCCACGCGCGGATTCAAATTAGACCTCGCCATCCCTGGGGGGCTGCGATCTGCGAAACTGTCGCCATTTTCGAGGCCTGCTGGGGGGCCCAGCACAGTGAGGGCCACGCGCAGATTCAAATTAGACCTCGCCATCCCTGGGGGGCTGCGATCTGCGAAACTGTCGCCATTTTCGAGGCCTGCTGGGGGGCCCAGCACAGTGAGGGCCACGGGCGGATTCAAATTAGACCTCGCCATCCCTGGGGGGCTGCGATCTGCGAAACTGTCGCCATTTTCGAGGCATGCTGGGGGGCCCAGCACAGTGAGGGCCACGCGCGGATTCAAATTAGACCTCGCCATCCCTGGGGGGCTGCGATCTGCGAAACTGTCGCCATTTTCGAGGCCTGCTGGGGGGCCCAGCACAGTGAGGGCCACGGGCAGATTCAAATGAGACCTCGCCATCCCTGCGGGGCTGCGATCTGCGAACCTGTCGCCACTTTCGAGGCCTGCTGTGATCCCCGTTTTCGAAGTGGCTAGGAGTGCTCAGGAATTGTAAATCATCAGCTTTATCAAGCCCTTTTCCTGTAGCCAGTGTCCTGCGAGTCTCCCGAATTCCGTCTGCAGACATATGTAACCCTCGCTCCGTCATCGCCCCCTTATAAAGTATCCTAAACTATTTGCGCCCCGCTTTTGCGCAGGGGTTGGGTACGTCGCCAGGGTAATTTCATTTTTCGTACAAAATCCCCCTGTAGGGGGACAGGCCCGACTTAAGCTTCGTGGGCCCTGGAAACGGCAGCGCCGCCATCCAAGATCGTTTTCGAAACCACAGCCTCTCGATCGATGAACGGCAGAAGCATGGTTCATCGAAGCGATGAGAACACAGTTCACCGAAAGGGCCTGGGCAGTCCAGGGATCCGAAGGACGTTCGGGGCCAGTTCGAAAATGGTTAGGATCCGGTAACGAAGCGGAGATCTGGACCATCGAAGAAGAAAAACGGCATAAACAAACTTTCGACCGTCCGTGCGGATTTCTTGGATCTGCGCTGGACCTCTGGCGGCGCCGCTGGCGCCGCCCCTAACGCGCTCAGCGCGCTAGGGAACGGGGTCCAGCGCAAATCCAAGAAATCAGCGCTAATGTCGTTTTCGTTCCTCTGGACCAAGCCCCCGCCAGGGGAAACGAGAACGGTAAAACACCGCGCCATAAGCGTCAACCAAATGGCACCAGAAGCGGTTAGAAAAACGCAAGAAGTCCTGGAGGCTTCTCGCTGCCCTCGAGCTCCCATGGGCCCTTCCTAGGCACTGTCACCGTCACACACTGCTCGGGGCCATGCGCCGAGGGGGGGCAGCGAGATTTGAGGATCGAGGGTTCGAGAACCGAAGGTCCTCGGATAGAAGGTTTCGGAGGCTTCCAGAGGCTTCCGGAGGCTTGCGGAGGAGGCTCTGGAGGCCTTCAGGGATCCCTGGAGAGCAGGTCGAGGCGGAGGGGGGCGATGACAGTGAGGCTGGAGGATCCAGGTTTTCGAGTCCCTGGTCGAGGGTTCGTGGTCGAGGGCTCGAGGATCGAGGTTTTTGGGAGTCTTTGTTGGTGGGCGTCTGGAGAATGGCAGAGGACTCGCGGGGACCTCTGGAGACCTCCTCACCGCTGGAATCGTAGTGGCGAGGGAGTCTCTAGCCCCTCGCTGGCCTGGGTCGGAAGGCCCATGTCCACGATGGGGAGGAGAGAGGAGAAGGAGGAGGAGGAGCAGGAGCACGAGGAGAGGAGAGGAGGATACACAAGCGGAGGAGTGGAGGCGGCGGAGGAGGAGGAGAAGGAGCATAAGGAGGAGGAGGAGGAGGAGGAGGAGGAGGAGGAGGAGGAGGAGGAGGAAGGGACGATGACGATGATGATGATGCTGATGATGATGATGATGCTGATGATGAGGATGATGATGCTGATCGATGATGATGATGATGATGATGATGATGATGATGATGATGATGGTGGTGGTGGTGGTGATGATGATGATGGTGATGGTGCTGAGGAGGAGCAGGATGATGATAAGGATGATGACAATGACGATGACGATGATGATGATGATGAGGATGAGGATGAGGATGATGATGATGATGATGATGATGATGGTGGTGATGATCATGGTGATGGTGATGGTGATGATGGTGATGATAATGCTGATGATGATGATGATGATGGTGATGGTGATGATGGCGATGATCATGCTGATGATGATGATGATGATGATGATGATGATGGTGATGGTGATGATGGCGATGATGATGCTGATGATGATGACGATGATTCTGATGATGATGCTGATGATGATGCTGATTGATGATGATGATCGTGATCGTCGTGGTGATGATGATGATGGTGGTCATGATGATGACTATGATGCTGATGCTGATCATGATGCTGAAGATGCTGATGACGATGATGATGCTGATTATGATGATGCTCATTGATGATGATGATACTGATGACGATGATGATGATGATGATGATGATGAT
>CAUYUJ010022539.1:79167-99167 GCA_963575745.1 Prorocentrum cordatum
GCCTCGAGCCTCGGACGGCAGCGGCGGCTGCTACGACGAGGACAACGGCGACGGCGACCTCAACGGCGACGACGGCCTCGGCGGCGGCGGCGGCCCGAAGACGACCACCGATCGCGACGACGACGACGACGACGGTCAAGTCGACGGCGACGGCGGCGGCGGCAGCGGCAGCGGCAGCGGCAGACGCAGCTGCGATGACGACGGCGGCGCCCCCATCAGGTGCTCCATCCGTGGTGGAACCGTCGCTGCGGAGCGCTCCGCTCCAGAGTCGCCGACGTTCGAGGCCGCGTGGAGCCGTGCTTGTTGTCGTCGCCGTCGTCGTCGTCGTCGTCGTCGTCGTCGTCGTCGTCGTGGTTGTCACAGTGGTGATGGTTGTTGTCGTCGTCGAGCATGAGCAGTGGTGGAGTAGGAGGAGGAGCTTGAGGAGGAGGAGGAGGAGGAGGAGGGATAATGATGCCAAGATGATGGTGATGATGACGACGATGATGATGATGATGATGATGCTGCTGCTTTTCATGATGATGATGATGCTGAATGGGGATGAACATGTTGATGATGACCATGATGATGATGACTCTGACGCTGATTATGATGATGATGGTGGTTCTGATGGTGATGCTGATGCTGATGCTGATGATGATGATGACGATGGTGATGGCGATGGCGATGACGATGACGATGGTGATGATACTGATGATGATCGATGACGATGGCGATGATGACGACGATAAGTGATGAATGATGAGTGATGATGATGGCGATGCTGATTATGATGATGATGCTGCTGATGATGCTGATGATGATTATGAGGATGGTAATAACGATGACGATGATGATGGTGATGATGGTGATGTTGATGATGATGATTATGATGATGATGCTGATAATGATGATGATTACAATGAGGATGATGCTGATGATGGTGCTGTTGATGATGGTGGTGATGATGATGATGATGCTGATGATGATGATGATGATGATGATGATGATGATGATGATGATGATGATGATGATGCTGCTGCTGCTGCTAATGATGATGATGATGATGATGATGATGATGATGATGATGATGATGATGATGATGATGGTGGTGGTGGTGGTGGTGGTACTGCTGATGAGGGGGGAGGAGGAAGTCGAGAGGATAATGAGGCGCTGGATGAGGAATCGAGGGTGTACGACAGATAGAAGGGAGACGAGAAGGGGATGAGCTGGAGCAGGCGGTGAAGGAAGAGGCAACACGGAACAACAACAACAACATTTGTTTGGTGCCAGCGTGGAGCCCAAGCAGTGAGCTCATGCAATCTGGGTGAATAAATCATTTGTCGCACGCGATATAGTGCAAGTTGCGCGCGCGCTAAAAGCAATTTGATGCAGTACATTTCTGGTGGAAGCTGTGTGGTGCAAGAAGTGTGGTGCAATGTACGCGTTGTGCAACCTATGTGGTGCGAGCTAGATGGTGTAAGCTATGCGGCGACAGCTCTGTGGTGCAAGCTCTGCGGTGTAAGCTTTGAGGTGCCACAGAGTCGTGTAAGCGGTGCAGTGCAGGCAGCGCGAGGCGCCCACGAGACGCCTACGGCCGCTCACCTGGTGCAAACTCGGCGCACACAGCCGGAA
This sequence comes from Prorocentrum cordatum, assembly GCA_963575745.1. Taxonomy (NCBI): domain Eukaryota; class Dinophyceae; order Prorocentrales; family Prorocentraceae; genus Prorocentrum; species Prorocentrum cordatum. The sequence goes on from CAUYUJ010022539.1 coordinate 80,782, forward strand.
GAGGAAGAGGGGGATGATTGAGGAGGAGGGGGAGGAGGAGGAGGAGGAGGAAGAGGGGGAGGAGGAGGAAATAGCGCGCACCTGAAAAGAGGAGCAGGAGGAGGAGAAGAAGGCAGGAGAAGGGAGGATTGAGGAGGATGATGATGAGGAGGAGTGGAGGAGGAGGAGGGATGAAGCGGGAGGAGGTAGCAGGAGGAGAAGGAGGAGGTGGAGGAGGGGATGGGAAGGAGGAAGCGGAGGAGGAGACAGGAGGAGGAAGGGAAGGAGGAGAAGGGGAGGAAGGGAGGAGGAGGAGCAGGAGGGAGGAGAAGGAGGAGGAGGAGGATGATGCGGAGGAGGAAGGGGAGGAGAAGGAGGAGGGGGGATGAGGAGGAGGAGGAGGAGGAGGAGGTGGAGGAAGGTGGAGGAGGAGAGGAAGATGGGGAGGAGGAGGAGGAGGAGGAGGAGGAGGAGGAGGAGGAGGAGGAGGAGGTGCAGACAGCGCACGGGGCGCCCACGAGGCGCCCACGGCCGCTCACTGGGCGCGGCGGCCGCCCAGCGGGCGCAGCTTCGACGCCCCCCGCCGGCGCACGGGGCGCCCGCGAGGCGCTCACGGCCGCCCAGCAGGCGAGACCCGGCCAGGCCCATCCAAGGATTCCTAAGGATGTCTAAGGATGCCTTAGGAATCCCTAGGACTCCTTAGGATTCCATTGGATCCTAAGGCCGTTGCCACTGCGATTGTCATCGCGAATGCGACTGCGACTGCGAAAACAGCAGAATTCTACAACTGGATTCTCACCTGAATCTTAAGGGGAATGCTTCCAGATATGCTTATACACATCGCTGTTAGGTTGCTTTGCCGGGATCATTTGAGGAAGCACGAGCACTTCCCAGACATGACCGCGTCGTAAAAACAAATCAGGACGGGAGGTTTTTGGCCATTTTCGGCTCCGGGGGGGGCCCTCGCTGGGCCCGACCGTCGACAAAACGACTCGGGACGAGAAACCGGCCCCGGGGAAAGGGTTGGGACTTCTGGGGGCGCCGTCCTGAGAAAATCAGGACGTCGCATTTCTGGGTTGGCATCGCTCGGAGGCGTGCACCTTTCTCGGCGAGGCCAGCACCGAAGTCCTTGGGCCATCCTGGTGAACACGCACGCGCGAAGCCAGGCACTGAACGGGGAATGGGCGTCCGAGCCAGGAACCCACGTGATCGGAGTACGCAGAGGAAAACGAAAGCTTTCGGAGCTCCGCGCGGATTTTTTGGATTTGCGCTGACACCCCCCGCGCCAGGGGCGGCGCTGGAGGCGCCTCCGGGCGGCTCCAGCACAGATCCAGGACATCCGCGCGGAGCCTCGAAAGTTGGTGTTCTTGTGCCGTGGTCTCTTCTTCGAGTCTGCTGTCCCCCCCCCCCGCCCCCTCCGCCTGGCCAGGACCCAAGTCCGTCGGAGCGCCGGGCCTTGCAGGATCCTGCAAAGCCAGGGGTGCATTGGCCCGGGCTTGGGTGCCGGATCCTGCCGGGTCCTGCCGGATCCTGCAAGGCCGGACTGGCCCGGGTCTGGATGGACTAAAACAGGGCTGGGATCGGGATAAACCGCTCCAGAGCGTTCCGGAGCGCTCTCAGAGCGTTCCGGAACGCTCTGGAGCGGCCGCGGCGCCCAATACATCTCTTTTCCTTTTTATTTTTCTTTTTCTTTTTTTTTTTTTTTTTTATTTCAAACCGCCGCCCCCCCCCCACCCCCCCCATCTTGTGCGTCGTTTTACGGACCCGGGTCGGCAGATCCCCGAAGCCCGCAGGCCCCGCAGAGCCCGAGGCGGCGCCGCAGGGGCTCGCCGAGAGGACGCCGCACGGCGCCTCGCGGCCTGGGCCTCGCCCGGGCTGCCCGCCCCCCGGGCTTCCGGGGCAGCGCAGGCGTGGGGCGGCCCGAGCTCAGGTGGCCGCGCAGACGGGGGGGGGTCTTACTGCGGGACCCATAGGGTGCACCACCACCAGCTCCTCCTCCCCGTCCCCCTCCCCCCCCCCCCCCCCCCCGAGAACGAGGAGGGTGAGAGGAGGGCGGAGGAGGAAGGGGGAATGGAGCCCCGACCTTCCGGAGTGCCAAAGAGTAGCACTCCAGACCTATAGATCTGTCTGGGCTGCCTCGAACCTCGACAGGAATTGGGACGCCGACGTCCTGGTGCTATTTTTTAGCCCTCCTGGAAGGTCAGGGAGGTGGTGGTGGTGTGTATTCTTGGGACCCGCAGTTGCGGCGTCGAGAGGGCTTTTGGGGCGTCCCACGAGGGGTGCTTCGGAGGCTTCCGCCGAGGGCTCTGGGCCTCACCTCGGCTGCCCTCCTCCAGGTGGGTGCGCAGCTAGTCTGAGGTCGGGCATGTCCCTCTACAGGAGGAATGTTCAAGAATAGTCAAAGAGTAGTCATGGGACGATTTTTTGACCATGTTTGAATGACACATTTACTTATATATATATATATATATATGTATATATACAAGACTGGTGCTTCGCGCCATGCACCTTGGTCCTTGAAGTTTGGTATGCAGGCGGAATAGCAGGAAGGTCAAGCCGACAGTTTAGCGAAAACTCCTGGTCCTCTGCGCCGCCAGGGAGCGGCCCGGGGTCCACCACGGAGGCAGTTGTGGCGCCTCAGCGGGAGGGTCCTCCTGCTCCTCGGGATCTTCACCCCGTTTACCAACGCCCCGCAGCTACCGCCCCGTCCCGATGTATCGCGCACGAGTGCGAGGTAAATGCCCTGTCTACCCGTTCTCGCTTGCACTGCCCCGTTTACTAACGCCCCGTTTGCAGGGACTTGGACGAGGCTTTCGCCACTGCGCCGACCCCCGGGCGAGGCGTAGAGTCCGCGGTTGAGGCGTCGTGGGTTCTTTGGGCCCTGTGCGGGAGTCCTCGTGGGCGTCTCGAGGGCTGTTCGAGGGCCGGGCGGAGCCTCTCTCGGAGGCAGCCTTGAAGTGTGTCTGCGGCCGCTTTGGGGGCGCCTTTTTGGTTCTTGCCTTTTTTTTTGTTTTGGTAGTTGAGTAGTAGTTCTATGTTTTTTTTCTTTTCTCGGTTTGTGGTTTTCTCGTTTTTTTTTCTTTTTTATATGGTTGTTTTGTTTTTTTTTTCTCTTGTTTTCCTCTAGTATTTTATTTTTTTTTTTGTTGTATTAAGGTTTTGGTTCTTTATGTCCTCCTTTTTATTGGGATATTAAGTGAGAAGGGGGGCCCACACATCTTTACGTTTCAGTCTTTTTCTCAGGCTTTTTTTTTTTTTTGGGGGGCCTCTGGGGCCTCTTGGGGGCCTCTTGGGGCTTATTGGGGGCCTCTTTTCGGCCGCTTGGGGGCTTCTTGGGTTTTTTTCGGGGCGGGCAGGTCGGATTTTCGGTTGGTGTTCTTCATCTTCGCCTCTCTTGGGGCCCTCGGCGGGCAATCTTTGGCTGTCGTGGGCCCTTCTTTGGGTCGTCTTGGAACCCTCTTGGGCCGCCTTTGGGCCCTCGTGGAGGCCTCTTGGGCAGTTTTGGGGCGGTCTGCGGGGCATGTTGTGCCGTCTGGGAGCGTCGGGAGCAGAAACACTGAAAAATCCTAGGGGAACCATTGATTTTTGCCTGTCGCGCTCCGCGATTTGGGACTGGGCCCGACATTTTTTGATGTCGCGGGAGACCTCTGTTGCGGGCCCCGCTGGGACATCCCGGGGCTTTCCAACGGTCCGAGCCGGCGCTGCAACCACATTGCAACATGGTAGACAAGCTCAACTCAGCGAGCGAAGAACGGTATAAAACAAACTTTTCCGCCGTCGGGGACACCTGCCCCTGGGCGGCTGGAAAGTTTATACCCCTATGGTGCCACCGTAAGGGTATAAACTTTCCAGCCGCGCTGGGGCAGGTGTCCCCGACGGCGAAAAAGTTTATTTTATACCGTTCTTCGCCCGTTAATCAACTGCTGGAGCTCCTTGTTCCCCTCGCTCTGCGGCACCTTGCGAGCCAGATCAGTCTGTGAGGGCCCCGGGGCCCGAAGCCAGGCGAGGGCGCCCGGTGCGCAAGAGCCAGGGAACTGGCGCGAAGCGCTCGTCATTCGAAGAAGAACAAACGGCGCAGCACACAGACTGTTGGCGCTCCGCGCGGAGTTCTTGGATCCGCGCTGTGCCCCCCCCCCTGGCGGCGCCTCACCAGCGCCGCCCCTGCCGCGCGGCGCGCGCCAGGGAGCGGGGCCCAGCGCGGATCCACGAGTTCCGCGCGGAGCACCAACAGTCTGTGTGCTGCGCCGCTTTTTCTTCCTCAGTTCATGCTTCTTTTCGTGTGCCGTGTTGGTCTGCCTCCCCCCCTCTGTCAATTAAAGCTGTGCGCGGCCCGCTTAGCTTCGACCGGAAGAGGTGCGCTCTCGACCCGCGGATCAAAAAAGTGCCGTGTTGCCCTTGAGCTCCGGGGGAGAGGTCCGCCGCCCGGCAGGGCGGAGGCCGGGCTGCGCCCGGCCCTCCCGTGAGCGCGGCAGCTGAGCGCCCCGCGGCGCCGCTGGGGCGACCACCGCCCCGCGCGGGTCGCCCAAGTTGGAGCGCTGCCCGCTGCCCAGACTCGGCCGACATCGACAGATCCTCACCACCCACCAAACCACCCCAACCCAACCCGAAGGCCTCAATTTGCCCTCCATTTCCAGTGGGGGGGGGTCGGGGAACATCGAGAAAGCACATATGGAACCCGTAATTACCCCCCCAACCCCAAATTCGGGTCTTCGGGTTGGGTTGGGGTGGTCTGGTAGGTAGTCAGATCCGAGAGCCGTGGTCTCAAGTCGGGCATGTCCCTCTACCGGAAAAAACATCAAACATAGTCTAAAGATGGTTTGGGGGAGATTTTTCGACCAATTTTGCTTATGTTTGAGTATTCCTTGACTATCTTTCGTCTGTCGTACAACATCCGCCTGTAGGAGGGCATGCCCGACCTAACACTCTAGGTTGAACGATCCACGCGTCGAGGAAAGAAGCAGCGCAGCCACTGATTTTCGGAGCTCCGCGCGGATTTCTCGGATCGGCGCCAGGCCCTCCGGCGGTGCCTCCGGCGCCGATCCGAACCTGCGAGAGATTACATGGATGCAGTTTTTTGTTCCTCTAGATCCGCAAGCTGCGGCCACTCGAGGTTGAACGATCCACGCAGTGTCTCAGAAGCCAATCGCTCACGCCATCGTGACGCCGACCTGCCGTACGGCCGGTTAGTTGAACGCCGCTAGTGGCCCTGAATTGGCCAACATGGAACAGAGGATGCTAAGTTCGTACGGAGTAAGTCCGTACGGAGTCCTCGGTGCTCGGCCTCCGCATGGGTTTACTCCGTGCGGACTCCGCCTCTCCTGAGTGTCGAACGGCCCGGCGATCGAAAAACCACCGATCGCTGAAGGCTGCGCGAAGCCACGTGGTGCCAGAAGCCAGCCGCCCACGCCACCGCGCCGCCGACCTGCCGCACCTCCTCGCGCGGAGCGCTGACCCGTCGGCCGCGCCCCGCCCGCCCCCCGCAGCTGGAGCCGTGGGCCGTGTGCGTCCACAACGGCTCCCTGCTGATCATCGACGGCAGGGAGCCGTGCTGCGTGCTGCAGTGGCTCGCCCCGCCCCCCCCAGCACGGCAGACCCTCCCCTGAGCGCGCACGCTGGGCTGGTGAGGCTTCGGGTGAGGAGGAGGAGGAGGAGGAGGAGGAGGAGGAGGAGGAGGAGGAGGAGGAGGAGGAGGAGGAGGAGGCCCCCAGGTACGGTAGGTTCGTGTCGTGTCGACTGGAGGCAACCCCGCCGCCGGCGTTCCAGCGCTGAACGGGCAGCCCAGCATCGGTCGACGTTGAACGAGCGGACGCTGCGGAAACGGCCGACCCTTCGAGGTGGAAAGATCCCCGCGGTGTCGGGAACCAGAGCTGGGGTCGACACGACACGAACCTGCCGCAGTCCCAGCTGGCCTCAACAGGCCCCCTGAGCAGCCGAGGCGGTCTCCACACCCCTGCGCCGCCTCCAGCGGCGCTTTGTGCACGGGGCTGCTGGGGATCCCGCCTGACACTTCCTTACAATTTCTTGAGGAATCGCGCTCTTGCGCGGGACTTCCTCACAATGTATGCAGGCGTCGCGCTCTCGCGCGGGACGTCCTCGCAAATTATTCAGACGCCGCGCCCTCGACGCGCGCTCTCGGTCTGGCTTTTCTCAAGGTATACTTGGGAATCGCGCTATCGCTCGAGACCTCCTCGCGATTCATGCAGGACGCACGCTTCAGCAACCCGCTTGCTCGACCTGGCCGCATGGGCCCGCCTTCCCGACCCGCCTGTTAGGGTCTACCCGCCGGATCAGCCATCTTGGTTCTGCCACGTGCTTTCTGCTCCCAGCCCCTCCTACTGCTAATCTCTCTCGTGCTCCATCCTCCTCCCTCCTTGTCCCTTCCTTCCAGCCGTGCTCTCTTCCCATCCCTTAGGGGCTGCGCGAAATCCACGTTGCAGGTAAGAAAGATCTACCTCCAATGGGTTACGATCGAAGACAAATATGGCGGGTTTGTATCGAGGGCTTGCAATATGTGTGTTGAATGGTACGCGAGCAGATCACAGCGAACAGTCTTAAAATGATGGTTGTGGTGGTGGTTGTTGTTGTTGTGGATCGGGAGCCAGGGGCCCAACCTGAGGATGATGACTTTCCCTTGTAAAAAGAACGCAGGGTGCGAGCTCCAGGCGGAGCACTTCAATTGAATACTTAAGTTTCACGGGGGATATTAACAACAATGATTCTTTAGAAATGCAACTTCAGCAACAACACACAAGCATAAGTGATTTTTCTCTTCTTCGTTGTTTTGCCGATCGGCGCGGACCCCCCCCAATGGAGTAGGTCCTGGCTGTTTTTGGGCGATTGACGCGCCGTTGCGAGCAGGCTTGCTAAGCAGAGACCCAGAGCCAGAACCCCCCCCCTCCCCCTCTTCCGCCGAGTGTCGAAACGCCGAAAAAGAAAACGTCCACCAGTGAAATCACACTTCAGCCACGCACCCAGGGACACCGAGTGACCATTCGGCCCCCTCACTCTGACATCGATGCGACTACCCTTCCTTCGTCGCCACGGCTGGCTTCGCCTCGAAACTCTGGCCAGAGCGCACCCCCTAAGAGTTCCAGGGGGTAGCGGCATCGGTCCCTTCGGCAGCAAATCATGGGAGCCTGGTATACCCTCTCAATTCCGACTTTCGCGTCGATTGGCGTCTGGGAGTCGATGCGGTAGCGCCGATCTAGCGTCGCTTAGCGTCGACGAACGTCGATTTAGGATCGATCAGCGCCGATTCAGCGTCGTTCAGCGTCGATCTGGCGTCGACGAGCGTCGCTTCGCAAGAGCCGACACGATGGCAGGGGAGGCCCCCAGGAGTTGCCACCGAAGGCCCCTTCCCTGCTGCCCCCCCCCAGAGGGACAGGGGCTCTGGACGGGTCCCACCGATGCTGGTGCCGACGGCCGTGGTCGACGCACCCCTCCTGCGAGGCTGCGTTGCTGTGTGCCATGCGCACGGTCTCGTGGCCCGGCGTGGCTGGTTGGCGGGCTTCCCTGCCCGGCGGGCCCCTTTCGTCGCGGAGCGTCCCCTGGTCAGAGTGCTTTGGCTGCTTGCGGGAGGATGGGAGGATGAGGAGGAGGAGGAGGAGGAGGAGGAGGAGGAGGAGGTGGAGGAGGAGGAGGAGGAGGAGAGGAGGATGAGAGGAGGAGGAGGGGCATGAGGAGGAGTCTCAGCTCTCTCCGCTCGGTCTGTCAAGTGCTGGCGAAGCGAGTGCGACCAACCGATCCACAACATGCCTGGGGGTGGGTCTCGCAGCGACCAAACGATTAAAGAAGTGCCCCGTTTGGTTGCGTTAGTATTAAGTCGGGTATGTCCCTCCACAGGAGGAATATTCAAAAGTAGTAAAATATTGTCAGGGGACGATTTTTTGAATATTGTTGTATAGTTCAAGATGTTTTTTTGACTATTTCTGATTTTCTTATGAATCCGCCTGTATGGGGACATGCCCAACCTAACGTTAGTGCGATTTCTACTTTGCCTCGCCGCGCGGCTTCCCCCTGCAGGCCGCTGGGCGCCGCCGGGGGCCGCGTGATCGTGGGCGAGGGCTCCACGCTGAACGGCGGGCCCGCGCGCTCCCTGCGGGCTCTCGTCTGCAGTCGCTGTGCCTTCAGGATTAAGTCGGGCGTGTCCCTCTACAGGGGGGAAATTTAAGAATAGTCAAACAATAGTCTGGGGACGTTTTTTTTATTACTTGTTTGACTATTTCGGGGTATTTTTTGATTATATTGAGGCATTGTTTGATATTTTTTTATCCGTAATGGCTTCGCCACCTGCCGCCGGTCCCCTCTCTCGGAGAATGGGCCATGGAAGAGCGAAGTCATGAGGCTTTGGCTTCACCGTGAAGCAGCGTCGGAACTTCATGCGAAGACGATGGGTAATTGGCAAGACGAATGGAGATTGCGAGTCTATTGTTGTACTCGCTGTTTTACTTTCCAGTTGCTTCCGTATGCTGTGCCCAAATCTTCCCCCCGAATTTGAACATGTTGGAAGTCTCTTGTGTCCTGACCGCGCGGAAGTGCGTGAGGGGTGCCACCGAATGTCAGAAATGTGGCAAATCCCTTGTGTTTTTGGACCCTGACTCCGCCGATTTGTGTGAGGGGTGCCACCGAATTTTAAAACATGTAGCAAATCCTTTGTGTTGTTGGACCCTGACCCTGTCGATCCGCGTGAGGGGTGCCACCGAATTGCAGAAATGTTGAGAATCCCTTGGGTTTTCGGACCCTGACCCCGCCGATCTGCGTGAGGGGTGCCATCGAATTGCAGAAATGTGGCAAATCCCCGGTGCCACCGAATTTCAGAAATGTGGCAAATCCCGTCTGTTTTTGGACCCTGACCCCGCCGATCTGGGTAAGGGGTGCCACCGAATTTCAGAAATGTGGCAAATCCTTTGTGTTTTTGCACCCTGACCCCGCCGATCTGCGTGAGGGGTGCCACCGAATGTCAGAAATGTTGCAAATCCTTTATGTTTTTGCACGCTGACCCCGCCGATCTGCGTGAGGGGTGCCAGCAAATTTCATAAATGTGGCAAATCCCATGTGTTTTTGGACCCTGACCCCGCCGATCTGGGTGAGGGGTGCCACCGAATTTCAGAAATGTAGCAAATCCCGTGTGTTTTTGGACCCTGACCCCGCCGATCTGCGTGAGGGGTGCCACCGAATTTCAGAAATGTAGCAAATCCCGTGTGTTTTTGGACCCTGACCCCGCCGATCTGCGTGAGGGGTGTAAATTTTTACCCCCCCCAGCAATTCAGAGCACACGCTCAGGGCGTGCTAAACCTGCCCGTTTGGGCCTCACCCCCCTCGCGCGGTCCATCAACAAGGAACCGTAAGCAGCAAGAAGCAGAACTGTAACAGTGGAAACTGGAAGCTGCAACTGGTACAGGAAACTGCGAACCTTCGGCCTACAGCCTGGTGGCCCTATAAGGGGGCCGGCGGATTTTCCACCATGCCCGACCTAACTTTAGGAGGACGCAGAGCAAGTGTGCAAGCTCAGACTCTTCACTCGGAGGATGATAATAGGTACCGATACTGCTACTCTTACCTCGCTTTCGCCGTTTTGGGCCTCCTGGGCGGTCCTCGTCGCCACGGCTGGATCCGCTTCGAAGTTTCGGTCAGAACGCACCCCAGGAGAGGTCTGGGGAGCAGCGGCGACGGTATCCTAAAGTCCCCCCGTGAGCAGACGGGAAGCGGGCGGTCTTCCAGGAGGAGGAGGAGGAGGAGGAGGAGGAGGAGGAGGAGGAGGAGGAGGAGGAGGAGCAGGAGGAGCAGGAGGAGCAGGAGGAGCAGGAGGAGCAGCAGGAGCAGGAGGAGGAGGAGGAGGAGGAGGAGGAGGAGGAGGAGGAGGAGGAGGAGGAGGAGGAGGAGGAGGAGGATGGATCCCGGGGGCCTCGTGGCCGGGCCCCCCCGGGAGCCGCCGGCAAGGGCTCTCTGGATTTGGCTGGCGTCCACACGGAAGAGGGTGCCGAGGGCTACTGGGGTCCGCGGGTTGGGGAGTCCCGAGGCGTCGGGCGTGGCCGGATCCGATCACCACCCACCAAACCACCCCAACCCAACCCGAAGGCTCAGATTTACCCTCGACTTCCAGTGGGGGGGTCGGGAAACATAGAAAAAACACGTGTGGAACGCTTACCCCCCCAACCCGAAATCCGGGTCTTCGGGTTGGGTTGGGGTGGTCTGGTAGGTAATCATTTGAGGGGTCGGGGCGAGGCCGTGTGGGCGTTCTTTTCCAGTTCCCCCCGCGCGCGCGGATCGCCGCAGACTTCAGTTGTCTCGGTGGCAGATAATGGCAGCCGGGTGTACCCTCTCAATTCCGTCTTTAGCGTCGTCTCGCGTCGATTAGCGTTTGGAGTCGATGAGGTAGCGCCGATTCAGCGTCGCTTAGCGTTGATTAGCGATTTAGCGTCGATTAACGTCGATTTAGCGTCGATTAGCGTCGATTCGCAAGAGCCGACAAGATGGTATGGGAGGCTCCCATGAGTTGCCACCGAAGGCTCTTCGACGTGCGGTCGTTGCGCTGAGGAAGTAGCTGTCACCCACGACCGCACGAAGAGCAGGGGTGCCAGCGCCAATCTAGGTTTCGGCCCACTGGCTGGTCGAGCACAATCTGGCGGAGCTCCTATGGTCACCACCCACCAAACCACTCCAGCCCAACCCGAAGGCCCCAACTTGCCCTTGGCGAGGGCGTCGCGGAACACTGAACAAAGCACGTGTGGAACCCGTACCCCCCGCAACCCGAAATTTAGGTCTTCGGGTTAGGTTGGGGTGGCCTGATCGGTAGTCATATGGGAGCCCGTTTTCTTCCTCCTCGGTGGAGCGACCCGATGTGTTTGGCATGCGTGTGCTGCGTTGCGTTGTGCGTCGTGCGCGCGTCCGCTCCGCTCACTGCAGGGGGGGGGGGAGGGGAGGTTTGCGCGGGGGTGGGCCGAGGAGTCCCTGGACCCGTCCCACTGGGCCCAGGATCATGCGTCGTTTGATCGCTACGGGCAGCCTTCCTTCACGGGAGCGGTCTCGGATCTGTGCAGGGGAGGGGGGGGTGGGGGAACTGGACGGGCGGGAAGGCAATTGTGGAAGAGGTTTTGAGCACGATCGCCCCGTTGCATGACTTCAAAACGCGCTGAAAGTGTCGGAAAGTAAGTTGTCCCCCTTCTCTTTGTAATCCCTTGCAACTTTCGTTCCAACAATCTGGGTCATATTTATCTTTGCTGGTCTTGAGGTCCTTCCTACGACCTGTGCACAACTCTCCAAGTTTGGCGAAACGAGCGCCCGAAGTGTAACATTTGCATTCAGGGCGCACGAAATCCATCGAGCCTTCCGACCTGCCAAACATCTACATATGGCAGCGACTGCACATTCACGCGAAGGACCTCGCTGCAGTTACCTCGGGGGAGGGGGCACTGTTCCCTGGCCTCCGCTTGGTGCGCAAGCGAGTAGAAGAGCACTGCCCAAAACACTGAGAACCTTCAGGAGGGCCAAGTCACACCCACGTGTGGGGTCGAGGGGCCTTTCGAGCCTTGGGATCTCTCGGGTTACCAGGGAACCTCCGACACATCAGGCCTTGACCACATCGGGAGCATCTCTGCGGCTAGCCTGACGATATACGTATACGTACATGCGAGAACAGCAATATCGTTGTCGGCCAAGGTCGCATGCGAGGCGGTCGGGAGCGCCACATCTCCGAGCTTGGCCGCTCGATCAGCGAATTTGTTACCGATGCGCGAGGAAAAACGCTCACGAGAAGAAAGAGTGGGATCGCCTACAGCCTGGTGTGCCCTGATCTCCTCGCAGCCCAGCATTTTGCTGCCACCCAAGGCCCCCCCCCCCCTGCATCACCAGCCCAGAGTATGGTCTGTCATGCGCGAGGCGGGCGTGGTCAGGAGGCCTGTGCATGCCAACAACATTGGCGCAAACACCAAACAGGTTACTGGGTCTGGCCAGTAATGCGCCACACACACTGCACAGGCTGAAAGCTCGCCCGCCTGGGGTGTCTGCGAACAACTGCTCCCCCGGGACCGCACATCGTGGCTACGAGATGTCCAGCTGGGCCATCCATGGCGAGGCCCCAACTCGCACGGTCCAAAAAAAAACGGGAAAAGGAGAGAAAGGCAACTGCGGAGAGGGAGGCAATGGAAGGAATGGGGAGGATAGAGAGAGAGAGAGAGAGAGAGAGTGTGGACGGGAGGGGGCGCAAGAGCCAGAGCATGTCAGAAGCGTAGTAGCGGGGGAGGTAGGTGCAGGGGACAGGACTGCCGGTCGAAATGCGACAGCTGAGCAGAGGCAGCCGCATAGGTGACGGCAGTGGCGCGGTATCGGCCGCTCTGTCTTCGGGACGATCGAAGTGGGTACGGAAAGATCCTGTACGATGCCCAACATCAGCTCTTGTTCATGTTGAACAGGCCTCGCTGTCCGCGCCGCCGCGGACGTTGTTCACTGAAGCTAATTTCGGTTTTGGACAGCATCTGTGTTTGGGCCCTGTGCCCATGTTTTCCGTTCCCACCTCGGGCGTCCAGATGTCCCGCGCGGCGGCTCGCAGGTGTCAACGACTTTTCCGACATCATCGACATAGCCATAGGCACCGCGCCGCCCGCGCCGCCCGCGCCGCCCGCGGGCCCGCTCGCTGGGGGGGTGAGGCGGCGAGGCAGGGCAGGCGGCGCGCCGCTTCGGTGCAGCGGCGGCGCCGGCGCGGCCCCACTGGCGGTCCAAGCCAGGCCGACTTTCGGCGACCTCCCTTGCAGCACAGTCGTCGGAAACTGGAGCAGATACCTTGCCAGTGGTGGGCTGTTTTGCACCCCCGGCATCTCTCCAGGGTCGTTAGACGACGTCGGGGTGGTGTGGGGCATACTTTTTTTCCCGTTCTCCTCCGGGGTCCCGCAGACACCAGGATCCGCTTGCCCGTCTGCAAGTCTCCGTGCAGGGCCGGAAAACGCGCCGGCGTATAGAGCTCTCGGTCCCTGCCTGGCGGCCCGAGCCAGCCCGCTTTCTCCGGCCACCTCCCTCGCGGGACGGTCGGAGCACCTGCGCGGCGCCGCGGGGCGCCGCGGGCACCACCGGGGGCACCCTTCGGGGAGGGCGGGCTCCGAGGGGGTCTGGACGCCCGAAATGGGTACGGAAAGAGTGGGTACAATGCCTAACAGCAGTTCCTCTTCATTTTTAACAGGATTCGCTGTCCTCGCCGCCGCGGCCTGTGTCCATTCGAGACAGAAGGCTGCCTGCCCAACAGCGGCCGCTGTTGGTTCGGGGCAACACTTGCTGTTGGGCATTGTGCCCATTCGTTCCGTGCCCATTTCGGGCGTCCACTCGGGGGCACCCTTCAGGGGCACCCTTCGGGGGCACCCTTCGGGGGCACCCTTCGGGGGCACCCTTCGGGGAGGGCGGGCGTCCAAAGGGGGGGGGGAAGGCTTTCGAGGGCCCCGGGCGCCCACGGAGTGCCGAGACGCGGGGCCTGGCAGCACGCCCCGCCCAGGAGCGTGCGGCTCTGCCGTCGGGGCCTCCTGCTCCTCCTGCTCCTCCTCCTCCTCCTGCTCCTCCTGCTCCCTCCTCCTCCTCCTCCTCCTCCTCCTCCTCCTCCTCCTCCTCTCCTCCTCCTCTTCTCCTCCTCCTCCTCCTCCTCCTCCTCCTCCTCCTCCTCCTCCTCCTCCTCCTCCTCCTACGCCGGCTCCAGGTCGATACTTCCCCCCCCCCTGGCTGGCCCGAGGCGCGTCCGGCCCTGGGCTCGGCGGTTCTGGACTGCAAGTGCACGTCAGTCTTTGGAAGGCAGGTGTTTTCTTGGATTCCCAGATTCCAGTCTACAGTCGGGGCGCTGAAGAAGGAACCCTTTTCATTGGGGAGGGGCTCGGTGTTCCTTAATTGTTTCGCAGCTTGCCTTAGATTTTTCTTCTTAGGTTTTCGATATGAAATCGAAGTTTAATTTATGGAAAATAGGGGCCTCGTTCCTTATTTAGGGTTCCTTAGGTCAACGCCCCGACTGTATTTTGGGCGCCGTCCTACTTCAAGGATGGAGTGGCTTCCTTCTTCCCTTCAGTCGGGCATGTCCGTCGACAGGAGAAGCATTCAAGAACAGTCAAAACATAGTCAGGTTACGATTGTTCGTGCTCTTGGATTTTTTTGTTGTCTATTTTAATTTTCTTCCAAACTCTGCCTGTAGGAGGACACGCCCGACTTACTCATTCCCTCCTCTTCATGAGGCGGGCGGAAGCCCAATCTGCTTTACCCGCTTCCCACTTCATGCCTTGACCCACTTCTTCCGACCGACGGGTAAGAGTGACCCTTCGCCGAAGTGACATTTCGTGCGGGCTCACCAGGCCCCCCCGATCGCTGAGAGCGATGCGATAGCAGCGGCCTGCGCGCTGGGGTGTGGCCCCCGCGCGCCCCCCAAAAGCCGCGCACCAAAGGTCACTCTTACCCAGGGTCACTCTTACGTCTAGCCAAATTCAAGGTATGTGCAATAATGGTAAGAAGTCCTGTAGGTCTTCTGTTTTTGATGCTGGGGGCACCCAGCTGACGTAAGCGCGAGATGTCGCTGAAGTGTTTGCTGTGTTCTTCGAATCTCGTGACGATGGCAAGAGCGATTCGTTTCAGTAGGACGGTATTTGCAATCGTGCCGCGACTGTCACGCTTGAGGAAGTACGACGCCAGCTGAAGGCAATGCGTGCGGGCAAGGCTGCAGACGAGAATGGCCTGGTGGTCGAACTACTGCGCAAGGGGAGCGGCTTGTTGATGCAAATGATAGCAGACGTTTTCACGGCTGTATTGGACCCAGGAGCTACTGCGCCACGTTATTCGAAGGCATCTTCAAGCTGGCTGCTCCTCAAGAGAGGGGACGAGCGTTTACCGCGAAAATGCAGGCCTTCTTGCATCCATGCAATGTTGTACGAGCTTTTCGGCAAATTACTGTGCAGGTTCATTGCAGAGCAGTGTGCCAATCAAGTCGGCTTCAGATCATGTACTAGTTGTGACGGCCATTATTTGGCAGTCACTTTGCTAGCAGGGAAAAACAACGAATTCAACGTGCCGTTGTGGACTGCGACGCTAGATGTTTGAAATTATTTTCAATTTTGTGCTCGAGGAGGTGATGCGCAAGGCAGGGACGCAGATGGCTGCCGAACTTTTCGGAGTGCAGCTTGGCGAAAACGGATAGTTTTCACGGACGATCTTGAATTTTGCAAATGACATGTTGTTCGTCGGCCGCTCTGTGCCAGAAATCAAAATACTTATGTCGGACCTGAAACGTGGAAGTGCGAATGCAGGGCTGCAGCCACACACCCAGAGATAGGCGAACGTACAGCATAACCACATTGATTACGACCGTACGGTCAGAGTGGCCGTTGTAGATGGCATGCTGATAGAAATGATGGTGCCGACGGAAGGCGTCGTGTATATGGGCAGGGCGCATTCAGTGCAAGACGCGCGCGGCGCTGAACTGACGTGCTGGCTGAAGAGGGCGTGTGCGAAGTCAGGTACATTCAGGCAGGAGGTGGCAGACAAAGCAACGCCATTCGATTCTGGTATGCAGCTCATCCATTGTATGATGTCGCCGACAGCACTGTTTGGTTATGGCAACTGGGTGCACGTACGAGCCAGACGGGGACGTGCAGACATGGGTGGATTGCGTGCAGCGCGTGGAATTGGAGGCGTGGCAAGTCATGAGCCACCGCGACGTCCCAAACTGGACAAAATGGGCGCAGATCTCGGCTACAGCGCTGGTGAGAAGTATTCAACGAGATGGGCTCCGACCAGTGGGCCCGGCGAGTCCTCGACAGGATCCCAGACGGGAGCAGGGCCCGCCCTGGCATCGCTCGGACGTGTGCATATTTCCTCCGGCGAGGACCATCGAGGAGCATCCTTGATCATTTGGCGAAAGAACCAGGCACGAAACCAAAAAAAACACAGGGAATGGACGTCCGAGCGATGGCGAGCCGCGGACATTCTCTACCGAGATGGTCCGAGTAATTTCAGTGGCCGCGCGCGCGGCCCGTGCTCAACGCCCGTTCGTTCGTGCAGAAGACTGGAGGCAGTATGAGCCTTTTGAGAAGGCTTGCTTTCTCTGCCCCCCCCCTTGGGCGCGCCGCTGGCTGAGGGATGCGGCCTTGAGGATAGGAAGGTGTCCCAGGCTGCTCTCGGGCCCCCTCGTCAATATGGCTGCATCCCTCAGGGCTCCATCGTCTCCTATTTCCACTGGCCCCAGCTCCGGCCCAGACGCCATCCCCAACCCACTCTTGGGGCAAGGTCTGAGGAGGTGGGGCAGAATCCTCGGTGGACTGGGCAACACGAGCGGGGAGGAGGAAACTTCTTCAGGTTGGGCAGGGGACGGCTCTAGGCGGCCGTCCTGGGCGCGCTTGTTTCACCGAGCTCCACCGAAGAGGCTCGGCAGAACCATCTTGGGGTGTCTGGTCGGTTCGGGGGGCCGTTTCAGTAACGTGTTTCGCTGTCTCGTGGGGCGTCTCGAGGGTTCTCGGACAGTCTCGGGGCCGTTTCAGGGCCCTTGTGGTACCGTCGTGGGCCGTTTGTTTGAGACGCGGTAGGTGGAGTTCCGGAGCAAAACGCGATGGTTCTCCTGAAGCTTTTTCATTGTTTTTCTTGGAAAGGGCGCAGGCCCAGGGTTCTCTTTTAGTATGTAAACATGTCCCCGGTGCCCAACTTGAAGGAGGCCGGCGGATTCTTTCCCTGATAAATATCGAGGTCGAAGGAGGCCGGCGGATTAAAATTTAAGGATGTCTCAGGCGAAACGCTTGTTTTTGAAATCCCGATCGGTAAATCACAGGGTGCGGGACACCTCAGCACGACCACACCCCCAGCATGACCACACCCCAGCACGACCACGCCCAGCACGACCACGCCTCAGCACGACCACACCCCAGCACGACCACACCCCAGCACGACCACACCCCAGCACGACCACACCCCAGCACGACCACACCCCAGCACCAGCACGACCACACCCCAGCACGACCCGATCGATAAATCACAGGGTGCGGACCACCCCAGCACGACCACACCCCAGCACGACCCCACCCCAGCACGACCCCACCCCAGCACGACCACGCCCCAGCACGACCACACCCCAGCACGACCACACCCCAGCACGACCACACCCCAGCACGACCCCACCCCCACGACCCCAGCACGACCACACCCCAGCACGACCACACCCCAGAACGACCACACCCCAGCACGACCCCACCCAAGCACGACCCCACCCCAGCACGACCACACCCCAGCACGACCACACCCCAGCAGGACCCCACCCCAGCACGACCCCACCCCAGCAAGACCACACCCCAGCACGACCACACCCCAGCACGACCTCACCACAGCACGACCACACCCCAGCACGACCACGCCCCAGCACGACCACGCCCCAGCACGACCACGCCCCAGCACGACCACCCCCCAGCACGACCACCCCCCCAGCACGACCACCCCCCAGCACGACCACCCCCCAGCACGACCACACCCCAGCACGACCACTCCCCAGCACGACCACACCGCCTTGGTTGAGTGGTTGCCTGTCGTCGTGGAATGTTTCGTGGGGTGTCTCGTGGAATGTTTCGCGGGGTGTCTCGTGGAATGTTTCGTGAGGTGTCTCGTGGAATGTTTCGTGAGGTGTCTCGTGGGATGTTTCGTGAAGTGTCTCGTGGGATGTTTCGTGAGGTGTTGCCCAGTTGGGTATCGTGAAAACGTGTCCATGCTCCACATGTCTATATCCCTTTCCGGGTTCGTGGGTCCATCATGTTCCTCCTCTGGGCTCGCTGCAGGCCTTTCGAGGGGGCAGACACCGCCGCCCCGCGCTTATGGGCGCGAGAGGCATGGTGGAGGAGAGGGAGGGCAATTCAAATGGTCCCCGGGGGCGTGAGAGGGGGTCCAAGACGGCCTCAAAGGGCACGCAAGGATATCGAAAGCGGCGGTCGAAACCGAAGAGGGGCACAGAGAGGTACAAGGGAATTGCACGAGTTAGTTTGAGGTTTCGGAAGGCCCTCCAAGGAGCCCCTGTGCGCGCCCAAAATGGCTCAAGAGGGATTGATAATGGCGGCCAGACATCGGAAGATGGGACTGAGCGACTCAGGACGGTTCGAGAGGTTTTGTAGATATTCCAACGTGGCCGGATTGGCCCAAGAGTGCCACAAGGGGCCCCACGAGAGCTCTAAGAAGGCGCAAGTGTGAAGCCCGAACATGTGAACGTTGTCGAGATCCATTGGGTTTTGGGATGTTCTTGGTATCTTCATGTTTTCGGTTCGACATGATTTGAAAATGGGCGTCGGAAAGGGTCCGAGACGGCTGCAGGGTTCCCCAGGGACGGGCGAAATGAGCCCAATAGGACCCCAAGAGGTTCCAAAGAGCGTCCAGGAGGGCTTCCAGAGAGGTTCCGCCAGGCGCCCGGAGGCGTCCAGAAGTCT
>CAUYUJ010022539.1:104167-122183 GCA_963575745.1 Prorocentrum cordatum
AAGACTCGTTTCTTTCCGTCGCTCGTGTGTCTTTCCAACGACCAACGGGAGACATGCGGGTGCGCGGGAGCCGGGTGCCACACACCGGCCGACCACGACCGTGAGAAGCTGGGCATGGGCCAGCCTGTATTGTATATCTTGCGCGGGCCGAGCTCCGCGGCGGAGGTGGTGTTGGCCCTCTGCCCTCCCTCGGCGTCCGGCCTGGGACCCAGGGAGGCGGCTTGCCTGGACTCTCCTCGCGCTTTCCAGGACAGCGTGAAGCCCCAAAGCCGGAAACTGGAGCATATACACTACCAGTGGCGGACGGCTGTTCAATCCCGGGACTTTGTTGAGGGTCGGGGACGACGTCGGGGTGGTGTGGTGTGTATTTTTTTCCCCGTTTTCCCAGGGAAACAGCGAAGAATGTATACACCAGGATCCCGTATACACCAGGATCCGCTTTCCTGTGCCAGATTCAGTGCGAGGCAAGACAAAGGTGTCGGTGTATAGAGTTCGGCTCCTTACGAAACCCTCGTGCGCGTCCCTCGAGAGCTCCTTGGAGCATCTCCAGATTGGCGCGGTGGGGCTGTCGTAGCAGGTTGGGTCCTTCTGGAGCGCTGGGGCCGAGGCAGCCGAGCGAGACCCAGCATGAGGCCGAATTCATCTCCCATGCGCACGCTTAGCAAGGCCCCACTTCGAGTCAGAAGCCCGATGTACTTCACATCCACAGTGGTACCTGATGAAGATCAGGAGGGGGAAAACACACAGACACAATGAATCATCGATTCTCAGGAAAATATGGGAAAACATGGGAAGTGTGGGGAAGACGAAAACACATAACATAAGGGAAAATATGCGGAATTCTTGGATGTGTGCTTATTTCTTTGTGTGTACCTGGGCCCCTCTAGAAAAGCCTGCTGGTGTGCCCTCCTGATGCCTGCCGTGCCTGCTGCAGCCTCTTAGCTTTCGGCCTTGAGGTGCGAAGCGCGAAGCTTGAGCACCTCTAGAACACCCGTGAGCCCGATGGGGCCTGCCCGACGTGTGTGCGAGGAGCAGGACGGGGAGGATGAGGATGAGGAGGAGGAGCTCGGAACTCGGAACTCGGAACTCGGAACTCCGCGAAAAGACGCCAGAGGGCATCGTTGCCAGGGGTGTGCACTACGCTGAAGACGCCATGCAGACCATGAGGAGGAGGAGGAGGGGGCGGAGGAGGGCAAGTCACGGACCTGTCGTCATGAGCACACAGGAGGGCACATATGACACATGATGGTGATGAGGAGGAGAAGGACCGGTGTAAAGTCCAGGCGCATCAAAGACGTTGCACGAAAGCCTCCCTCCAAGTTCCCGCTTCACAGGTCCCTACAAGAAGTCATTTTCATGTCGGGGAGTGCCCCATTAGAAGACAAACTGCTCATAATGCGCAATCGTGCCAGCACATCACTCCCGCGACTTCAGCGCCACGAATCAACGTGATTGTTGCGTCTGGACAATCGTAAACCGTGCGAGGGCACCATTTCTGGGACTCCAACGCTGCAAATCAAAATTTGATACGCCCTGGTAGTCAACTTTTACGAGTTCTTGAAACTATTGCGAACTTTAAAGACGAAGGGTCGCGGCGCTCAGGTGAGGACCACATTTTGAAAAGGAGCCGCCCTCATTTTTGGAACGCTGCAAACTTATTTCAACAAATAGGCGCGGCGTTATGGTGAGTGTTACATTTTGAGAAGCACTCCCCCTCCATCCGTCAAACGGATGCAGCCTTTTCAGACGAAAGTGCGCGGAATGAGCGTGACAGCCACATTTTCAGAACGACCCGCCCTCCATCCGTGAAGCCGTTGCATGGTTTCTATGACCCAGGAGAAGAAAAAACACACAGACACAATTAATCGTCGATTCCCCAGAAAATATGGGAAAATATGGGAAGTGGGGGGAAGACAGAAAGCCAGAGGAAATATGGGACAAATATGGGGAACGCTTTTATTTGTGTTTATTTAAGTGTGTGTCCCAGGGCCCCTTCAATGACGACCGCGCGCGGCGCTAAGGTGAGAGCCGCATTGTGAGAAGGGCCCGCGTCCATCCGTGAAGCGGTTGCGCATTTTCCCGTTGCAGGATCGCAGGCGGCGAGAACATCTGAAAGGGAAAACGCCCGACCCGCCCCCCCGCCGACGCGTCTCCGGGGCGGACACGGAGGAGCTGTTCATGAGGTCGATGGAGGAGGAGGAGGAGGAGGAGGAGGAGGAGGAGGCGGAGGAGGAGGAGGAGGAGGAGGAGGAGGAGGAGGAGGGGGGGGAGGAGGAGGAGGAGGAGGAGGAGGAGGAGGAGGAGGAGGAGGAGGAGGAGGAGGAGGAGGGGGAGGGGGACCAGTGCAAGCCCAAGAGTCATCAACGATGTTGGCATACACCCTCTTCCCAAGCTCCGTTCTCATAGGCCCCATACAAGGGTTCATTTCCACCGAGGGAAGTGTTTCGTTGGAAGACAACCGGTTGAAGACGCTGATTCATTCCACATTCTCGGGACTCCAACGCCACGGATCAACATGATTGTTGCGTCCTGATGGTTGTGAACCGCGCCCGAAAGCCATTCCTGGGACTTCAACACCGCGAATCGACGTAACTGTTGCGCCCTCATAGCCCTGAATATCTCCCAAACGCAATCTCTGGTACATTGACAACGGGAATCTGATAAGCTCGGGCAGTTTTTGAAAACGAATGTGCGCGGCGCTAAAACGTGAGCCACATTTTGAAAACCACCCGCCCTCAATCTGTGAAGTCCTAGCATATTTTTAGAACGAGTGTGCGCGGCGCTGTGGCGAGAGCAACACTTTGAAAATGACCCGCCCTCCATCTTTGAAGCTCTTGCGAATGTTTGCATCGATTGTGCGCGGCGGTGAAGCGAGAACCACATTTGGAAAACGGCCCGCCCTGCACCTGTGAATTTGTTGCACATGTTTTGACAACGAGTGTGCGCGGCGCTAAAACGAGGGCTGCATTTTGAAAGCGACCCGCCCTGAACCCGTGGAGCCCTTCCAGACTTTTGAATCGAATGTGCGCGGCGCTGAGGCGAGAGCCACATTTCGAAAACGACCCGCCCTCAATCCGTGAAGCTGTCACAAAGTTTCAATGCGAATGTGCGCGGCGCTGGGGCGAGAGCCACATTTTGAAAACGACCCGCCCTCCATCTGTGAAACTGTTGCCTTTTGCTAGGCTTCAGGGTTATAAATGGTCTCGGGGTGCGACAGGGATAAGTTATTTGTAAGGAAAAGGAGTAGAGGAAGAGGGCTGCCAAGTACGCTATAGGCTTCAGGGTGCCGAAGCCCATCTGTAAGGATGAGGCGACCCTCAGAGTTCGGTGATCCACGGTCGCTTGGAAATCTCATCCTCAAAGTCCTGAATTTGTGTGGTGCGATGGGTACTCGCATGGGAAAAAAGGCCAGGATCGTATGCGAACGCGCCCCGCACAATGCGGAACGTGCGTGCTCCACGCTCTGATTGATGAGCCCTCTGGTGTGGTCAGCACGCCGAATTGTCCGGCGGACAATTACGTGCCCGCACGCGTTCCTCAAATGTACATGTGAGTACGGTGTCCAAAGCCCCCTCCTCCTACTTCCTCTCATCCCCTCCAGAGAGAGAGAGAGAGAGAGAGAGCGAGAGAGAGAGAGAGAGGAAGACATAACAAACAACGACGCGGTCGCTGGGAGGCTGCAGCGGGCCTCCAGGGAGGGCGGAATACCCCCCATGGGGCTGGTGTGAGAGCAGCATACACACGCGTACATGCTACCGAACATCTCTGCGGGGACCTCGGTTGGTATGGGCCCCCAGCCCCGCGGAGTGAACCGATCCGCAGATTGCGCAAACAGCCGCAGGATTGGATGAAACATGTTTTCCACAGACCGCAAACGACCCAGTGAGCACTAAAATGAAAAAGGGCCAAAGCGGGGAGACGCTCGTCAAGGCAAAAGGCCGGGCCAACTCTCGAGTTGGGGTGTTGGCCTCTGGCAAACCTGTAACAAGAATGCTTTGCGCCATTGGACGGGGAACCGCGTCCTGGCGGGCATTCCTTACCCCAAAAACGGAAAACGCCAGTTTCAGAGTAGGCACCACACTTGCCGCATATGAACAGAACACCCTCGGAATTGTTTGCTACGTGCAATCTGTGCCCCTTTGGGTTGGCGACCAGAGCAGAGAGGGCTGCAATGTACCCGCGGCAGGGCGACACGTTGGGCGCGGGGCTACGGTCGCTCGCGGCAAAGCGCAAACACCGCTGGCACGCCCAGCGGGTGCGACGACAAGCCCACGCATGCCCTCCTGGGTTCGCTGGGGCAGCTGCCGAGGTTGCCGCTTCGGGCGGGGCAAGGGGGCGGTGGGAGTGCGGGCGGGGTCGGGGGGCGGTGGGAACGGGAGCGCCTGGCAGGCAGCCCCCATGCCCGTTTTGAGATCCTGGTGCTCTCTCAGCCGCGCGTCGAGTGGCGCGCGTGGCTCTGGAAGGGGGCGGGCCTCGGGTATGAAAGGTAGCGCCCGAACTGCGGACAGGAGATGCCGCCTCAACGAGGCGCCCTCGCCAACCCATGGCTGTTATTTCTGAGGCGGGCGGCGGCCCTGCAGTGAGTGCGCCTTTCTTGGCATACCTGTCCGCATAATCGTGGCCAACAGCCCCAGACCGCTCCAGCGATCCAGCCGTCAGGGTGGAAGGGTTCGCGTGAGCTGGGAGTTCCCCTTTTTTTTGTCCTTTCCCTCGCCTCGCCTGCTCCTTTTATGCGGGCGGTCCAGAGGGCCAGTGGGGACGGAGGCCTGCGTACGCCCTGGGGGTTTGGAGCCATTGAAGGTTTTGGCGCCCCCTCTTTGACCTGCGGGCATTGGGGCCCGCGGTTGCAAGCGTAGCCGCCCGGACTGTGTGCGATTCGCCCATTGCAAGCCGAGTGCGGCCAAGGGCCGACGAAGGCCGAATGGGCGCTCGGGAGGCCTTGACCCATCATACAGATTGATGAAAAGGCAGACGGTGCTTCCACAATGAACTCCTGGCTGGAGTCGCAACGCTAGAACGGTAGGGAGAAACGCCCCCCCCCCCCCACGCACAGCACCAACCCAGAAGAACGTTACAAAGACAAGGGTAGCACAGTGCGGTTCCACACCACAGGACGAGTACACAGGGGGGCTGGTAAAGACCACAAGTCGCCGCCCCCGAGATGCCGAGACCCGTGGAGCAGGACGAGGAGGAGGAGGAGGCGGAGGAACAGGAGGAAGAGGAGGCGGAGGAGGAGGAGGAGGAGGAGGAGGAGGAGGAAGAGGAGGCGGAGGAGGACCAGGGTAAGCTTAACCCGTGCCAGCGATGTTTCAATACACCCTCCCTCCAAGTTCTTCTCCATAGCTTGGTACAGCAATTTCTTTCCATTGCAGGAAATGCCCTATTGAAGGGTAGCCGTCTACGAACCCTAAATCGTGCCTGAGCACCGTTCCTGGGACTTCAGCGCCCCAGATCAACGCGACTGATGCGTCCCGACGATCTTAAATCGTGCCGGAGTGCCATTCCTGGGACCCCAACGCCGCGAATCAAAATTAATGTTGCGTCCTGACCATCCGAAATCAAACCAGATTTCAACTCCCTGGCAAGAGCGAAGCTTCACTTTCTTCTGATGACATTCTGTCGGTGTGCCACATCACATTTGCGTGCTGGTGCTCTCGGTGCTGCCTCCATTGCCGTGGGTCTCCTCATGCTTCCCTGCAATTGCGGCATTTCTCCGCCCCTCCCGACCATATCATCAGCTGTTGGTCCTCGAGGCTGGCCTGGTCGGTGTGCAGTGCGTGGTGGAGTGCAAAGTCCTCGTCGTCCTCGTCCTCGTCCTCGTCCTCGTCCTCGTCGTCGTCCTCGTCCTCGTCGTCGTCCTCGTCCTCGTCGTCGTCGTCGTCCTCGTCGTCGTCGTCGTCGTCGTCGTCGTCGTCGTCGTCGTCGTCGTCGTCGTCGTCCGCTCCGGAGCCGCGCGGAAGACCCCAGGTCCGCATCCACGACGGCGTCGGCGAGGCACCCTCCCCCGCCTGCTCCCGCGTGCGCGCATGGGGGCCCCGAGCGGCGGGAGGGAGCCCGCTGGCGGCGGGGGCCCCCAGGGGAGGGGGGCCTCGCGGCCTCAGGAGGAGGAGGAGGAGGAGGAGGAGGAGGAGGAGGAGGAGGAGGAGGAGGGAGGAGGAGGAGGAGGAGGAGGAGGAGGAGGAGGAGGAGGAGGAGGAGGAGAGAGGAGGAGGAGGAGGAGGAGGAGGAGGAGGGGAGGGAGGAGGAGGAGGAGGAGGAGGAGGAGGAGGAGGAGGAGGAGGAGGAGGAGGGAGGAGGAGGAGGAGGAGGAGGAGGAGGAGGAGGAGGAGGAGGAGGAGGAGGAGGAGGAGGAGGAGGAGGAGGGGGAGGAGGGGAGGAGGAGGAGGAGGAGGAGAGGAGGAGGAGGGGGAGGAGGAGGAGGAGGAGGATGGAGGAGGGAGGAGGGAGGAGGAGGAGGAGGAGGAGGAGGAGGAGGAGGAGGAGGAGGAGGAGGAGGAGGAGGAGGAGGAGGAGGAGGAGGAGGAGGAGGAGGAGGAGGAGGAGGAGGAGGAGGAGGAGGAGGAGGAGGAGGGGTCTTGGGGGGCTTCGCGGCCTCAGATGGGGGGGCCTAAAGGGGAGGGCGCGGGGGCCTCGCGGCTTCAGGGGAGGGAGGGGAGCGGGCCGCCGGCCTCGCGGGGGGAGGGCGGTGGCGCCGCGGCGGGGCGCCGCCGCCCAGCATTGGCCCCCTCGGGCCGGGCCGCCGAGAGCGCAGGCTGCACTGCAGGGGGTAAAACGACGCGAAGATCGGGACAAAATCGGATCGGGATAACTCGAATCGGCGGGTTTGGAGGATCTATTGGGCGCCGCGGCCGCTCCAGAGCGTTCCGGAACGCTCTGAGAGCGCTCCGGAACGCTCTGGAGCGATTTATCCCGATCCCAGCCCTGTTTTAGGGGGACCACCGCAAGACGCACTGCGAGGGGCAGTGGCTGCCGAGGGCGCAGGCCGCAGTGCAGAGTGCGCGGGCCAGGGCCGGGCCGGGGAGCGGCGGCGGGAAGGCGGGTGGGGGGCAGGGAGGGAAGGGCAGGGACGGGCAGGGCGGGGAGAGGGGGGGAGGGGAGGGACTGTCTGTCTCCATCCCACGTCTCTTGCTTGCCCTGCACTGGTTCTGCAACGGGCTGTGGGTCCTCCCTGGGTGATTTGGACACCTGGAAATCTGGAGGGGGGGGGAGGGCGAGGGAGGAGGGAGGAGGGACGAGGCGGTGGCGGCCCGTCCCAGGCCGCCGTGGTGGGAGGGCGCGGAGCGGCCGCGGCCGCGGCGGGGCGGAAGGGCCAGGACGTTTCGCGAGGGACAGGGGAGTAGGCGAAGGCGTGCGACGTCAGGTCGGCCTCGCTCAGAAGTCCTGGGCATGCCGCTGTGGGCCCGGGGCGAGGGGCCGCCTCCCTTTTGTGGAGGGGGCGCGGGAGGAGAGGGGGGAGGAGGCACGGGAGGCGGAGCACCAGGCGGAGGCGGCCGCGGAGGCAGAGGGGGAAGCGGAGGCGCAGCTGGAGGCGCGGGAGGCGGAGGAGGGCTCTCGCGGTGGCAGCCCGCGCGCAGTCCCGGCCCGGAGCGGCGAGGTGGTCGGAGACGGGCGGCTGGCGCTGGACGGCACCAGGGCGCTCTACGTGGGCGCGGAGCCGCCGCTCCCCCCGAGCGCGCCTCGCCTCGCCTCGAAGAGAGTCGTTCCTGAGTCCTCGACCCTCGAGCCTCGAGCCTCGACCCTCGAGCCTCGAGCCTCGAGCCTCGAGCCTCGAGCCTCGAGCCTCGACCCTCGAGCCTCGAGCCTCGAGCCTCGAGCCTCGACCCTCGATCCTCGACCCTCGAGCCTCGAGCCTCGAGCCTCGAGCCTCGACCCTGGAACCTCGACGCTCGACTCTCGACTTCGACCCTCGACCCCGCTGCGGGCGGGAGGCCCGCGGCGGGCGGAACTTGGCGCGTGCGCCCGCGGAGGTAGTCGCGGGGTAGTCGCGCTGCGCCCGTCGAGAGGCCTCTTGGGGCCAGGCGTCGCAGCTTCCTCGAGCCGGGCGCTGTCGCATCGTTTCGGGCGCCGGGGCCCTCACAGATCGACCTGGCTCGAAGAGTGCAGCAGAAAGATGGGGTCCAGGGTGCTCGTCGTGATCGTGATTTTCACGATGTTCGCTCTTAGGCCTGCTGGAAGCCCCCCTGGTAGCTCAGAAAGCCCTGGTGGCGCTGTCGGTGGCTCTTGTAGCCCAGCTTGTGGCCCTCCCGGCCCTGCCTGTGGCCCTCGCAGTTGAGCCCGTGTTCCTCGTGGCTCCGCCGGGGGCCCTCGCAGCTTTCTGGGTGGCCCTTGCAGCTCCGCAGGTGGCCCTGGTGCCCTGCCTGGTGCCTCTCGTGGCTCAGCTGGAGGTCCTCGCGGCCGTGCCCGTGGCCCTCGTGGCCGTGCGTGTGGTTCTCGTAGCTCGGCCGGTGGCCCTCGTAGGCCTTCTCTGGAAGGCCCAGTGGCTCAGAGCGCGGCCCTGGTGGTTCTGCTGCGGGTGGCTCTTGTAGCTCGGGTTGTGGTCCGCGTGGCCCTGCCCGTGGCCCTCGTAGTTTGGCTGTGGTCCTCGTGGCTCAGCTGGTGGCCTTCCAGCTCTTCTGGTGGCCCTTGTAGCTCAGCGGGTGGCCCTGGTGTCACAGCTGGTGACCCTGGACGCTCAGCTGGCCTCGTAGCACAGCTGGTGGCTCTCGAAGCTCTGCTGGTGGCCCTTGTAGCTCAGCGGGTGGTTCTCGAGGCTCTGCTTCTAGCCCTCGTAGCTCGGCTGGTGGTCCTCGAATGATGTTTGCTTGTTGCCCGTGTAGCTCAGCTTGTGGTCCTCGTAGCTCTGCTTGTGGCCGTCGACGTTGCGCTGGTGGTCCTCATAGCCGTGCGCGTCGCCGTCGAGGTTCCTCTTCTGGTTGGCAGCTCTGCGGGCAGTCCAATTAGGTAGCTCTGCTGGCGGTCGCCGCAGCTCTGCTGGGGGCTCCTAGGAGGCCTCCCTGTGGCCTTTGTACCTCAGTGCATGCTCTGCTGGTGCCTCTCGTGACTGCTCTGGTGGTCGTCGAAGCTGTGGCTGCGGCCCTCGGAGCTCTGCCGGCGGCCCTCGGAGCGCTGCTGGTGGCCAGCAGGCCTGTGGCCGGCATGCCTGGCATGTCGTACGCATGGCCGAACTCGTCGCTGCCGTAGTTGTCGTGCTCGTAGCAGCCGTTGCTGTCATACTCGTGGGCGTCGTGCTCGTAGGTGGGCCGCTGCAGCTGCACGGCGGTGTACTGACGGTGCTGCTGCAGTGGCCACGACGATGTACTGTTTTTGGTGAGCAATCGGTGCAAGGTGCTCTCGTAAAGCACCTGCTCCGTGCGGCCCCTGGTCGTCGCAGTGCTGCCTGGTACGCAGCTGCTTGTGAGTCTTCATGGCCTGGGACTTCGTCGCGAACGCCATCGCAGCGATAGGCTGGAAGTCGTCGTAGCTCATCGCGCTGCCGCGGCGCACAGCGCAGCCAGCACGGCGCAGTGCTGCGCGCTTCGGCCTCGGCCGGCAGGTCCTGGAAGCCTGTCTGCCGGACTCGTGCTCGAAGTACGCGGACTTGTAGATCTGCGTCTTCAGCCCTGCTGTTGGCGCTCGCCGTGCCGCCATCGTGCGGCGGCGGCCAGCGGGCTGAGGCCGGCCCCGTAGCCCTGGGGCCCCGAGTGCGGGGGATGGATCCCGCATGCGACCTTCCTCCTCCTCCTCCTCCTCCTCCTCCTCCTCCTCCTCACTCGTCCCCATCCTCTCTTGTCCCCCTCCTCCTCCTCCTCCTCCTCCTCCTCCTCCTCCTCCTCCTCCTCCTCCTCCTCCTCCTCCCTCCTCCCCCTCCTCCCTCTCCTCCCCCTCCTCTTCTGCCCCTACTCCCTCCAAACTCGCTCGACCCCCTCAGAGCCCCATGCAGCCCTCGAGAAGCTCCTCGTCTCTTCCGCTCCAGAACCCCTTTCGGATTCGCCCACAGAGCACCCCCCCTGGCACCCCCTTGAGGACCCGTAATACCTCCTCTTCTGTCCTGCTCCTCGCTCTCCTCCTTATTCCACTCCCTCTACTGCCTCTACTGTCTCCACCTCCTCCCCGCTCCCTCTCCTCCACCCTCCCTGCCTCCTCGCCCTCCTCCCCGTCCCCCCCCTTCCCCCTCGCATTCCTTGCCCTCGATCGTCGACGACGATGCCCGACGCCCCTCCCGGGGCGCTCTCTGACGAGGACCCCGAGGCGGATCCAGTGCTGGCGCCCCCCGAGAGGCCCACAGGGCGTCCTGGAGCCTCGAGAGCCTCGAGCCTCGGGCCCGGCACCTCGGCGGCGACGACGCGGCGCCGCTCGCTCGGTCGCCCGCGCGTGCGCGAGGACGGGGCCATCTATTGAGGACGCCTCGCGGCTCGTGACCTCGCGCAATCCCCGCCCTAGGAGGAGGAGGAGGAGGGGGAGGAGGAGGAGGAGGAGGAGGAGGGGGAGGAGTTTTGTGCTGGTGGGGCCAAGGGGTGCAGTCGAGACTAGCAGCCAGCGGCCTCGCGCTTAGGGCGCGAACATTGGGCTGACGGGCACCTCCCAGGCGGGGTGAGGAGGAGCAAGAAGGGGGGGCGAGTGCCTCCGTCAGGAAAAACACAAAAGTTCAAAGACGGGAGCGGACCCAGGACCAACCAGCCTCAAGCATCATCCTCCTCCTCGGAACCAGGAAGGACCACCAGGCCCTTAAATTTGTGGTCGAGGGCGAATGCGCCAAAGGGGGTGGGGCGGGGTCCGACTCCCGAGGCCCGAAGCTCGATCCCGCTGCGGGGGTGGCGACCACGCCACAGCTTACGCAGGCGGTCCCACGCCACAGACCCACGCGGGCAGCTTCCGTGGCAATCTTGACCGAGCTTCTGGGTGTTGTGCTCGCTATAAGCACCGCATACACTGCAGAACACAAAAGGGCCCACCGTCCAAACGCGGTGGCCAGCTCCAGGTCTGCAGGGGGTGGCCTTCAAAATCTGGATCGTGCTCCCCGATCTCAGGCACCTGATGCACCTGAAGCCACCCTTGGGAAACCAGACAGGGTCATGAGTGCCCTCGGGAGGCGCAGCATCATCCGAGAGCCGAGGGACGATTCGGCGCCCCCTCCGAAGCCCCACCTCGCGACGGGAGGCGGAGGCCAGACTTGGCCCTGCCCCACGGATGGTCCTGGCCAAGTACTTACCTACATACTGGACCAGCCGATGGGAACGGATCACTCGATCCTCGGCCTCCTGATCGGAGGGGTGCATGGCGGTTCCAGCGCGCGCCGTCTCATCAGCAGCCTTATTGCCTAGGCGCCTCCATCGAGCACCATCGTCAAGGTCATCATCGCGCACACGCGCGTGACCCTTGACCTTAATCACAACGACCTCCCCCCCCAAGTCCGACACACGGTCCCAAACCCCCTCCCATAAGTCGGCACAGGCGTGCAACGCACCAGTGGTCTCACAACGTCCCTTACGGAAGCTGGAGACCACCCAATCACAGTCAGAGAGGTACTCATAGGGGCCAAACATTACATTATCAAGATACATCTTGAGAGCAAAGAGTTCGGCAACCTCAGGGCTCTGGTTTAAACCTGGGAGGGGGCCGCACAGCGAGGCCAAGACATCCAGACCGCTCGAATTCACCTGGACAACTCCCCAGCCAGCACGGCGAAGTCTGGGGTCAGAGGCCACAAGCGAACGGCACGAGCCGTCTCCAAAACATGGGCCTTCAAAGGCCCCCGACGGGGGTCGCACGCGCCAGTGTACGAGCAGGTCCATCGTGGGACGAGGAAGCCAGGGCCGAGGGTCAGCCACGAGGCCGTGGCTCCAGAGGGGCCAGTCGGGGTGATTTAAAGCACCCTCTCGCAATGAAGGTGGCACTAGGTAGTCGCGACGGAAAGCCCAAGTGCACGCACAGTCCCCCCAACACCAGTGCCCCACGGTCCCAGGAGCCTCACCACAGAGCGAGCACATTGGGCTATCCCTCAGGCCGACACTGTGCAGCCGCTCATCCCCCCAGAACCCGTTGGCCGCAAGACATCGGAGCGTAGCCTTGTGCATGCCAGTCCAGTCGTCATCAGTACGGCTAGACACCAGGGCCTTCAAAGGGGCGAGGTAGGGTCCGTGGGAGAGGGTACAAAGGTAGCTTTCTTCACAGCGGGCCTTGTCAAGGAGCCAAGCCTCGACACCCCACTGCGCAACCATCCTCACTGTGCGGGGGCACTCACGACATAGATCGAGCACTTCACCGTCTGCAGTACACAACTTGCCCACACCCGTTCCAAGAGTCCACCCGATCCTGAAACAAGAAGCCAGCGCAGCCGAAACAGGACCCGTGACCTGGCTCCAGGGTGTCTTGGCCCCTCTGAGGGCCTTGTCCGCGTTGAATAGCATACGGCACAAAATCTCCCGAGGCATCCATGCGTCCCAGAAGGCTTGGGCGAGCATGACAATGGGGTTCACCGTGCAAGGGTACGCGGGGTCGATGGACGCGGTGTCTCCAGGAACCAGAGCCAGGTCTATGGTGAGGGATCTGCGGGCCGTGTGAGGGAACAGGGCCGCCCTCGCAGCCCTCCTGAGGGCCATCACTCCGCTCCACGACCTTCCAGTGACTCCGTCACCCCAGGTCCCAGCAGGGACCAGCCCCATGCTGACCAGCTGTTTGCACTTTCCCCTGGCCCTGCGAAGTGCTCGGATTTTTGCACAGCGCCTTCTGACCTTGCCCAGGCGCCCCAGCCGCGTGCGCATGCCCTGCCGCTTGCCGCAGCTGTAGTCGCAGCCCAGGTTGCGGGTCGACAGGTCGCTGGCCTGCACGAGCGACGGGCAGCGCTTGCCGAGGTCCACGCTGGCCTGGTAGTCATTGCCGATGAGCTTGCCCTTCTTCTCGTTCAGCAGCAGCTCGGCGTCGTGGAGTGCACTCCTCGCCTGGCGGTAAGCCTTGCTGAGCTGCTGCACGACGGTGGGCCGAGTGCCTGTAGCCTGCATCTGGATGTCATCGACCACGTTGCCGACTGAGATGCCAGGCAGGCTCACCAGGTCATCCAAAATGGGAATAAGAAAAATTCGCATCATCAGGTCAGCGAATGAGCATCCTGCTACCACGCCACGCATCGGCGTCATCAGCTCGAATACGATGCCTTCGAAGGATAGCAGCCTGGGCATGGAGTACAGCATGAGCAGTAGCCGTAGCAGGCACTTGTTGAAGCCCAGGTCGGTAGCACAGGTCGCCAGACGGTTCCAGCGGATGTACTCATAAGCCTTGGAGAGGTCCAGCAAGATGGAAAGGCAGGTCTTACCACTGTGTGTAGGCCACTCGCCAGCAGCCGCCTGCCTCCATACACAGGCCTCACAGCTCTGACCTTCGGTGCCGAAGATGTAGCTGCGCTTGTTCTTGTCGGCCCACTTCGCGCCCGTGGTGGCCCGCAAGTATCGCGTCAGTGGCCGCACCGTGCCAGGGAAGATGCCAATTGTGCGTCTCCCCCCATCGGGCTTCGGAAGGAGAGCCTCGCGCATGACACGAATCGGGGCCGGGACGTAGCCAAGACGCAGCATCTGAGACCAGAGTTCCAACAAGGTCTGTAGCGCATCATCGCTTAGAAAAATCAGATGTCGAGGGTGGACCACGTCACAGCCCAGCCCTGTGTCCGACTTGAAGGTGTGTGCTGTCTTCCGCAAGTCCTCGATCGACGGGAGCTCGATGTCCCCGACGTCCGTGGGCCAGCGAACGGCTGTGATGCCTTCGCCTTGGCCCCATAGGTCGTGCCATGGTTGAACAGCGTCACGTGCCTCATCCACGAGAGACTTGGCAATGCCAGGTCCAGCCGCTGCATTGGTGCACGCCCAGGGGGCATCCTGCTTGATCCACTTGAAGGCGCGCCGCATGCCGCCATCAGCGGTGGCGTCATGGGACCAGTCCACCCATGCCTTGTACCTGCGGTAGGAGGCCTGGCCAGCAGCGCGCTCGGCGCACTTCTCCAGGTCGTGCATCAGGTGGTCGAGGTCTTCTTCGCCCAACTGATCGAGTCGTCGGACGAGGGACCGCCATGCCTCCCACATGTCGGGCCAGCGCGTGGGCTGCGGCAAGGTGAACCGCATAAGCCGCAGCTGCAGCCGACGAAGGCGTAGCTGTCCTTCGGCGCTGGGGTGGCGGCCCACCGCGGCACGTCGCCAGCGCCACTCACGAAGCCTCTGGGCAAGCCATTGCCAATGGCCCTCGCTGGGGTCAGCTGCTCCACGTCCTTTCGCTTGGTTGCGGCAGTGCATCTGCAGGGTCGAGTGCACCAGACGAACGCCGTCGGACCTGCCACGGTACCGCTCAGGCTGCTCGCAGCCGAAGTGCTGGAGCAGCTCGTCCTCGTAGCGCCGCAACCACGCGCTGAAGGCCCCGTCCAGGCTGTCGCGGTCGTGGGCTGCAGCAGCCGCCTCGCTTGCCGCCTGCCAGTCAGGTCCTGGAAGCTGGGGGCCTACCAGTTGGCTCGAAGGGAAGGCCTTGGCCATGTGGGCCTTGCGCACCATGAGCGGGATCTGCGACACGTCCAGCTCGAGTATGACGCCCTTGTGCGGCGTGACCGAGAGGCCGTCGAAGGTGCGAGCACGGCACCCATGCAGGTCGTGCCGCACGAGGAAGTAGTCGATGACCCTGGCGCTCGTGGCCGTGTAGCACGTGGCCTGGTCGGGCGCGACCACCTCGCCCTTCACCGCCTTGGGCCAACGGAGGCAGTTGAGGGACTCGGGCAGGTTCTGCCAATCGCCGCCCAGGACGTATGGCCTGCCTGCGGCGTGCAATACGCTGCCGATCTGGAAGAGGATGTCGAGGTTCACATCCTCCAGGTCCTTGCTGGTGTGCAGGTAGAGGCCCGCCAGCACCAGCCCCTCCTTAGGCCCCAGGTCGGTGGTCCAGAAACCCTGACGAGCCGTGCCAGCCGCATGGATGCCGTCATGGTCGAACTGCAGGCGTCTGAAGGCGACGTGCGGCCTGACCAGGAGGCCGATACCGCCAGTGGTGCCGTCGCCGTTGCCCGTGCGCCGAGCAGGGTAGAGGTCAGCCTTCCACCCCTGGGCCCTGGCGGCCTTCAGCGCCGACTCGATCCTGGCCTCCTCCAGGTGGTGCTCCTGGATGAGCACCGCCTGCACGTCATCGGGGATGCGCTTCTCCTCCAGTTGCGTGAGGAGGGAGCCCCAGCCCGTGACATTGACCGTCATGATCTTGCAGGCCTTGCCACGATGTCTCTGCGAGACCCTGGGCGACGCGGCCCCATCAGGGGCCCCCCCTCCTTCTCTCCCGCTAGCCGACCTGCGGCCGACCTGGTCCTCCAGGACCGACGCTGACGGCTCGGCGGCCGTCGCAGCTCTCGGAGAGACGGGGGGGTGATCACTCCGATACCCAAGAGGCCCAAGGGGGCAGCAGTCGGAGCACGCTATGGCTGGGAGCCTGCATCTGATGTCAGCTCCATTCCCACTCTGCAGTAAGACGTGCCCGGCTTGGGGTCGGGCTGCTCCAGCTCGAAGGCCCCGTCGACGACGTCGTCCAAGCCTGTGCGCGCGCCGAAAAGCCGTGGCGCTGCAGCGTGTATGAGGTGCAGGACGACTGCCCGTGGAGCTCGCAGTCGTAGTACCACCTGAGTCGTCAGGATCGCTGCCCTCGTAGTCGCTGACGGTCGCCGTGTCAGAGCAGCCCGTGTAGGACGAGGCAGACCTGGCCTCCTCTCCAACGGGGCGGCGAGGATCCACTCGAGTATCAAAGAACTCCTGCTCCCTGATCATCGCCTCGGCGTGGAGGGCAAGCTGGTTGTCGTACTCATCGGGGTCGAGGGCCTCGAGGCTCCGTAGCCAGTCATGGTAATGGAAACGCGCTCGCCGCCGAGCACGGAATGCGCGCCTGCAGATGTCGATAGCCATATCAACTGCAGCGATGTGAGGGTTGTCATGCCCATCCTGTTGGGCCTTCTCCATGACCAGCGGCCTCAGAAACGGGTGCGACAGGTAGTTGGCAACGTAGGGCACGCAGTGCCGCCTCCAGTGCCTCCCGTCCGTATCGTCGTCCAGGACGCGCGGGTCCTCCAACCAGTGCCCCGTGAATCTGCGAAGGGCACGTGCGAGCTCCCGCTGGAGCACGAGTGCTTGTTGCCTAGCAGGGTCCATATCTTTCCAGACGCAGTAATCAAGGCCAGCCACGGCCTGCATGTCATCATACGTCGGACCGTCAAGATAAGTAGCCCCAGTGTTGGTGAAGGAGGTGCCGTCACTCTCGCCGCCTAGGTAGAAGTAGTCGTCGTGGACTGGACCAGGCGCCCCTGCGGGAGTGGAAGCCGAAAGTGAAGAGGAAGAAAACCACTGCGCGTCGTCGCAGTGCCCCATGTAGTAGTGGCCGTCCCAGACGTGGCACCTCCGAAGAGGTGGATCGCCCACAAGCCCGAGAGCGGCGAGATCTTCGTGACCGTGTAGATGCCGTTGGTGAGGGCCGACCCCGTCAAGGACGTCAAAGGGTCGGCCGTGGAGCAGTGGCGGCCCCGCCGCTGCTGCCAGCACCGCGGCCAGCGCCCTTGGCTGCAGCAGCCAGCCGCGCGCGCGCCGCCGCCACCACATCCTTGTCGCCATCGGCGACGAGGCCGCCAGGCTCGGCCGCTGGGCCAGCAGGCGCCGTGGGGCCTCCTGCCTCGCCTGCCGTCTTGGCCCCCGCTGCCGCAGCTGGTGCCGCTGGCTGCGCCACCGCCTCGGCCGCCTCGCCTGAGGTCTTGCGCTTCTTCTGGAGGCGGTCCTTGAGCTCCGAGTGCTGGCGCTCGAGCTCGCGGGCCTCCTTCGCGAACTTGCCGAACGCCTCCTGCGCCATGGCCTTGAACTTGCTCTGGAGATCGGCCTTGCGTCTGGCAGCCTCCTCACGGTCTGACTCCTGAATCTCGTAGTCTTCCAGGGCCTCCAAGCCGAAGAGACCTTCGTCGTCCAGCTCCACGTTGTCACCCTGGAGCAACTTGGCGATGGACAGCTTGCCTGAGAGCGGCGGGCCATCCGTCTGCGGTGTCGCGCCAGCAACCTGCTGCGCCAAGGCCTGCACAGCCGTAGTGTACGCTGCCAGAGCCTCATCGTACTTGGCGGAGCGGTCCACCACCACCGACTTGGCGCTGTCCAACTGGGCCTGGAGCGAGTCAGCATGCTCGACAGCCTTGTCCAAGGCCTCAGCTGCTGCGTCCCTGGCGGCCATGGCCTCGTCCACGGACAAGGGCCGCGCCCGACGGGCACTGCGCAGGCTGTCGAGCTGCTCCTGGTACTTGCGCACTCCGCCCTCGTCCTGCTCCAGGCGGAGCAAGCTGATGAGCTGCACCAGCTTGGCCTCCTCGGGGTCGGCGTCGCTGCCGCTGGGCAGCTCTTCCACGCTGGACAATGCGAAGCGAACCCTGGAGCCGTCACGCCGTCCCCTTGGCGTATCGGCTCGGCCGCCTGTCCCAGGTCGCAGGCCGTCCTCGTCGTGCCAAGGCGCCCGCTGCACCACACGCCGCTCAGCAGAGCGAGGGCGCCGAGGAGGGGCCTGCGTCGGCACCAGTTCGCCCTTGCAGTGCTTGCAGTAGCGCCACCACGCCTCGTTCTTGCGGCAGCCGCACTTGCAGCAAGGGGTGCCGCCGCCCGAGGCTGCAGGGCCGTCGCCGCCGCGCGCCGCGCCCTGCGGCCGCTGGCCGCGCGCTGGGCCCGCAGGGGGGCCTCCGCCGCGGGGCCCATGCATGGGCGGCTGGCTGCCGTGGTGTGCCTGCAGCAGCAGGCGGTCGTGATGCCGCCGAAGCCGAGCACGGGCGGCAGAGCGCTGGCGCCGCGCCCTGCGGTGCCAGGCGGGCGAGCGCTCGCGCTCGCGAGGGCGCCCCGCCGCGGGCGACGGCGATCGCTGGCGCCGCGTGCCCGAGAGCTCCGCCTCGCGCCCCAGGGGGGGGCGGGAGGCTGGGGTCGTGGCCGTCGGGCTGTCCCGAAAGGAAGGACGCCTCGGACCACAACGCCTAGGCGGAGGAGGAGGAGGAGGAGGATGAGGAGGGGGAGGAGGA